>PYAF01004785.1:5100-40882 GCA_007407185.1 Glycine tomentella
CTATCCAGTCTCATTTTCAGTTCAGCACATTACACATCATGCAATTCATAAGCATACATTTCAATTTCCCCAATCACTGGGTCCAATCACATCTCAGCATCTCAGACAAATACAATGCCAATTCCCACCACAGGGCACAGTGCACAATTCATCAGACAATCACATCAACAAGATCAATATACATCAACTCCCATCACCGAGAACAAAACACAATCCATTTATTCACCACATCAATATACAATTTCTATATACATGCATTTGCCCACAACAGAACCATCACCTTATTTTGGTGCATGGCTGAACACAACAGAGGGCATACATTCAAGAACCAAGAGCTTACCTGCTCTAAGCAAAGCACCGGCTCTCCCGGTCTCGTTGTCACCACCACTGAGACTATCAATCTCGTGTCCTACATAACATCAAACATACAACGCCTCAATAATGGTCCTAAGCCGTTAGAACAAAAAGAAGCATAATCCACACACCCAATCACTTCACAAGTGATTCTCAGACCCTCACTGGTCTAGCTTGGCCTAGCCAAAGCACACATAGCTCAAGCTCATAACAGCCCAATTCCTCAGAATTCACACGGGGCTCGAACGGTCCATATCACCTACACAAGGCACCGTTCTCATGGCCTCTCAGGCACAACAAAACACATACCATGGCTCTAGCATGTCAAACAAGCTAACCAATTCAGCATAATCAACAACACATGCCTTACATAGAGCCAATAATTCAAAGTTCACCAAACTAACAATTGAGAGCTATACTTTCATCCTCAACACATTCTAAACACATATCTCTAAAGGACCCAAGGCTAATTCAAGCTCTATCTCAAGTGGGTCACTATTCATCCAAAACCCCAATCAACAAATTAAACGGTGAAACTTGAGTTTCTTACCTCAATAACGACAAGGAAGGCCCAATAACAACTCCCCCTAGCTTGGGTACCCACGAATCGTCGCCGTTCCTCGCCGAACTCAAGCTTCAAGAACTTCCCTTTAGAAAGGGAATCTCTAATTTGGGGTTTCCAAGGAAAATGGATGAAAGATTCAAGCTCACTAGGTGTTTTCCATCAAGTTGGGTGTTTAAAGGACTTGATTTGGTGAACTATGGAGCAAGAATGAAGCTTAAAGCTTCAACAATGGCTGCTGGGGCGTCCAAGGAAGAAGAAAGTGATTTCTCCCTTCAAAATCGCGACTTGGCCCTTTTATACCAACTCTGTCAGACGTCCCGCGCTACCCGCGCCACACTTTTAAAACCTGTGGCGCCAACCGCGCCAACACTGGCGCTGATCGCGCCGGATTCCAGAGAAAACTGATTTTTCAGGCCACTTGTGGCGCGACTCGTGCCACCCATGGCGCTGCCCGCGCTGGCCTAAAACAAATGGCGCAACCAGCGCCACACCGGCGCTGTCCGCGTGAGTTTCCAAAGAGAATTGGATTTCTGGAAGGCTTGTGGCGCTGACCGCGTCACCTCCGCGCCACTAGCGCCACACTCCAGAAGCTCTGGCGCTACCCGCGCCATCCGCGCCACATCACAGACATGGTTTTTCTGCTTAAGGACCCTGACACTAACCGCGCCAAACCCTGCGCCAGCCGCGCCAGGCATCAGAGTCATTACAATTAACAATTAATGATCAATTCTTGTGTGAGGAAAGTGCCAAAAGGAACACCACCATCTCTCTCTCTCTCTCTTTCTCTCTCTCTCTCTATATATATAGTATTAAAATAATTTCTTCAAATATTTCCTTGGTATTTTTATTATCACTACATATTATGAAAGTTATTATTTACAAAAATATGAACGTTAAAATATAGATGAAGAGATATCAGATATGAGAAGCATGCAAGAGACTAAATTAAAAAAAAATGAAAAAAATGAGATTAAAAGAGTGATGAGTGATTTATAGCAGTTAAAAGGTAAATTGTACATTTCTTGATCCTTGATTAAATACCTTATCCTATAAGCCTAACTACAAATTTGATTTGGCACTTGCAGGTTCTAGTCAGATCATTGCTCAATATTATCAACTAATTCGCCTTGGCTAAGAGGTGAGTTTATACTTAAATAATGAGAATTCTAGTTTATTGATTGAACAATTTTTCCTAAGATACATTTGTTGAACTTGAAAATTCCCTAACCTTCTTATTGGACTTATAGGGGTACCGAGGCATAATGGAGAACTATAGAGACAATGCAATGGTGTTTGAAAATTTACTAAACAAAGGATGGGGAGATGCACCATATTAGTCTGTCATTGTAAGCTCTACTCCTTTCTTAATATCACCTTTTCCATCAAATTATTCCTCAAGAGCCAACATAGTAGTGCCTAAAACAGCCAGAGGTGCAATTTACCCACAAAATACATAATACATTGTCAATAACTAATAAATGGAAGAATTAAAAGCAAAAATTGGATAGAATAATAGCTTTTTACTTCTTCCATGAAGCACAGGATCAAACAATGAAAAACACATTCAGATCAAATAAAGGATCTACTTACATCAAGCACGGGTTCAAAACATATTCGGAGAATGAAGCTGAAGCTGCTGAGTTGAGTTGATTTTCTGCTTCAACAAAGCTCAACAACTTCCCCTAAACCTGCTTAATTTTCAAATCCAAACCATATTTGAAGAAACCAAAGGGACCATACCACAGGTCAGACAAAGCCTCTAATTCTTAAACTGAAAACAAAAACAGCAACAAAATAAAAAAGAACAGTGACAAAGGTAAGGCACCTGATATAGCAATAGCGAATCCACAACCACCACCGTAAACATCATTCCAAGAATAATCACACAGCGGAAGCCTAACTGCAACCGGCGTCCTCTGCGACAGAGCTCCGGGAAGGTAACCCCACATGTAAAGCACCCTTTGCAATGCCCCACCGTCGTTTCCCTCGCCATTATTCATGGCCATTCCCACTTCCAATTCCAAAGGTCAACAACACAACACAACACAAGCACTTACACACCCAACACCCTTACGCTGACATTCCGACAAATCACCCTTGAGGTGGGATGTTTGGAAGGAACGAGCCTTGATCCTGTGATTAGGAAGGTGGGGGTCGAACATTGGGGGTGCGGCGAGTAACGAGAGAGCACATTGTTGCATTGTGGACATAGGCTGAGAGTTGGCCGCGATGGAGGTCGAGCCGGACTCGTAAAATGCGTGACCTAGATGGACCACGAGAGTAGGAGACAGGTAAGGGTAGGGTTCAGTTGATAACATTTGGGGGAAATGTAATTTTTCCATGGAAAATTTTAAAATTCAGATGGAACTTAATCCGTGGGAATAAGCCCGTCAGAAATGCGCTGATTTTTTGTAGTGGAAGGGACCATGGTTCAAAAAATGGCACAAAAATATTTTTTGGAGTCTTCTTGGGTAGCCTCAATCGATTTCTCAGTTGGAGCAGTAAATTTAGGAAAATATATGGCAATCCAGAGTTGAAGGAACCAAAAAGGGCCGCCAACACCACCAATATTTTGGCAAGTGTTCATTTTGGTGATCATACTGAAAAGAGAATGATAAAGGAGTGCAAGGAAATAAGGATATGAGGCGATTCGCTTACCAAACATAATTAAAGAAATGATAGAAGCAAAGTCACTAACAATGGCTTTGGGAGTTACAAAAAAAAATGCCTACTATACCAGTTGATGAGGAATGCAACATCTTCAACATTAGTTACTAGGCCAATCTTCTTCACATTGGCATTGATAAAGGTGTAAGAAAAACTAAATGATCTAATCACTCTTATATACATCAGAAGCTATTAGATCAAATGCAGAAAAAATTAAGATCATAAATATCTCCCGTCATTGCCATTCTTGTTTTATCGGAAGATGATTTGCAGTTGTTCGCGAGTCAAGTAATCCGTAAATAGTTTATGAGTGTCCAAACTAATGTGACCTTTGGCTTAAGGATCTTCTATGCTTTCAGTATCACTCACTGATGGTGTATTAAGATTTTTTAGATAGCAAACACAGGGACCTTGGTCATGGTGCACATCTCCTTTTATAACCTCTTCCCATCAAAGAGGTTGTTTTTGATATGCATAAAACGTGGGCACCTTAAAATAAGGGATAAGATTAACTGATAAGATTCGCAACAACTTATTCCTAAGAAGATAAGGGATAAGATTAGTAACTAATAAGATTCGCAACAACTTATTCCTAAGAACATAAGGGATAAGATTAGTAACTGATAAGATTAGCAACAACTTATTCCTAAGAAGATAAGGTGAGTGGACCACCTTATGTGGTTTTGACTTAGTCAAGCAACATAAAATAAACCAACATTCTCTTACTTGGTCCACATATCCCATCATACACTTTAGTGAGAAATAAAATACATGAATCATGGTGATAGTTTCTCTAATATATTCGAGTATTATCTTCCATATATTACATTACATTATATTTCTCAAGCCCATACAATTTAATGAATAAACCCAATGTTTATTCTATGTCCAAACTTAATTGATGTTTCTCAGAATAAATAACTGTAGATGTGCATAAACTGAATGAAAAACATCACAATAGAGTTTCTTAATATAATTCTTACAATGAAAATCACATATGGGAACCAAATCCCATCCTTTCCACATGATCCTTAAATTTAAATGGCGGCATGCCCTTAGTTAAAGGATCGACAATCATTAATTCAGTGCAAATGTGTTCAATAACCACTATATTATCTATAGTATGTTCTCTTATGGCTAGATACTTAATGTCGATGTCCTTGCTTCGACTACAACTTTTGTTATTCTTATAAAAACAACAGCTGAATTATCACAATGTATCTTCAATGGCCTAGAAATGAAATTCATAACTCTAAGCCCAGAAATGAAACTCCTTATCCATACACCATGTGAGGTAGCCTTAAAACAAGAAATGAACTCAACCTCTATAGTGGAAGTAGAAGTCAATTAAGGTCTTCCTGACACTTCTCTAAGACACAGCTCCACTGGCTAGCATAAAAATATATCCCGAAGTTATTGCCTTCAACGCAACCAACGTAGTCTGAATCTGAGTAGCCAATCACTTCCAAGTTGTCAGTCCATCTGTACATAAACATGTAGCCCTTAGTTTCCTAAAGGTATCTCATCACTTTCTTTGCAACATTCCAGTGGTCTAAACCTGGGTTACTTTGATATCTCCTTAACACTCCAACTGCAAAAGCAATACCAGGTCTTGTGTAGACCTAAGTATACATAAGGCTTCCAACAGCTGAAGCATAAAGAATGTTCTTCATTTGTTCCGGCTCAAGATCATTTTTTGAACACTGGCATAAATTAAACCTGTCACCCTTCACAATGGGAGCTACACTTGGTGAATAATAACTAATTTTTCAAAAACTTTGTTAATATAGGTATCTTGAGACAAACCTAGAACACCTTTTACTCTGTCTCTTGATGCCAATAACGTAAGAGGCATCACCCATATCCTTTACATCAAAGTTCTTAGAGAGAAATCGTTTAACCTCATATAGCAAACCCTTGTCACTGGTTGCAAGTAAAATATCATCTACATTTAAAATAAGGAAACAAATTTTGCTCCCACTGACCTTCTGGTATGTACAGTGATCCATAACATTTTTCTACGAAACCAAATGAAGAAATAACGTCATGAAATTTTAAGTACCATTGACAGGAGGCTTGTTTCAATCCATATATAGATTTCTTAAGCTTGCATACCAATTGCTCACCCTCAGTAGAGGAGAATTCTTCAGGTTGTTTCATATAAACCTTTTCCTCTAGGTCTCCATTGAGAAAAGCCGTTTTCACATTCATTTCTTGCAACTCTAAGTCAAAATGTGGAACCAGTTCCAGAATGATGCGAAGAGAATCTTACTTAGATACAGAAGAGAATGTCTCCTTGTATTCGATTCCTTCCTTTTGATTAAATCCCTTGGCTACGAGTCTTGCTTTATATCTCTCAATGTTTCCTAAATGAGTCTTTCTTAGAAATACTCATTTACATCAAATGGCTTTTGCACCACCAAGCAACATAACAACATGCCAGACTCCATTCGAGGCCATATAATTCATCTCATCTTTCATAACATCATACCACAAGTTTGATTCTTTAGAACTCATGGCTTATGAAAACGTTTCAGGATCATTTTCAGTTCCAATAGTATAGTCTGATTCCTGTAGATACAAAATCACTCGGTATCGTTGATTTCTTTATTCTGGTAGATCTCCTTAATGTTGTTTCATTATCTTCTTGAGGAATTTGTTGTTTAATTGGTTGATCAACAATTTCTTCTTGTTCCTCACGAACAACTTGATCTACTAGATTATCAGCATATTGTGGATCTTGAATGATAAGTTACAAAACACCCGGTTGAGCTGGAAGGGTATTGTTAATAATAACCAATCTAAGATTTGAAGTGGATGGATGAGTAATTGAATGAACTTTCTCAGAAACAAAATATCTGGATTGATCGCTCCTACTAATCAAATCATTCTCAAGAAATTCAACATTTCTTGATTCAACAATCCTTGTACTATGAAATAAACAGTAAAAATTGTATCCCTTAGACCTTTCAGCATATCCAATGAAGTATCCACTAGTGGTCGTTGGGCCAAGCTTCTTCTCTTGTGGGTTATATATTCTCACTTTAGACGGGCATCCCCAAACGCGTATACATGTCGCAAACTCAATTTTCAATTCTTAAATAACTCAAATGGTGTCTTTGGGACAACCATAGCTAGAAATCAGTTCAATATGTACATTGTCACCATAGATTTGATTGTGGTTTACAATTATAGCTTTCATACCTGTTTATTGGGGCTCATTTCCTAACAAATAAAAAAATTAACTGCAATCGTCTTCAGTGCTTCAGTCCACAATGACTTAGAAAACTTGGAACTACTAAGCTTACTTTGCACCATGTCCATTAAGGTTTGGTTTCTTCTTTTTGCCACACCATTCTGATCCGGAGAACCAGGCATAGTGTATTGGGCAACAATCCCATGTTCTTGAAGAAACTTTGCAAATAGACCAGATGCTTGTCCATTCTCCGTGTATCTACCATAGTATTCACCACCTCTATTGGATTTCACGATCTTAATTTTCTTTCCACATTGTTTGTCCAATTCGACCTTTAAAACTTTAAAGGTATCTAAAGTTTCATCTTCAAAACGAAGTAAGTAGAGATACATATATCGTCAAAAATCGTCTATGAAGGTGATAAAGTATTTCAGACTACTTGCGTCCATATCTAGACAACAAATATCTATATGTATGATTTCTAATAGATTTGAGCTCCTATTTGCACCCTTCTTAGACTTGTTAGTTTGCTTACCCTCAAGGCAATCTATACAAGTATCAAAATCAGCAAAATCCAAAGCACTAAGTACCCCTTCATTACCAATCTCTTAATTCTATCGATAGAGATGTGTCATAATCTTAGGTGCCATAACATAGAGGAATCCTCATTCATAACACATCGTTTTGTGCCAACATTAACATGCACAACATCATAAGTGGTATCATTTTGCAAATTAATATAGAAAATACCATATTGCAAATCAATCCACCATGTGTTATTAATCATATTAGATTCATAATAAACTAAAGAGGTAGGCATACCTTTCTTTTCCAAATCATAGCTTGAACTTAGGACAATCTTTCTTCATGTGCCCCTTTTTTTTATAGAAGAAACACCTAGATTCTTTCTTAATTCCAACTTGAGGTGGTATTTTACCACTTCTCTTGTTCTTATGGTCTTTCTTATTATCATTCCTTTCAGTTAGCATAAGAGAACTCTCTCCTTGTTCCAACTGCAACCTCCCCTCTTCCTGAACACACATGGTCACGAGTTTATTAATAGACCATTTTTCTTTATGTGTGTTGTCGGATATTTTAAGGGACCATATGGTGCTAGGAGAGTATTCAGAATGAAATGCACCAGAAAGGAGTCAGACATGTCCACCTCTAGAGTTTTTAAGTTGAGCTACAATGTCCCTCATCTGAATGATGTGCTTACGCACATCCCTCAGAGTATTGAGCTTCATGGAATAAAATTTCATTATTAAGGTCCCTGGAGTCTCAAATTGTTCCTCAATGTACTTCAGGAGAACTTTCACATTGTCATACTGTTCAAATGAACCCTTAATACCAGCTGATATTTTAGTCTTAATGAACATCACACAGAGTCGGTTGGATCTTTCCTATTTCTCATACAGATCCATCTCTTTTGTTTCACTATTCTCTGTAATTGTTGGTGGCTCAACTTTCCTGATAGCATAATCAATGTCTATATACACCAAGCTCAACAGAATCATTTTTCCATATAGAAAAATAATCTCCTCTCTATTTTGGGACATCAATTGTATTAATAGCTTGCATAGTTGCAAAATAATTCAACATATATGCTTATCATTAAAATTTGAGACAAAAAATAATGTATCATGCTTTACCGATTTAAGTCATGCTTATAACATTATGAATTTAACGACATAAAAGTTGCCTGTGGACTAAAATTTTAATTCAATTAAATTCACATAAACATTATAATAACAATATCAAGTTATATTTCTTGATCCTTGTGGGCAAATAAAAAAATATAATTTAATATTTATCCTTATTAATCATACAAAAATGTAATAGAAATTCCTGGGGATAATATCTACTATATTATATTATGATTAATTACAATTAATATTATCTACCTTATGTGATCTAGAGAGTCTTAATATATAATTTAAATAATTAAAGTTGTTGTGGCTAGACTTTAATTAATTAAATTATAAAAATCACTAAATATTATATAATTTTCAAAATTAATTTTACTGTAATTAACCATAAACAATAAAATTAAATAACTAATCATTCAAATTAATCAACTTAATATTATATGTATAGAGAAACATAAATTAGTACATGTAATGACAAAATAACAATATATTATGTGAACATATATCACAAAATTGTCATTAGTGCAATTGGCAAAATTCTTTATAGCCATTTATTTGGTTACGGGTTCAATTTCCATTTAATGCATTTTATTTTATTTTATTTTGAATTCTTGAATTGTCAAGTCATGATAGCATAAATAATAGCATTTGCACACATCCACATAACAATAAATGATAAGGTCACTAATAATGAAATAACAACGGTATCATTATGCTTAATTCCTTATATGATCTTTAAACAACTTAATATATAATTTTAATTAAATTATAGATATTGTGACTAATCTATAATTAATTAAAATTATAAAGATCACTTAGACATAAAACTTAATCATATGAGAATAAATCATATTATGCATTTCAAGATCAAGATATAATATAATGATAAATAAAATTCTCATATATAATTACATAATTGAAACATAATATTATGCATTTGATTTAATATATATATATATATATATATATTGCATAGAATAAACTTTTCCAGAATATATTCATGCATAAAACAAATCAAAACTCTACAAATTCCAAAATAAATCAGGAACGTGTGAAATGTATAGCAAACATAAAAAACGAGTAAATATTAGATAAGTTGTTTTTTTTTTTAACTATTCATCTTCAACCTTGAGTCGGGTCACTTTGACCCGATTGCGACCCACGAACCCGAAATAAAAATCCAACGATTTTTTAGCCATTTTACAACATTGAAATCCATGTTTTAATTTACAAAAAGCTTAGAAACTCAATATCCATATGATTCCAAGGCTTCTTAATAATTAAAACATTCAAATAAAATACCCATATTTCAATAAAATAATATTTCAAAAATATGAGTGTCAAACAAAAGTAAGGCAGAGGCAAAAATGGACTCTAATATCAAATGTAAGAAAAACTAAATAATTTAATCACTCTTATATACATCAAAAGCTATTAGATCAAATGCGAAAAAAATTAAGATCATAAATATCTCCCGCCATTGTTATTCTTGTTTTCTTGGAAGATGATTTGCAGTTTTTCGTGAGTCAAGTAATCTGTAAATAGTTTATGAGTCTCCAAACTAATATGACCTTTGGCTTAAGAATCTTCTATGTTTTCACTATCACTCACTGATGGTGTATTGAGATTTTTCAGATTGCAATCACAAAGACCTTGACCATGGTGCACATCTCCTTTTATAACATCTTCCCATCAAAGAGGTTATTTTTTGATATTCATAAAATGTGGGCACCTTAAAATAAGGGATACGATTAGGTGATAAGATTAGCAACAATTTATTCCTAAGAAGATAAGGTGAGTGGACCACCTTATGTGGTCTTGAGTTAGTCAAGCAACAGAAAATAAACCAACAAAAGGCGCCAAAACCACTACCAGCACAAGAGTAGATGATGAGGTCTTCTTTAGCCAAATCTTTCAAAGCAGATAATTCTTCTCCACAAACAGGAAGACCCAAGATCTTCTCCACAAACAGGAAGACCCAAGATCCACTAGACATCCCACAGAGTTGGACTTATCATGCCAAAGGGTAAAATGAATCCATTCACAACAATTGACTAGAAACTCATAAATGCAAACAAATGTGACTAATTGGGGGTAATTTCTTTTTGAGAAAAAAATCATCTCATAAATACCCCATTGCTTCTAATCACCTTCTTTTTCTGCCCAAACACTAACATACCAAGAAGTATGATTGGGAATCATATGCGGCGAAACATAGGGCATGAGTTTGGCCAAGCGATAGTTCTTAGCATTTATAAGTAAAAGAGTTCTAGTTGAATACAAGAAATTATTGAGGAAATCGTCACCTTCGACAAAAGAGAAGGTAGAAGGTTGGAGAACGAATAATCCATCCGATTTGAGAATGGGACCTAGTGTCAAATTGTCATAGAATTGGTCGATATCATTAAGGGTTTCTATGTTAAGGTCATTCTTCTTATCCATGGGGATATTGGAGTTCGTAACTTTGAAATTGCTATCAATGAACACTAGGGTTTAAGAGGAAAGAAGGACCGTGTTTAGGATAGATTATGAAATGCTTGTGGATTGCGAAGAACAAAGAGGGATTTTAAGAAGGAGAGTAGTAATCGAAAGAGAAAGTTGATCGAGTTTTAAGGGAAGATGAAGAGAGTTTGAAATTAAAAGTGGGCACATGAAGAGTTTATTATCATTCTAATTTTGAAATTAAATGTTTTTAACGGTAATGAAGATAAAAGTTGTTTTTTTCTTAAAAGATAACATTTTTCAACTTCATAAAATTAGTTGATAAATGTTGGGAGACATTTGTTGCTAACTGAATTTTAAAATTCGTTAACTTAACAAAATTTAAATAATGAAGTCCGTTTGAGAAATCGATTGGTTGCCAATGGTATAAAAGTTGCTGATATTAGATGTCCATTGAGAGTAGGTATTGGGCCTTTAATTGATGGAAACCCAATTAATTAAGAGAAAACTGTTAGCAGTTGAGTTGAGGATAGTTGACAAAGTCAAAGATTAATAGAACGGTTAGAGAATATATGATTCCTAGACTTTAGGAGCAAGAAAGGATACTGGGCAAAACCGTTTGGTGATCTAGATCTTGGTTTTTGCGGATCAGTTTGTTAAGCTATAAATATTCAAAGTTGTAACTGAAAAAGAACCTTCAACTCAATTTGAATCAATATATCTTATTTCCATTTATTATATTTTTGCAATTTACAAGCTTTTATGTTATTTCCAGTTCTTTTCGAATTCCTATTTGCATCATTTCACCTACACTAAATGCTTCTTTGAAGTGACTTGGGAATCCATTGTAAGAAAATAAATTTGCTTTCTAACATCAATCATTTGAACATTATTTTGGAATTGTGTTTAAGCTTTAAGCTGATATTATTGGTTTGATTCCGCTCGACAACACATTGTTATCTAATCACACTGCTTGTACGACTTTTAAGGTAGTTAAAATAAGATTTCATTGTACTTATGGAAGTTGAATAACTTTTCACTTCTAAAGTTTCAGCCAATTTGCTATAAAAAAATATTCAGCTATTTTTGGAATTAGTTTCTAATTGATGCACAAAGCTGTTTAACTCGTAATTTTAATGTATTTTTTCCATGTAGTTTTGTTGTTGTGTACTTGGTTAATGCAAAGCTTAATGCAAGTTTAGAGACCTTTACTTATGCATCTAGTTGCTATAAAATTACTATCACCACTTACTTATTGCGGTACATATTGATTGATAAGCTTTCACCACTATATGCACATTAAGGAAGCTGATTTTCTCCCTTTTTGCTAATTATTAACGGTTACCTCTTTCTCGGATATTATAAAGTTAATAATAAAAAAAAATAATTGTGTGTTCTATTCCCATTGCCTAACAAGTGTGATTGGATTTTTTTTATGTTTATTAAAATTTGTGCTAAGTGTGATTGAACCTCTTTCTCATTTTGCATGTTTTAGTGAAGTTTAATGTGTAACTTAAGTTTGAGTAAGTTTATCTAGAAACACTCACGCGAGAAAAAAAAAATATTTGATGATTTTTCGAGTTAAGGTTTGATGCAGACTGAATCTCTTTCTCATTATTTTGAAGCCTATTTATAAGCTATCTCTACTTGACTGAGGGATCAAGTTCTCAATGCCCTTCTACTGTTGTTGTATTATGTAACATCTCCCATTTTTGGCAAGTTATACCCAAACTTGTCTATGTATTCTTGTATATTGATGTGTAAACTCTCCCATGTCGACTCTGTTTTACATTCTTTATGTTATCTTTTAAAAAAAGTTATACTTTCAACTTTGCAAATGTATGTTTATTTTCTCTGAAATTTCTGACATAAAAGTAAGTTGAAACAAAATATGAATGTAAGTACCTTTCAATTAACATTTTATGGGCATATTTGGTGTGTAGTGCTTAAGAATTGATATTTGTTTTAGTTTATGTTTTAATAATTGTCAAATTCCTTCATATTTGTTTTTATTCTCTGATTTTTTTTCTTTGCCTTTCATTTTCAGTTGTCCAATTAATATGAGCTTATATGAAGATAACAAGGTAGTTCATATGGTTGGAATGTAATTATAGGTGCCTAGTTTGTCCCTCACTAATCATGATAATATGCAAAAGCTGAGTTATGTAGCATGTTGAACCTCTGGCCCAATTCTCACACTAAGAAATTCATGATGAATGGCACAACACAATGCAATTCTGTCATTGGCTAATTTTTTTTGCTTGCATATCTAATTTTCAAGTTGAGTGTACTGTTGACTGTGTGGGATAAAGGTGATGATAAATTGCATATGTATGTTTTGATGCTATATTTATTGAGCTTAAATTATGTTCCATGTTAAGGCTTAACACTTAAAAAAAATATTTCTTTTAGGAAAATATTAATTATTAGTTTTTGTTAGTCAGGGGATCAAATTTGTGACCTTTCTCCCTTTTCTTCTTTCTTAATCACCCAACCAACCTTATATCTCCACTTAATGAGAAACAAGTTTGTTCCTTTCTCTTCATTGTGCTGTCACTTTTTCGTTGTTGAACTAATCAAATTATTAAAATTCACTAGGCTTGTTTTCTTGATGGGGATCACAAAGGAGCTGTCACCGGATCCATTGCAACACTAGAATTGCTAAATTTTACTGCTACTTTGGAGCCACTATCTAAGGTACCACTTCAAGTTCCATGGTTTGGCATTAGGATAGATTCACATAGGGTGAGTTTGTTTAAACTAAAAAAAAAAACACTTTAAAATAAATGTCTTTTTATATAAACACTATTTTAAGAAGCACATAAGAGTTGCTTCTTAACATAAGCATAAATATATATATATATATATATATATATATATATAGAACTGGTTCCTATGTTAGGATCTAGGAGGCACTAATACCTTTGTAGAATGACTGGTGTGTCGAACACACCTTCAACACGTGTCAGACACCTCTCAACTGTGTCACAATTAAACAATAATTTTTTTTGGCTTGGACACCTCTCCGACACAACTAAGCACTACTACGCAAAAGGGTTTTAACACCGGCTCTAGAATTGACGTTGAAACGATCATCGTTGAAAGTAGACATTTTCAACATCGGTTTTAAAATCGATGTGGAATATCATTATCTACATTAATTCTGGTTGAAATAGATATAGAAATGTAACCAAAATTGTGTATTCTAAAACGCTTCTACATCAATTCTAAAATAATCATTGTTGAAAGTCGTATACAACATCGATTTTGGATCGATTTTCACCAAAACTGATGTTGAATGTGCCTTTATAACTTCTGTTTTGGCCAAAACTGATGCTGAATATGCAAAAAAATTAACAATAATAATAATAATAATTTACATATTGATTAAACACAATAAAAAAAATTAGCGGAAAGAATGCTATATAATGTGTGTGGTTATGATCACTAATATTTTATATTTTTTCTCTAGTCTTGTTTATCTTTCTAAATACAATTGTCAAGTTAGTCGATGCTTTCAAGTTATTTTGGTTAATGCATTATATACAGTGGCGGATCTAGGATCCTGGGTCAGTGGGGAGAATTTATTTTAAAAAATAAAAATTGATAATTATCATTATCATACACATGAAGATAAAGACGTAAACATTAAAATAATAAAATTTTAATATATATAATCAAATAAATTACATACTTTATAATTGGCCTCTACGTGATTTCATGTTTTGAAATCGTTGAATGATCAGCTCATTGTCAATCTTATTGAACACATCTTTCTCAATATAAGTCACTAGGCAATCATTTATCCATGCATCTCCCATTCGATTACGCAACCTATTTTTGACAATTTTCATAGCAGAAAAGGCTCTTTCCACTATTGTTGTGGCAACAGGCAAAATCAATGCTAACTTCAGAAGACGATAAACTAATGGATAAACAATATGTCTTCTAGTTTCAACCAACTTCTCTGAAAGATCATTGATTCCTTTGTAAATATGCCCTTTGTATCTTATCTCGATCATTAGGATGATAAGCTGAAATTTTAATTCGCTTTCCTGGATCTGATGACAAGTCATCTATATTAATTTCAATTTGTTGTTGCCAAAGATTTGATTCACAAGATTCCAATGAAGGTTGTTGCTCATTTGATAGCAATTTTCTCTTCAAAAATCTTCTCATGATCTATTCAAGATTTTAAAAAAATAATAATCATGATCAGAGAGAATAAAATATAAAAAGAATAATAATAGTAAGATTAATAATTTGTAATTTGAAATATTTGTAATAGCAAAAAAAAAAAAAACTGGAACCCCATCTTTTCACGCACCTTAATGAGTGGAAGAGAGGAGAAGGTTGCATTTTGTGGGTGGAGAAGGGAGAGAGCAGAGAGCGGAAGGTTGAGTGGAAGAGTGAAGGTTTCTTTACTGCTGGAGCATGGAGCGCGTGAGGCTTGACAGTTTGGGAAGTTTCTGGAATGGATAAAGCTTGCCCCTTGAACGTGTGTGGGTTTTTAAAAATATGGGAACAATTTTGCTTGATTTTTGGTTATTGCTTGTTGTACTGAGTGATAATGGACAACTAGACGGTTATTTTTGTAACAATTTTGCTTAATTTATGAAAATATTGCTTGGTTATTACTAAAATGTGAAATTCAGTTAATTATCTTTTATCAATTTCAAATCTTCATCAGATTATTTGCTCTTTCAAATTTTAATTCTAGCATAAATTAGTTGCATATCTTTTATTTTATATTGTTACACATTTAGTTTTATTTATTTTAATTTATATTTATGAAAATTGAAAAAATATTAATTTTTATTAAAAAATATAAATATGTAGATTTTTTTGAATTTCTTGTAATTTTTTGTATTGGAGCAAAATATTGGATGAGTTCCTTAAAAGTAACATGACACTGTGGGTTCAAATATATAAAATTAGGGGGACAAAATATAAAAATACTAGATAATTATGTGTAATTTTTTAAAATGAGGGGATGCATGTGCACCCCCTCATTTATATGTATGTCCGCCCCTGATTATATATATATATATATATATATATATATATATATGTAAGTTTTGCAAACATCAACCCTTAAAATTGATTTTAAGCACATAACACTACTAAAAAAGTAGTTTTTTACGACGCACTTTTCACGAGGTTCTTAAAAAATCGTCTTAATATATAAGGTGGTGACAATTTTATAATTATGACATTTTGTAATTATAAAAACCGTCTTAAAAAAATATTATTCTAAGATGATTTTTACAAAATGATCTTACAAGTGGATGCGTTTTTAAATTCTAAGACGATTTTTACAAAACCGTCTTAGAAATAGGTGCATTTTTAAATTAAGATTAGTGCGTTTTTAATTTATTTCTCTACCTCCACTCTCTCGTTTCTCACTCCCCCTTACCTCTTCGACTCCCCCTTTACCTCGATCGACATTATAATGAACTCCCGTTGTTACTTCTTAAACAAAGTTTTTTTTTTCCTGTGTCAAACCTAACCTTCTTCTGTTCAACTCTCATACTCAACAGAGAGAGATATGAATGGATCAACGAGGAAAAAGGTTCAAAGGAAGTGCAAGATAAGAGGCTGCAACCTCAAAGTTGACGATTTGGATTGAGATCCTCTCCTTCGCCTCTTGCTTCGAAGGCCCTGACCAAGACGAAGCCATCGATCTCCTCCTTGACGATAACGAAGCCATTGTTCCTCAGTCTTCACCTACCTCTCTAGGTTCACAGCGACCCGTGCTCCAGCTCCGAAATGCACTTTTTGTCTTCTTTCTTTTTCTCCTTTCGTTCGTACCCACAACCTTAAACAATCACCATGGCGGCGGTGGCACCATGCTCCGCCACCCAAACTTGATCAAAGTAGAGATGCAAAAATGATGTGAGACACAGATTTGAAGCAGAGATGCGAACGGATCTGAGACAGCAGTGGGAAGACGCAGATCTGAAGCAGAGATGCAAGCGAAGATGTAGATCTGAAGCGGAGATGTGAGTGAAGACATAGATCTGAAGCAGAGATGCAAAACTGAAACGAAAACTAATTCCACCCCTCACACCCTCGTCATCAACGCATATGTTTCGGTTATTCTGCTTCCTCTTTTCTCTTGTTGCATCCCTTTCTTGTTGCAGGCTGTTGTGGTTATATTTATTGTGGATTTTTTTTTTTTTGAGTTGAAAATCTAGGAAGTTCCTTTCTTGATTTGCTTTTTGGAAATGAAGAGTGGTGGGAAGTTCCTTCAGTTGTGATCTATGTAAATTTTGATTTTTGAAATAATGTGTGTGCGACTTGGCAAAGCAACTGCAAATAACAAGCAGCAATTCCAATATTACATGAACTGCTGCACATGTAAACCAAGCTATGGAGGTTGACTGATTTATGTTTAACATTTTCAGGGATAGACAGCAACGAGACCATAAAGGTTTATAAAAGTGGTGGAGCATATCCCGATAGAGAGATTGTAGCAGCAAGGTGAGTTTTTTCGTTTTTTATTATTTAATTTGAGGAATGTAATTAATTCCTAACATAATCTGTTCAGTCAAAGGTGTGGTAATATGGAATAATGAAAATTCTATTCATTTTGTTCTACAAAGAAACAAATTGCCCTTTTTAGATGAAACTTGGAAAAAATGATTCTGTCTTTTTTTTTGGGTCACATGACAAGAAAGGATTCACTTTAATGCATGAGCAAATGTGAACTAGAGATATAATATTTTATTTCCTTCTTATGACATTATTTATTTTTACTTGATTCCAACTTCTGACTGTAAATGATAGGATGGAACCAAATTCAGAACAACGTTAGTGACTGATAGAGATCAAATAGTAATTAAAAATATATTTGATATTTGAACCAGTATATAAGAATCAAGGATCCCTGAGGGAATGGATAAAAAGGTTAGGATTGAAGTCAATCTTCATATTTGTTTCTTCCAATTTCCTTCATTCATACTCTTCAATTTCAATACTTTGTCATGGTCTTTAGCTTGTTTTTTTTTTCTCTTGTTCATTTGAAGGTTATTTTGTCTCATTTTTTTCATATTCATGTTTTTTTTATTATCAAACTACAATATATTTTTGTTTATTACTAACATTTATAATGATTTGCAGGACATTATTATACCACAGTTAGCTAATGTTATTATGGACTACAATGCTCATTCAACTCGTTTCAAATTCAATATTAAAGGAGTTGCTGTAAGATCCCTTTCACGTGACATCTTTTGGCATTAATTTACTCATTTATATAAATGTTACATGTAGACTAGTGTCTGTTACCTTACCTTTATTGTTTTAATTTGTAAGTTATTTAACTGTTCCTCCTTGTTTATCATTTGTTAGATTGGAAACTCACTTCTGAAACTTGATCATGATGCACAAGCAACATATGAATACTTCTGATCACATGGAATGATCACCTTCAATGCAACTATATTCACCTTTTACTATTTTTATCAAATAATAGTTTTAATCATTGACTGTAATGTGGAGTTTGTATTATTATTAAGAACTAAAGAGCAAGTGTGTGTGTGTTTTTTTTTTTTTTTAAAAGGGAACATTATCATTTAGATTTAGAAATCTAATTTGGAATCAAAACACTCCCTTTTATCTCCCTCTTTTCCTCTCAGTCTGGTTTGTATTAGTATACACACATAAATATTCATGTATTAGTATAAGGTCAATCCTCATAAGAAGCTGAAGGTCCTTTTTTTCCTGTTAGTTTCTTTGGTTGGATCTAGAGAAGACAATCTTAGTTGTGAAACTCAGGTATCGTATTTTTATTTATGATGGCCACACACTATTATACATGTACATTTTAAATTCATTAAGAACTGATGTATTTTTATTTTTATTTTCAATGTCCAGACACACATGTTGGGGCTTATTTTATTGTAAATTCTGAGCCTTTTGCAGGAGAGGTTAAACTCAGTTTTCTTACACAGCTGGGAAATGAAAATTTGTTGAAGATATAATTTGAATTTGAATTATTGTTTCTCTTAGATAAGAGTAGGTTGTTAAAAAGTCTAGATAAGAAGAAATTTGAATTATTGTTTCCTAATATTGTGCTCAGGTTGTTAACATTACTTGTATAAATATATCTCATTTAAGAGATGAGTGAGTGGTGAATGAATGAATAAGGAATTATTATTCCAATTTATGCATATTTGATTTTTAATATGGTCTCAGAGTCATGACACCCTCCATGAATAAGAGTCATGTTTCTTCCACCACCACAAGAGTCTCTTTCTTCTTCACGTTCCTAAATGTACATGTCTTTTTTTCCTCCCATACCTATATTCTACTTTTATGAGTGAATGCATGAATTGAATAAGGAATTATTATTTAAATTTATCTGTATCTAATTTTTAAGATGGTATCAGAGTCATGACACCCTCTATGAATAAGAGTCATGTTTCTTCCGTTGTCACTAGAGTCTTTTGCTTCCCTATTCCATATCGAAATTATCTTTCTTCTTCACATTCCACTTTTATTTCTCTCAAATCCCTAATTCCTTTCTTTGATGGTCGATTTTGATTTTGAAATACCCAACCATCTACCTCCTCTTTAACCTTCACTTTCTTCAATTCCTCTACAAATTATGATTATTATTATTATCATGAACTTCACCTTTGCCTCGCATAACCTTCGCCTCTTCGGTCTTGACTTGAATCCCTTCACACCTTATTGCATCGCCAATCACTCCCGGTTCCTTTCCCTTTCCTCTCGTTAAATTACAACTTTCTTCCCTTGAAGTATTTCCTACGTCAATTGATGCACCATTGTGATGCCTCAATGCACTCGTTCTAAAGTCTCCACAAACCCATTTTGAATCTTTCTTGTACCTCAGTTTTGAAGCCTCAATGCACGGATTCCATTTAAAGGTGATTGATGTGAAGCTCGTTGCACTGTTCTAAATCCTCCACAGACCAACCCTGAAGTCTATTAACCTGAACATGTGATTATTTTGAATCTCTTCTCCTATCTCAATTTTCTTCCCAAAAATAACACAAACGGCACAACACAAACTGGTTTTGAATCCTTTTCGTACCTCAATTTTGAAGCCTCCATGCACGTATCCCATTTGAAGGTCATTGATGTAAAGTTTGTTGCACTATTTTGAATCCTTCCTAGACCAACCCTGAAGTCTATTGAACCTAAACATGTGATTGTTCTAAATATATTCTCGTATCTCAATTCTCTTTCTAACTCACATAATCGAAGCACCTGCTATGTACTATCCTGAAACACCTCCTGAACCTATTGCTGACCAAAGTCATTTCTAGAAGAGTGTTTGAAGAAGCAATTGACAAGTTGGGCATGACTGATATTCATGCACCAACTTGAGAGTGTTGAAGATATAATTTGAATTTAATTATTGTTTCTCTTAGATAGGAATAGGTTGTTAAAATAGTTTAGATAAGAAGAAATTTGAATTATTGTTTCCTAGTTTGAATTATTGTTTCCTAATGTTGTGCTCAGGTTGTTAACATTACTTGTATAAGTATACCTCATTTAAGAGGTGGTGAGTGAGTGAGTGAATGAATAAATAAAGAATTATTATTCTAATTTATGCGTATCTGATTGTTAACAAGATTAATTGTGAAGCCAACCAGCTGCCACTTTTTAGCATGTTGCCACTTCTCGAATTTCTGGTAATTATGCTTCTTTATTTAGAGTTTGGTACTATAATTCACATTTCGGTAGTGGAAGGTATAACTTACATTTTATAGTAATCGATAAAATATTTGTGGGACTAATAAAGCCTAACATCATATGTACTACTGAAATTTATTTTAGAAAGCAAAAGGAAAAAATACTTTAGGACCAAAATTTGTCTTGCAAAAATGTGATCCTCATTGGCAATGGAACCCATTGACTTTGTTATGTGACTTAAGCATGTTATGTGAGTGATAACAGACTTGTAAGAGTAGCTACCACCTTGACTAAGCTATTTTGTGTTCTAACTAGTTATATTCTTTGAATCAACGTGCCAACTAGTTATAAGCAAAAGTTGTGGTAGAAGGAAAAATTGGCATTGTTCCAGCATGTTATGTTACTATTTTTTTAATTAATCTGCAATTAATTAATATAGATGGGAAATTAAAATTACTATAAACATACAGGCAAAAGAATCTAAATAATGCTTTTTAATTAAAAAAATTACCAATTTGGAACTGTTTTGAAACATATTACAAACATGGGGCAGTCAGACACGCCCAAAATGAGCGTGCCTGGCCCCCATATAAGCCTCCAAATTTCAATTTTTTCCATAGTCAGCATTTCTCCTTTTGTGTAAAAGTTTTTGAGTGAGTTATCTCTGTAGCGAAGCTCTGCCAACGAGTTTTTGCTTTTGTTGACTACAAGAAATGAGTTCAGGTGGTGAAGAGTGTGCTCGTGTTGTGTTATTTTTTAATGGAAGGAAAGTTGAAGGGCGACAGAGTGTTGTTTTTGAAGGGGAGAAAAGGAAGATACGTATCAAACGAAGCTCAACATTGGGTGAATTACATAAGAAGATACGACAAAAATTAGGTATGCTAAACAACCAACGTATCACTTTGCTGACGACAAGATTATGGCAACGTGAACAATACATGGGTTTTCAAGTTGTGGATGATGAAGACATAGAATTGGTAATGGAAGAATTTTTCAAGCAGGTAATGAAAGATTTTGTAGAATTGTACGTGGATTTTGCCGGAGCAGAGGATGTTGTTTTACCCATCAGGTCAGTTACTTTTAATTCTGCACGTAATACATCATCATATGCTGCTCCATTTGTAAACGTGTCTGAGGAAGATTCACATGACCCAACTTGGGTTATGGATGACGATGATGAAAATATTGCAATGGAAGATCGTCTTCTTGAGGAGGATATTAGTGCATCGGATAATGATGGCGATGCTGGTGTGCATGTGACTGCATTCGAATAAGATACTGATGTGGGGTCGTCTTAAATCCATCATCATCCGAACGTTGGATCTACGCAATCAGAACAACTTGTTGAAGGTATGTTAGATGACTGAAATCAATGAAAATGTTGTCAACTGATTTTGTATTTAAAGGTGTGAGGTCGCTCCTTTTTGGGATGGAATTCCTCATTACACATATTGATTAGGATCATCCAAGCGATGAAGAATCTTTTACCGATTTCGGTTCGGGTTCAGTGCAGGGTCCATGGCAATTAGGGGATGAGTTGTTTGTTAAACAGGAATTTGCCTCCAAAAAGGACGCACAAATTGCAATTAAGAGGAACCTCATGAAGGAGCATCAAGAAGCATTTGTGGTTGAGAGCAAGCCTAAAAGTTATCATAAGGTGTATTGCTCATAACGAGGGTTGCCCCTAGAGGGTTAGGGTAATTAAACCAACGTACGATGAGAAGTGGGTTGTTTCAAGATGGGGTGGAAAACACAATTGCCTGAATGACCATATTACATAGGGTCATAGACAACTTGATTTTGATGTTATTGCTTCACTTGTAGTAGGTATGTATTTTTTAAATTTTCTCTATATGTCTTTAATAATGGTTCTTTAAGGTATCTTTTTAATGTGAATATTACAATACCATTGTTAGGAATGATTAAGAAGGAACCGTCTGTGTTGATTGCATTGGTTAAGGAGAGGATCTCCCATTCCTCTGGATTTAAAGTTTCATATCGGAAGGCCTGATATGCGAAGCAGAAAACAATGACAATGATTTATGAGGATTGGGAAGAATCTTATGCATTTTGCCCAGGTGGGGTGGCAACATGCTTCGTTTTTCACCAGGTTCTTTTTATGATATTCAAACAAATGATTATTTTGTGGGACATCGATTGATACAGGAGAAGCGTGTGTTTCATTGCATGTTCTGGACTTTTAGACGGTGTTGGGAGGCATTTAATTTTTTCAAACCCATGATTCAGATTGATGACACTCATTTGTATGACAAGTATACAGGAAAATTGTTGATTGCCACAACTCAGGATGGCAATAATGAATGTCTGCCACTGGCATTTGCCATTGTTGAAGGGGAGACTTTGGAAGCCTGGGAATACTTCCTTGTTAACATTCGTTTCCACTTTACACAAAGGCAAAACATATGTCTCATTTTAGATAGGCACCGAAGCATATTATCTACTGTGGCGAATCATGCTGGTTGGCAACCACCTTATGCGCATCACGTGTTTTGCCTTCGCCACATAGCTAGTAATTTTAATCAAAAGTTCAGGAGTCAAAAATTGAAGAAGACCTTGATGAATTTAAGTATGGTGTAACAAGTATTTTGAATATATTAAATGGATATATCTATAAGTTGAATAGTGTTAATGATATGATTTTGAGGTAGCATTTGCATGATTTTGTGATAGCAGTCTTGAGATTGCAGAATGGATTGATAGTATCCTTAAGGAAAACTGGACACATGCATATGATGTAGAAGGGAGGAGATTTGGCCATATGACAACAAACTTGTCTAAATCAGTCAACAGGGTGTTGAAGGGAGCAAAAAACATGCCTATCACTACTCTGATGAAGCACACGTACAACAAATTGGTTCAATATTTTGTAAGCAAGGGTCAGACGGTTGTTTTACAAGTTGATCCTTCAACACGACATTGCAAAAATGTGGTTGATGCTATGAGGCATAATCAATTCGTTGCTATAGGCCACCATGTACGCACATATAATGTTGAACAAACATTATTTGAGGTGGAGGAGGGCTGCGAGATGTCATATTCAGTCAACCTTGAAGTGCATTTTTGTCAGTGTGACAAGTTTAAGGCCTTCAAATACCCATGTAGTCACGTCGCAGCTACTGCCTTACATGTTCGTCAAAATCCTTTTTTATATGTGGATGATGTCTTCCTGGTAAGTAATTTGGTTCAGGCTTACTCATTCCCATGGTAGCCAATTGGTAATGAAGGTGCTATTCCATCGAGCGAAGGTCCAGTTCTCATACCTAGCAGGGAAATGTTGCCTGGAAGGGTTGTCCAAAGTCCACTAGAATACATAACGAGATGAATGAAGTCGAAACAAGTTGGACATAATCGAAGAGCTTGTGCTGATCACCGTGCTATTTCATGATTTTTTTAATGATGTTTCTTTAAATAGTTGTATGTGAATGTATTTCATTTTAAGGAATTTAAAATTTGATGAAAATATGTTGAGACTTTCATCATTTGTCAATTCGTATAATAAACATTGCTTAAGAAATGAAAACTACGAAATAGACAATTGAAATAACGATAACAATTGAAATTAACCAAACTTAATAAACACTACTTAATGAGGAAGATGACCAAACACGTCCTCGATGACAGTGGCCCAGTCGTCTGATGTGGATCCAGTGACGACATTGTCGTCGCTGCCTAAACCTAGGATACCAGCCACGTCTTCCAACGTGATGGTCATCTCTCCCTTCGTCATGTGAAATGTATGTGTCTCTGGTCTCCACCTCTCAACCAGAGCACTAATAAGCACAGGATCGATCTAAAATCAAGTTAACAATAATCAATTCGTATTACAATTATAATCTAAAACCTAACAATTTTCTACTAAACTAAACTAAACCCTAACTATTTTATACAAATCTAAACTAAACCCTAAACCCTAAACCCTAAATCCTAAACCCTAAACCCTAAAATAGTTCTATGTAACAGTCACTAACAATTTCATATGGTCCTAACATTTTTCTAATTCAATAATATAACATTAGATAATATGCAAAATTATTAAATTAATATAAATAAATAAATATTATAATTAATAATTTAATACCTTCAAATTAAATTACATTAGAAATAAATATCCTAAATAATTCAAAATTATATTAAAAAACTAAACCCTAAATTGAACTAAATAACTTTAGTAAAATAATTATAATTTAACAACTAAACTAAACCCTAACCCTAAACCCTAATCCATTTTCTCTAAAACCTAACAGTTTTCTACTAAACTAAATTAAACCCTAACAGTGTTATATGAATCTAAACTAAACCTAAACCCTAAACCCTAGACCCTAAAATAGTTCTGTGTAACAGTCGCTAACAATTTCATATGGCTCTAACATTTTTCTAATTCAATAATATAACATTAGTAAAAATGCAAAATTATTAAATTAATATAAATAAATCAATATTATAATTAATAAATTAATGCCTTCAAATTAAATTACATTAGAAATAAATATCCTAAATAATTCAAAATTATATTAAAAAACTAAACCCTAAACTGCACTAAATAACTTTAGTAAAATAATTATAATTTAACAACTAAACTAAACTAAAACCTAACAGTTTATACGAATCTAAACTAAATCCTACATCCTTAACCCTAAAATAGTTCTATGTAACAGTCGCTAACAATTTCATATGGCCCTACAATTTTCTAATTCAATAATATAACATATTAAATAATATGCAAAATTATTAAATTAACTTACTTGTTGGCAGAGCTTCGCTGCAGAGAAAACTCACTCACAAACCTAAGAGAGATAAACTTCAGAAAATTTTAGACAGAAGGTGAAATAGTAAAAGTGAGGAAAAAGTAAAAACAATTGGCTTATGTGGGGGTCAGACACGCCCAAAATGGTTGTCGTGCCGTCTTATATTTTAGACAATAGTCATGTCCTGATATAGTGTTTGTCTCGGAAATCAGAATCTTTGCTTTTCAAGTACTCCAAAAGCCTTTGTCTAGACCAACATACTTGGGAATGCAATTACTGATAGTAAAAAAGAGTGTTCCTAACACTTGCAGCAGAAAATTAGGATCTATTTTGCATTCAAATATACTACAACAATAATAAATAGAGAAAATTAGAGTTATGTACAAGGATGTGTACTCTTGAAGCAACCAAAAAATTTCTTCAATAGTGTGAAGACTCTCATGTATCCACATCGAGACCAATCTCTACTATCAACTCTTTAATAAGTAGAACTCTAAAAGACATTCATTTTTCTACTTTTCAGGTCTAGAAACTAGGCTGAAACTTTTCTAATTTATATATAGTATACTTTGCTCTTAGACATATGCTTCTGTTTATAATGTTAAAAGGATATGTATTTGAGCCTTTTCGAAAAAGGAGAGATTTGATTTAAAATAATTTCATATCTCTTTATCTTAAGAAGCTTCTTGATTTAAGGCAAAGAAAACTCCCGAATAATCACATGACTAATTACGATAATCTATCACATGATTTGATCCTGATATGTAGCAATATAATCTTATTCTTATTTTGTGGATAGCTTCCACATTTATAAAAGCGATACTATTTATTTTTATTAATCATATTCTTGGTGCTAGCAAAGAATATAATAATATCCCACTAAAATATTTATTTGATTAAATTAAATTCTCTAATATAATTATCATATAAATTATTTTCTTATACAAAGATTGAAACACTTGTTTGTGTGTGATCCCGTAGGTTCAATACTAAACTAATAAATTAATCTTAATTAATTTACAAGTCAAGGTAGGCATCTAGCAACACTTTTTAACTTATAACATGAATTTACACCATTTATCTTCAAGAACCAATAAAAGAATAATGTAATATTTCTTTCCATCATTTACAACTCAAGATTAACTCTAGAGTATGGTATAACTGTCAAACTCTAATAAGTTAACACATTATATTTAATTAATGACTAACTTAAGAAACTTTTTTCTTTCTTTCATTCAATTGTCCTGACCAAGGTCTTAATTATATTATAGAGCTCAAACTTATTACCAAGAGTTGATGGATTCCTTTTTGATTAATCATTAATTCTACAAGTATTTAATCATTAAAATATAATATGTTAATTACTATGATAATCTCAAGTCAAAGGAAACTATTAAATTTCCTCTTGAGAAATTTCTATTGATATATCAAGGTATATTAACTATTAAGAATTCTTAATTGAGTCAGTTCAATGATGACATTCACATGTGCATCATCTATACATGTAATTTATTAATGATATCTATTAATCTTTAATCAATAAAGACCATCACATATATATTTATCTATCCAGATTATTAATATCCTATTCATAATAATCTTATGATCAAGAACAATTTAGATTAAAATTATAAAAGACTTATTTCTCAATATCATAATCTCTATCATGATAACAAGTCTCTAACTTTAATTAAGGACTTGTAAAATTAACAATTTAATAAAAAAAATAAGGCTTAAATATTTAATCATCACTGTAGTATACATTTTTTTTTCAAATTACTGTCTATTTTTTTTTTGCTACCTGACTTTTTTAGATTTTTGTATTTGGTACCTATCGTTAGTCTGAGGTCGTTAAGTGATGACATAACAAATGAAATGTCATGTCACCACTGCAACATCGTGTTAGGTTTGGATAGTTGTCATCCTCTCATTTTCCATGTCATTACCTTTTTTCTTAATTTTTAAAAAATTACCGCCATCCATTTTTGCAACCAAACAACACCCACAATTACCCATGATGCCCTATCACAACCCAAGCCACCATTGAAAACCACCTACATCACCCACGTGACTACCATTGTCACTGATTTGTAGTGCATCACCTCGAGCACCAGTACCACAGTCATGCGCAACACCCCTACCACCACATCAGATTCACGTGGCACAACCACACCCATCCAACACAAAGTCATGTGCAACGCCCTCACCACCACATTAGATCTATGTCAAAGGATGACCACCACCTTGCACCGAGTCGTGCGCCAGACCCCAACACCGCCAATAGATCCACATGATTTTTGTTCTTAGTTTTCTCTAAATATTAAAGTTGTTCGAACTAACTTTGTGAAATTGACAAAACACATGCTTATTCACCCATTTTCGTTGTCAAAAACTAGATGAATCGTGTCGAGAGAAGAATGCAAAGTCACGAAGATTGTGAAGGTCGCTAGTGCAAATTAGAGTTCATTTTTTGTTTTATTTTATTTTATCATTAGTCAAGTCGACTCTAATGATGTGTTTTTTAAATAATTAATGATGTGGCAATGACATGACACTTGTGATGTGACATTCCATCAGCCATGTCACCACTTAATGGAGCCAAGCTAACAACAGATATCAAATGCAAAAATCTAAAAAGGTAGTTAGAAAAAATAGAAGAATTAATAGGAAGTAATCTGAAAAGGGGATATATTATAGGTATGAAAAACATATTTAAGCCAAACAATAAATTTATAATAAAATAAAAGAATAATTCTTTACTAAAATTAATAACATGATAGATTGAATCTTGAGCATACACATTTATCCCATTAGCTACAATTGCATCATGAAATGTAATTCTTTTTTTGTTTGTCAGTTTTTAAAATTAATATAATGAGTTAAATATAAAATTAGTTTTAACAAGTTATAGTTTCCTATTTAATTTTGTGCAACATTTTATTTCCTTTTGAATTTTCTTTATCATGAGTTTTTTATTCATTTAAATTAGGTTTTTCTCAACTGGGTTCGAAGAATAGCTTTGTTTTCTTCTTTTCTCTTGGTAGATTCCGACGAAACCCCATCTTTTGGCTCTGCAGAAAAACATGTACTCTTTATCACACTCACTCTCTTGTGCCTGAAATTCTGTTTAATGTGCATTTATGTAATGGGTTTATGCGTTTATGTAGCAGGTTGCACCTGGATGGAATGTTATGTTCATATAATTCTTTCAACCATGATGCTTTATTTTGCAGAGGAATTTCTCCGTTTTTAAGGTGTTCGGTGCAGTGTTGGATTGAATAGTAATTATCAACAGTGAAGAGTGAGGAATTTCTCTGTTTAATTATTGTATTGCACTTGACTTGTTTATTTGGTCCATCTATTTGATTTATAGGTGCTTGTTTACAGGTTGCAATTTTATATCATTGACTTGTGTTTGTAATTACTTGTTGGAGGTAAGGGGTTTGAGAGAGAGAAGGGTTTAGTGTTGGGTGCTTGAAGTATTACACCAAGAGGCATCAGATGTGGAATGTTCAACAGTGTTGCCTCCATCTTAGGGAAAACCCTAATAATATAGCAAGTTATTGGACTCCAACCCATATGAGCCCATATAACCATACAATAACTTATTGGGCTTGTATGTGAACATATTAATATTTAATATATATATTAAATATATTCAACAATCTCCTCCTATGTTCACCATATAGCATAATCCAATAAGGTAGTTAGTGTAATGTTCAAACAAACATGAATCATCTACATTCAGTCTAAGACAATCAACTCAGATCGGTTAAAGAGTTTTAATAATAAAACATTAAACTCAAACAACATTTGCAATCAAACTAAGTGAATCATCATTTTCATGAATTTGTTCTGAGATCAATAAAACAATATAAATACCAAGAGTTTTAGGTTAAATCTAACTCATTCAAATCCCAACATCTAAAATCAATCTCAAAATCAGTTCACAATCAACATATGCATAACAATCAAGTATAAGTAGGCCAGTCAAAATAGTCTAAGGCCTTACAAATACAAGAAAGAAGCATAATACTCACAATGTTCATAAAATAGAAATAACAAAATGTAAGTCTCAAGTAAATAGACTTCAACATAATGGGCAATAGCAAGTGAACTGTCAAGTTCCCTACTACTCTAAATTATATATTCATATATCAAGTTGGTCCTCCTCCTAAGGATCCAACTTCTTAAGCTCTCCTCCATCTCTACCATCCCCTGTAGAATGTCAAATATGAATTTCATATTATCATGAATTCAATCATTTGAATAAATTACTAAAAATGTCTAGTTCTACTAAAAGAACTTAGCATCATATCATCAAGCAGAAAAGAACATATATCAATGTCATAAAGCATCATAATGTCATGTTCATAAGCATCAAGTCAGATTCATAAATTATGAACAAGGCCTAAATAGTTTAAGTTATAAAGAGCCATCAACCTAAGTTTATTTGTAAGAGAGTAACGATTGTCTCATTTCACAGAATAAGACTGATAGTCACATCACTTAGAATAACCTAGTCTTGTAATGTCAAGTTTCAATTAAGAATAAGACCAATATAGGCTTCTTATATAATCAACTATTTCTATGTTTCAATTTGGAATGTCACAGTTACTAATTCCTTAAAGTCAAATAATCTAGCATCAAGTTTGGAATGAGATCATTTAACCAAAAGGATAGGCCAACCTCGTAGGATTGTACCATCAAGTTTGGAATGACACAAGCTTCCCAGATAGAACTTTTGAATTGGATTAAAATTGTCTCATCAAGTTTGGAATGAGATAACTCACCCTTTTCAAAATAGTTAGCAACCACGATCATCGATGAAACATATAAATTGTGCTTATCATATGGCCAACAAAGGAAGATTCGATAATTCAAAACACACAATTAAAGGTAAGTAAATGATAATTAAGACTTGTCTACATAGTCTTTGACCCCATTTCCCCACTATTTTGAATAATCGATCTTTAGGCAAACCATTTGTGAGAGCATTGGCCATGTTATCCTTCAATCTCACATCGACCAAGGTGATAACTTCTTGTTCTGTCAGATAATTCAACAACACGTGTCTCAGTCTCACATGTCTTCGCTTTGAATTAAAGAGAGCATGCTTTATGACTTGGATTACTGCTTGATTATCACAAAATAAATTTAAAGAATTAATCTTTAGTTGAGTCAATAGAATGTCCATAATCAGATTCTTTATCCACTCTGCCTCTTCACCAGCTGAGGCTAAAGCAAAAAGTTCTGATTCCATTGATGACAATGCCATACAAGTCTTTTGGATTTCCAAGTAATAGCAGCTCCACCCAGAGTGAATACATATCCACTGGTGGATTTACTATTTCCAATTTCTGAACACCATGAGGCATTAGAATATCCATCCACAATTGGAGGATAATCAGAATAATATAGAGCATAATCTTTAGTACCTTTAAGGTATCTCATCAGCCTACTGAGGGCATCCCAATGCTCTTTACTAGGATTACTAGTGAAATGACTTAACATGCCAACTGCAAAGGCTATGTCAGATTTAGTGCAACTCTTAGCATACATGAGACTACCTATCAGTTTTGAGTACTTTAACTTATCCACACTGGTCCTTTCATTAGGACTCAGTCTTTTGTTATAATCATATGGTGTCTCACTCGGTTTACACTCACTGTATCCCCAGGTAGAAAGTAGTTGCTTAATATAATGAGTTTGGCTAAGGGAGATAACTTGCCTTTTAAAGCTTACTTTCATACCAAGAATGATATTAGCTATACCAAGATCTTTCATGTCAAATTCTTTAGCTAAAGTGATTTTCACATCACTCACTATAGAATGATCGGAGCCAAGAATTAACATGTCATCAACATACAAGCATATGATGACTATCTTATTTGATTTGGAACAATAGTAAAGGCATTTATCTAAATAATTGGACTGAAAGCCATAGTTCTTTACCACCTTGTCAAACTTAAGATGCCACATCTTAGGTACTTGTTTAAGACTATACAAAGATTTGTTCAATTTACAAACTTTTCTCAAGGCCTTTCATGACTTGCCCTTTAGATTGTTCATGTAGATTTCTTCATTTAATTTTCCATTTAAGAAAGCGGACTTTACATCCATTCGATGCACTAAAAGTGTTCAATAGATGTCAAAGCAAGAAGAATTCTTATAGTTGACAAATGACATACAAGTGAATAAACGTCAAAAATGGTCTATTCCACTCTGTTGTTCAAAGCATTTAGCTACTAAACGTGCTTTATATCTAGCTATTGATCCGTCACTATTCAGTTTCTTCTTTAATACCCACTTACAGCCTATAGCCTTAGCCCTTTTTTGGCAAATTGACTAGTTGTCAAGTGTGATTCTGTAGCAAAGAACTCATTTCATCATCTGTGACTTCTGCCCAGAGTAAAGATTCCCTAGATCCCATTGCTTCTTGATAGGAGAATGGACCATCCTCTATATGGTAAGTGACAAAGTACTCACCAAAACTTTTAAAAACTTTATCTCTTGTAGTCGTTCTAGTTCCCACCTTTGGCCTTTTAGGATCTTGTATACCTACATAGGCAACACAACTCCAAGATTTAAGGGTATCATATCTACAAGGACGTTTGTGTCATATATCATAAGGTGTCTTAGACAATTTAGAGCGTGACAACCTGTTTAAGATGTGATTAGCAGTTAAAACAACTTATCCCAATAGGAGGAAGGCATGCCAGCTGTAAGTAACATAGAATTTAACATTTCAATTAAAGTTCTATTCTTACGCTCTGCAACACCATTTGATTGGGGTGAGTAAGGAGCAGTAGTTTCAAGTATTATGCCCTCCAACGCACAAAATTCCTTGAACCCAGTCATTGTATATTCTCCTCCTCTATCACTCCTAAACCTCTTAATTTTCAAATTAAGTTGATTTTCAACTTTAGATTTAAAAATCTTAAACTTTTCAAAAGCCTCATCTTTCTATTTCAACAAATAAACATGACAATATCTAGAGAAATCATCTATGAAAGTGATTAGGTACTTTTGACCCCCCTGGTAACATAGTTTTTAAAGTCACAGAGATCAGAATGTATAAGCTCAAGAAGTGTTTTGCTTTTAGAAACTTACTTAAAAGGTTTTCTAGTGATCTTAATCTATGCACACACTTCACATTTGTCAAATCGAATAGAAGTATCTAATGCAATGTTGTGAGTTTTAGCTAAATGTTGCATTGTCCTATAGTTCCCATGTCCAAGTCTATTATGTAATAATTTTGGATCCATCAAAGTAGAACTAACATGGTTTGTGCTATTAGTATCTAAACTCAGTCTATACATGCCATTAATCATAAATGCACAACCGAAGTAACATGAGTTAACAGATAAAGTTACTTTACCTTTCATAATTGAAAAGGACATACCAGCTTTATCAAGTAAACTCATAGATATTAAATTCTTTTTAAGTAAAGGTACTACTTTAACATGTTTCAAAGTTAGTAACTTACATGAAGAAAGCACCAAATTAGCAGTTCCAGCATGAGTCACTTCTACCTCACCAACATTAAAATTTTTCACGGTGTCTTTCACTTCTATGACCTCAATGAGTAAATTCCCATCATTTATCACATGATAGGTAGCACCACTATCAAACCACCACTCAGAAGATACATTGGCCATTATTCATCATTCCAATGAAGGCTTGAGGCTTAGATTCACTAATTAGCATATTAGTCTCATTTTGTGGTGTGTTGTTCTTTAACATCTTTGGTAGCTTACACTCTGCTGCCCAGTGACCCCAATTTCCACCGTTATGGCACTTCCACTTCTTTTTCTTCTTGAAGACAACTTTTTTAGCCTCTAATTGTGAAGTGGATTCACCTTTTAGTGACTTGGACTTTTTTGATATTTATAAGAATGTGAAACTAAGTTGGCAACTGACTTTTGTTGTCCTACATGTTCCAAACTCTTCCTACAAATGTTTTGATCTTCAATTTGAATATATCTTTTTAATTCATCCAGCCCCATCTGTTATTTTAGTTTGTGCATGTCAGTCTTAAAAGAATTTCATTCAGCAGGTAGCTTACTCAACACAAGATCAACAAAGAGGTTATCAAAAGGTTTAAGCTTTATGATATCATAGGAACTATGTTTTGCCATTTTAATCAAAGTAAAATAGTTAGAATGAGTGCACCTTAAAATCCTTCAAAGTATACCAAATCTTCTAACTTTTCAAAAAACAGCACTGTAAAGGTGAAATTTGTCAAATTTGAGCCCAAAAATGAATCCGGAATGCCCAAAAACCATAGGAACGACTATTTTTGGTCGTCAGAGACTTGTTGAAAACTTGCCGAAAAAGTTCGCCGAAAAGTCACTAGTTGCCGGAAAACAAACCAGTCGCCAGAAAGTTCGCCGGAGAAGACAAACCAGTTGCCGGAAAAGTGACCAAAAAATTGCAGAAACTTCCAACGGCTATATCTCCTTCGTCTGACCTCCGTTTTATGCAAGTGACCAGTCAAAACGATCGTCTCGTCAAGTAGAAAAAAACCCACAAGGTTTCAACTCGTGAAATCGGCTAAAATTTCTAGGATCTGGACTCAAAGGTTGCGGCTGCAGAGTTTTCAAACTCATATCCAGTAAATCCTTCCGTCGAAACACGAAAATGATCACACCCTTGAGTTCCTCTCAAGAGATCATTGAAACAACACCTTACTCGCTCAAATTTGATACACGAAGCTAATACTTCAAGATTGTTGGAGGTAAGGGATTTGAGAGAGAGAAAAGTTTAGTGTTGGGTGCTTGAAGTATTACACAAAAAGACATCAGATGTTGAATGCTCAACATTGTTGCCTCCAGCTTAGGGAACCTAGTAATATAGCAAGTTATTGGGCCATAGCGCATATGGGTCCATATAACCATACAATAACATATTGGACTTGTATATGAACATATTAATATTTAATATATATATATATATATATATATATATGTATATATAATATATTCAACATAACTTGCTTTATTTATTTCTGTTGATACAGAACAACAGATTTAAAGAAGAGTGTTATATCCCCTGAGTTGCTGGTTTAATAAACCGATGATGTGCAATAATTCTATTTAATGATTTAGATTGTGCTTGGGTGGGGTACTGGCTCAGGGGTATTATATGCTTTGAGGTATTGCTTCCTGTTTATTTTCTTTTGCAATAGCTGGATGGATTGATGGATGTTTGCATAATTACTTGTGTTCTGCCTTTTTTGTACCACGATGGTTTTAGATTTTCACTTCTTCTTGAAATGCTATAACCTTTTTTTAATGAAGTGTTTTGTTTTGTTTCTTTGAAAAGAAAAAAAAAGAAGTGTGTTATATTTTGCACGGTGAGGGTAATTCTGATGACTTGTATCTTGATTGTTTTCTTCTTGTTTTAATTATGTTTGCCTATAATAACAACATTTGTTTCAACTTAGTAGTTTGTACTCAGTATATTGTTATCACATAACCATTCTATACTTTTTGCTATTCTTATAGAAATGTCATTCTTATTAAATCTATTAATTGGTGTGTGTATATATATATATATATATATATCTTTTTGTTAGATTATAATTAGTGATTATCATATTTATAATTAATATATGTTATTTTATTTTATTATTGGAAGTAGTATATTTATTATTAATTATGATATATAATTAATATTTTTCAAAAAAATATTATATATATAGGAAGAAGTGTGAGAAGAGGAGAGGGGGGTGCTTAATATAACGACTTCGTTTAATTGACGTATTTAATCTAGTTCATTTTTAATTGACGAATTTTTTTTATACGTATTTATTTTACGTAAAATTAATGTTCGAAACCAACTTATTTAAACTATTACGTACGTAAATTCATCAACAGACGTGGTCTCTACATAGTTTAATATAATAGTCTAAATATCACAGTCCGTGTACATTCTTCCAAAATAAAATACAGACCATCACTAAAATAGTCTCATACAAATTTCATAACTTCAGAGGCAATACCATCAACCAGGGCAACAGTACATCAAACCAAAATACACCAAGCCAAGTACAACAAGCAAATCATCCAAGCTTCACCATCACATCATCTCAGCTCTTTACTGTTTTTCTGCTCGCCCAAGTAAATTGGGGTCATCACAGGTGTCAACCACAAACACAAAATAGGGGTAAGTACATGATAAACACAGTTTAGATAAATTAACAGGTTTTCCACAACACAAAATAGTAAAATACAGATTAGTAGTAAAATAATCATAAATCAATGTTCATAATGACTGATGCATGATTTCTTTATTAAATGATGCATGACTGAGATCCCAGCTTATCAAATTATCATCAGTGGCCACAGTCAAGATAGCCTCACCCTCTCTGGTGGCACAAACAAACTTATCCAACCAGTCGGGGTAGCCCAGGGGCGCGTAGGATAGTCACCTCCACCTATGTGATCATCATGGTGGTGTGGTCCTCCCTGTC
>PYAF01004785.1:46517-66746 GCA_007407185.1 Glycine tomentella
TGGGGTTATTAGATAAATTAAATCTAGCAGCGCAGTATCGTATTATGTGAACTTCTGGGAAAAGAATTTGAGAAAATGTTTTGGAAAAATTTAATCACGATTTCTATACTATGTTTCCAAAACGGATTTTAATAAGTCTTCCGCTGAAAACTCTAGTACCAAGATGAGTAACAACCGGAGTACTACGGGGTGTTACATTACGCTTGCCGCAATTATAAACTCTCACCACCCCCTCTTATATTCCTGCATGCATAATTCCTAGCTAGTAGTTAGAATGAATAAAAAAGAGAAAATCTCATGAACTAACAACCAATCAAAATAAATGTATATTTCTTAAACAAAGATAAATCACATGTAAAATAAAACGTAGTCCACAATAGCAAATGGGTATATTGAAAGCAGGGTACTTCTTTCTCAGCTGGGACACTAATTCACATGTTTCATGCAAAATAATAAAGCATGGTAGACACATAAACTTATAAAATTCATATTTGCATGTCAGAACAATTAAATAAAATAGAAATAAAGACCATTGTTCTCCACCCATGACTAAAATACCACCCATTAACCTGTGTATAATTTATATATTTTCCTCAGTTATTTTGTAGTTTGTTACTAACAATGATAAGTTTTTTATTCCTTGAAAACTAGACCAGTTTTTAAACTAGCACACCTAGTGACTTCAAAGAGGTAGTTTTTGTATAAAAAAAAAATTTTACATGTACCCTTCATCAATCAAGCATAAAGGATGACTTTGAGGAATTGAAAAAAGATTAAATAAAGTAAAGAGCTAGCCAACTACCTTCAACCATGTTCTTGCCATCTTGCTAGTGAATCCATAGTCAAGTTAGAGAAAATTAGCGACATATTGGCCTTTAGTCCTTGGAAATCATGTTGACACAAGTGTGTCTATTTTTTTATTATATTGATGTGGTTGAATCACAACTAGACAATTGCTGATGAGAACTACCAAAGATAGATCACACACATTAGTGATGAATTACTGGTGATTGGACATGTCATAACTATTGTCAAACTCTAACTATCACTAAAGGATTTTGCATAAGGTTGTTTACTTAAAATGACTATGGCATAGGAAAAGTTGTTGGACTTGACAAAGTTAGAATTAGGTTTTTCATTTGTAGTCAAGTAGCTAGGATGAATGCCACAACATCAATGTCTTTTTACCCTTAAGCAAATAAAGACATGCCCATGACCAGATATATCTAGTTGTTGTGACTTGTGGATATGAATGTTTGTCAATCCGTGTAGGTTTTAGACATTTCAAAATTAATGCTTTTTAACACACACACACACACACACACACACACACTCATAAGCCTCCATGAAAGATCTTTAAACATACTCCAAAACTAAGCAACTCGGCTTACCAACTATGACATTATAGCCACCATGCATAGCGAAAAAAATAAAAGTGGAAAATAGGAAGGTTGTTGCTTATAAAGTACTATTCTACACTATAAGTTTAAATCCATAAATCCATACCATAAAAGAAAATATAGTCACCCAATGCACAAGACCCTCACCATTACAGGGTATCACGTGGGTTAAATATAAATAGTTTTACCCTCATCTCTCATGTGCAGAGAATTTAAGAGGTTCAATAACCACCATATCATACTATAATTCATACCAAACTAAAATTAATTGCTAATTGTTGTACTTATAAAATGAGTTTGGGATAAAAAATTACATGCATATCATAGGTGTAACATCCTCAAAATTATATTATGAGTTATATTTATGATTTAATTATGGAAGGGATGATAGTTGGATACAAAAAGAATAATATAAAATTTATTTGAACACAAGCTACCAAAAACTGTCGATTTCTGCCACCCAAATTGAGAAATTTATTTCTCTCTCAATTCTCATCCAAATTAGGTGTATGATATATGAAATTAAAGGATCTAGATGTCTACTATAACATATAAAAAATTTCAATAAATATAGAATGTGTACTTACTGAAGTAACAATAATACTAAGAGATGTCATTGTCCTAAGCTGAATTCGCTGGCAGCTTTGGAAGTCTAGATTAAAAATGTTATGTCTTGAGTTTTACAACTCCAAATAAGGGATATTATATCTTGTTAGGAAGCTTAGGAAGTCTAGTTTAACATAGTAAAAGATGAGAATATTTGGATTAGTATATTAGTACATAATGTAGAATGAGCGAACCCCATCTGGTTAAGTGTTTCTAGCCCTTTGGACCTTTTGGATTGGGCACAACTTGTAACTCTTGGATTTTGGCCCAAGGAAATAAAATCTTCAGCCGAAAAAGGATGAAAACTCAGAGGTTTCATTAGTCCAAAACCAATCCACGTGCATATAATCCTTCAATAAGATAAAGAATGCACTTAAACAACAAGCCAAATGCAAAGATTGAAAATATAGGCTGCTATAAAATATTTTTGCTGAAGTGAAAATATTTAATTAAGGTTTTTTGTGTGCATGTGAAACAATTTAAACCAAGCAATTACATTCCCTTGCTCAGACAAGATCCACGTAGAAGCCAGATGCCCCCAAGTCAATGATTAAAAGAATCAAGATAAGGCTTAAGGTTAAATATCTTCTAATGAAATGATTACCTAGTTAAAACCTAACTAAACTAACTTCTAAAATCAGTTTTAACCTAACTAAAATCCTTAAATCTGAACTAATTAAAGTAGTATAAATAGCCTTGGCATTCAAAAATTTTTGCATGTAAATTTCAGCTCAAAAACTTATCATACTACCACTTGCTCCTTGAACCAAGCTTTGTATTTTCTACTACCTATGCTTGTTTAACCGTGCCATCCTTATACCACCTCACCTATCAGCCATTTTCTTTTCAAAAAAAATTTCTTAGAGTATTTTCCCAAGGAAGACAGCCCTTACTCCATTCCTCTTTAAGAATTAAAATTCACTTGAGGTAAGCTAGGCTTTAATCTTTAGTTAAGAATTTATTTGGACTAATTTACATTCTTAAATGTACAGATTTATGGCTATTATTTAGGCTGAAATTTCATGTCATTTGAAGGTTATTTTATGATATGGAAATGTTGATTTAAACCATAGGATAGATGATGATTTATAGGCTGAAATCTTAGTGGTGTTTGGGAGTATATTTAGTGATACTTGGAAGTGATTTGGATGATATTTGGGCTGTTTTTATTATTTGGACTACAACCTAGTATCCCAGTTACAGCAACCCAGCATCCCAGCTATACTAACCTAGCATCCCAGCTATACATACCCGACATCCCAGCTACAATAACTCGACATTCCAGCTACACCAACCCGACATCCCAGCCACACCACCCCGGCAACCCAGCTATACAAACCCGGCAACCCAGCTATACCAACCTGGCATCCCAGCTATACCAACCGGGCAACCTAGCTATACCAACCCGACATCCCAGCTAGAGCAACTCGACATTCCAACTGCACCAACCCGGCATCCCAGCTACACCTCCCCGGCAACCCAGCTATACCAACCCGGCAACCCAGCTATACCAACCCAGCAACCCAGCTATCCCAACTTGGCATCCCAACTATACCAACCCGACATCCCAGCTACAGCAACCCGGCATCCCAGCTATACCAACCCGGCAACCCAGCATCCCAGCTATACCAACCCGACATCCTAGCTACAACCATCCCAGCAACCCATCCCGGCTACAACCATGGAATTAGGAATTTTTCTTGTGAAAGTTTAAAAGAATTAGAAATTATTCGAAAGATATACGGTGGTTTATTAGTTAGATTACTAACATGATTTTTCTATGGCTTGAGGATATTCAATGGTCATGCCTAAGTTAATAATGATCTTATTTAAATAAGAAATGGAAGTTTAACTATACTTGTGGTACATATGATGTTATGATAACAATATTTTTCCATAAGGTGATATGTATTTTACTTATAGATTTTATTATGGATGGATTTTGGTTAATGATATGTTGATTTATGTTTCCAAGTCCAGTACAACATTTGTGAAACAAAATTTGATACTACATACAGTACGATATGTAGTGACAGGTGCAGATACATGGAATAAATCATGCATGTTTGCATAAGACGATCACAGCGTCTACATCCAGTACGAGGTGTAGCTATACGATATGTAGATGCCATGTGCACCTTGGGAAAACTCATTTCATGCATTCATATAGTTGCATAATTCTTGTATGGATTTGTTTGGTTATATTGAGGATTTACTAACGTACTAACGTGTTTGGTGGTTTAGATTTTGCCTAATGAGAAATTTTATTTCTCACTAGATTTGTTTCATGATTTATTTCTAGATGGCCTCAATCATCATATTCCTTGATGCGCTAAACCTGGGGTGGTACATCAATGAGGAGAGGAACTATTATGTCGTAACCACGCACCCAATTATACGTGCATATATTTATTTTGGCACTCATTTTCCAGTTTCTGTACTTAATGGACTGTTTAATCATAATGACCCATTCCTTCAGTTTGCTCCTGCCTATCCACAGCCACCTATGGAACCAATCAACTTGGTTAGCGAAGAGGATAGCTTTGGAGAGAACTTCTAAAGTGAAGATATGGGTTGTAGGTTTTTGTATATAAATAATAATCCTATCTAGTGTGGTAGAGATGTTTTCCAATAGTTAAGTTCTATGATGTTTTAAGTCTGAGGCACCCAAAAGAAAGGAGCTATGTAACAATGGACAATAACTGCTTAATATATATATCAGCTTAACAACTTATATAACTTCTACAATTTGAACGTTTTAGAATTTATGCTAGGATTCGTTCAGGAAAAATAAAACAGTAATTATCTAACGATTCTTTAAAAAATTAATTCAAATAAAAATCTAATATCTAGAATAATTTTAGGTTATTACAATAGGGAGACATAATTCATACCCGAAGTAATTAAGGAAAGAAAAAATTTTGAAGACATTGAAGATTCAAGATAATTTCCAGCTATTTCCTCAATAGATTATGCATATCGAAAGGTGCTAACCACAAAGAGATGGCCATTGCCATGTATCAATCCATCTTTTGCAAGACCAAAATCAGAGATAGTGAATGATAGTTCTGCCATTGACAAAAATGAATATTAGAATAGTAAGAAAGTCTAGCTAAATTTTTCTATTCCTTAATTTTGTGAGATCAATGTGATTCATTTACAAAATCAGTTAAACTATTCATATAAAACATGGGATCAAGAAAATAAATTGGTGGTTAGCATTTCCTTTATTCAATCTGCATCCTCGTCTAAAATAACATTTATTATATATGGTTATTGCTTTATAAACTTGTAAAAAAATATTAACTAAGTTTATATTTCATGTGCCAAATTCTTTATTTGACCTTGCTGGCATAATGTTAGGATAATTCATGCAGGTTGTGAGAAACATTGTCTAGAATACCTGAAATCATATGAATTCTATTTACAAAATAAAGAATTAAAGGAAATTTGACAAGTTAGCTATTGATTTTCAACATATAATTACTATTGTTCCTAAATAGAGCATGGATCAACTAGTAATAAACACTACTAAAAAAACATGTTTTAACGTCATTGAATCTAAATTGATTTTTGAAAAATCGATGTAAAAAAAACAAGTTGTGTCATTTTTAACATTAAGCTCAACTTTTTTAAGATGATTTTTGAAAAACCGTCTTTGAAAACAAGTGTTCAAAGACGATTTTTGTAAAATCGTATTCGAAAACAATTATTCAAAGATAATTTTCGTAAAATCGTCTTCGAAAACAAGTGTTCAAAAATGGTTTTCATAAAATCATCTTCGAAAACAAGTGTGCAAAGATGATTTTCAAAAAACCGTCTTTGAAAATCCAAAACTTGTTGCATTAGGTTAACGCATTCATTCAAAATAAACACACACACACACACACACACCACATCATTATTCTTCTTCTTTCATGTTGCACACATTCTTCAAAACAAGCACACTCCCACACCAGCATCGTTCGGGTTTCGCTATGGCGACTCAATCGAAAACTCCTACCTCATCGAATGGCGTGAGGTTCATGACTTGGCGGACGCGGATCCCCATCCGATGCAGGATTGAGCGAACTCGTTCAGGGACCTAGCGACGTTGTTTGACCATGAGCTCGAGCACTTCTTCAATTCCGCCACACAGCCGTTCTCTGTGCCTTTGAAGCTGGCTGTGACACACGTTATCAAGAATCAGAGAACTGAGAGCTCTTTGAGACACTGCAACACGATTTGGATCTGGAGGGTTTAGATCTAGATCTCGAAAATGCAGTGTGTGATGCATGATGATGCCAGGGTGAACCCTTCCCTCTCGCACTTGAAATTTTTCCTTTTTGCAGTTTAAGGTGGAGATGTCGACGACAACGCAATACCCCGCGATTGTGGAGTTTAGTGGAGTTCTTTGGGTGTTGTTATATTCATATCTTGATGTTACCAACAAGGATTGTGGAGGTTAGTGGAGGGTTCAAATTCAGTAAGAGCTTAGATATGGACATATGATGGATTAATGGGTTCTGTTGCCACCAAGTCATCCTTAATTTATTTGGAGCTACAAAATAAGGGTAGGACTGAGGTATCCAATTTGAACAGGAACTATATAGCATGGTGTTTTTGTTGTGGTGAAAATCCTATCTTTTCCCTCCTGATTACATATACTATTTAGCATAATAAGGAGGCTAGAAGGTATCTCTTTTATTAGCTTGTTAAAATTAGCACAAAAAAAGACTAAAAAAGTGAAGAGACAATTTTAGACAAGTATCTAATATCTAATATGTATGAATTCATATTCAGCAAGAATGCATTGTACTGAAATAGTGTTGACCTGTAACCTTAGGGATGGTCCTATACTAAGAACATGAAGTGTATGGATAAAATTTTGATGCTAGTTGTGGCTTTGACTCCCTTTAGTTGGTCATTTTGAGCCTTTATCCTTTCCTTTCTTGTGTAGCTCATTACAAGCTAAAAACAAATGGAAAACCATGTTAGCCTAACTTTAGGGAGAAAAGGGGCCTTCGAATTCTGTTGGGAGTGGGTTTCAAACAAGTGTGGGGTATTTTTATTTTGTTTTGATTTGGAAAGAAAAGAAAAAAAAAGAGTTTAAAAAACAAAAGTTCAAAAAAATGAAAAAAAAGTACAAAAAAATTGCAATAACAGTTGTTGTGGTTCATTTTCATCCATATAAGTTCTCTTAATTTAATTTCGTTGTTCTCCACCTTGTTTCTTTGTTTCTTTGTTTCTACCCCTCGTTTTACTTGTTGGCTTACTCCTCATTGTCCCTCTTTTCTCTTAGTTTTAGCCTAAATATCTTTCTTTTATCCACCCTTTACCTAAGTCATACATTACAAACCAATAAAGTCATTTTGATCTTTTGATGCATGTGTATTTCAAGTTGAATGAATTAGAGTCTTGTCAAAATTTGGATGTGTTAGTTACATGTGGTGTTTGAGTGTAAACATAAACTCATACACATTAGAAGAGGTTGAGTGTTGCTCTTTGAGAGATTTCTATCACCTTGGTTCATTCTTAATTTTGAAAACTTCTAAAAGAAACTAAAAATTCTTTTTGTGCTCAAAATAAAGATTGTTTCTTCACTAACTAATTGCACTAAAATATAGTGACTGAGTTAGTAGGAAAGGATGGGCCATGATTAGACCCATCTAATCTAACTAGTTACTAATTACACCAATTCGCAGTCCAAAACTCAATTGCAGGGGCCATGCCTAAAATGACCCTCAAAATGACAGCCTTGGCTTATCTCTAACAAAATTTTAGATCTTTTCCTTATATTTCCAGGAACTACTCATATGTGTCATTTGGAGTTATATAAAGCTCTCTAGGTATTGTACAAGGAAGATAGGTCAAGTAAGCAAAAAATCCGAAAATAAGCAACAATTATCAATTAAGTCTACTTGTTTGCTTAAGACAAAAACTGAGATAGAGAGAGGAAATAAAAGTCCAAGAGAAGTCAAATAAGCTAAGAAGAATAGAAAAATATTAAACTAAAAAAACACAATCAATTATGCATACAATGATGGATCCAGGAAATAAAATATTTTTTTTAAGATAACACTTACTGATGATCTCTATATCTAATTAGGAGATGTCATTAATATGAGAATAAAATTATCATACATGCAGGGATGGATCCAGGAATTTATCAAATGTGTATTTTTTTAATTAGTAAATGTAATTGTACATCTATAAATATCTTTTCTCTTTCTTTTGTAATTCTCTTTCAATTAATGAAATACTTTTTTCCTCTGTTCATCAATCTTATACGTATTTGTCATCTTCACCCCTACTCCCAAAAATAGCTATTTACTGATCAACTAAGTTGTTGTAGTAGAAACTATATTATGAGTTTTTTTTTTTATTTCTTTCTTCTAAGCTACTTACAGGTATTTGATTTATTGTAAGAATAATGGAATTTCCTTACCCAGAAGGAATATTTGTTAGATTATTGATAGTCGATCTCTCGAAACGAACCAAGTCTTCTTCTTTTCTTTTTTGTTATTAGTTAGGTTTGCTTTATTTTAATAGTTTAATATATGATTGATCATTTTAAAAATTTATTGGTGACTTAGTTCATGAATGTGCAAATCGATGATTACTTTAATATGGCTATTTTGTCAGTTATTGTGAATTTGGATATCATCTCGGCTTGGCTAGGTGTTCTGGGACATAAATATATTTTTTTTTTGTTTTTTTGATTATGTGATTTTACTTGGATGTGACTATTTTGTTGGTTGTTGTGAATGTTAGATATCACCTCATCTTTATTAGGTATTTTGGGATACATAAATACTCTTATTTGTTTTTGTGATTATGTGACTTTCATGGGGAAATAACCTTTGTCCCCTTCATCCCTCAGAGAGAGAGGAGTTTAATTAATATGTGTTTATCATTTTTCAATGTGTGCTCCAATGCTTCAAAACTAGCAGAACTTCTTTTTTAAGTAAGACAATTACTTTGTTGCATAGATTAGTTCCTTGAACTTGTAGAAAGCATAGACGATTAACTTAGATATAATTGATATTCATTCTATCTAGATAACTAAATAATAATAATAATAATATGGAAACGTAAAACATCCCACTAGATAATGGACAACATGATTGTTTTATTAGGTGACATTTACCTACGGTTAAAGCCTACAAGTACAAGTTAATTGTTTGTATCTACAATCTTTCAATGGTAGCCATAAGTTAATGACTTTTACAACAGTTAGAGGTTGTAGATACAAGTTAATGTTTTTACCTATAGTTAGAGGTTGTAGATATAAGTTAATAACTTTTACCTATGCACACTGTGAATTGTAGGAATTGCTCATAGTGATAATCAAATGTAATTATAGGTGAAAGTAAATCCATAGGTAAACCCTATACTTATAGACTATAATCCATCATTGTATGCCCCCTCAAAATTGACGGTCGAAATATCCATAGGACAAAGTCTTTAATATATTTACCTACGCATTTTTACTATCTAGTAATGGTTTTTGTCCGTAGGCATAGGTCATTTTTCTTGTATGATAATAAGCAGATTTCAAATTTTTGAGACATTTAAACTAACAGATTTTGACAAAAGCAACATTTTAAATACATTAGGTATTATAAGAAAGGATTGCCAAATTTGTTATTTCTAATTAAGCAATCAATTTCAGTTCATTTCATCATTTTTTTCTTTTTCATCTCCATACTGCTTAAAAAAAAGGGAGTAATATGACCATTTTTTCAAGCCAAAAAATATTTGTCTACTTACATTTTAGGACACACAAAGGATATAAGCTGTAGCCCCACCACATATAACCACCCATAAGAAACAGAGTAAGAAAATAAGACAACATTTATAAGCATACGTATTATTTTCATTTTCCCCATTGTTTTTATTTTTATGAATATAATGACTGAAATATTGACCAAAAGAATTAAACTACTAACTCTACATGTTTCCAGTTCTCCCATTATTCTTTTTCTTCTATGCAAAAATTAAACTTCCACAAAACCTCGCACCTTCTGAACTAGTAACTCATCTCTCTCCTTTGCTCTTAAAGCAAACCATGTTTCATACCTATTCGTAGGAAGAATAGAAGATATGTAATGCCTCAAATTCCTTTTTAGGTTGTATTGATTTTTAATGAAAAATACTTTTTCTTTTATAGATAAAATAGAAAACTAAAGTTTACTAATGATTAATTTCAAATAAATTTTGTCATTAATTAATATTTAAAGATTCTGTATAATATATAGTACAATACAGTCCGATATTTGTTCTAATTCATATTACAAACAACTCAAATATTTCATCATACAAAACATCTTCAATCAGACATTTTCAATATAGCCTTTCATCAGAACAATCTGTCAATCCTTCTTCACTGTTCATCTACTCACCCAAATCAAATCAGGGTCATAGTAGGTGTCAGCCACAGACACAAAAATACAGGGTAAGTTTATGATAAATATAATTCAAGTAACAAAATATATTAAATATGCAGATATTCATTAAGATGCATGATTCTTTCTTATCATGATGCATGATTTTTCTTTTTTCTTTTCTCTTTTGGTACCAATAGTCAAGATAGCCCCAGTCTAATGGTCCAGAACTTGCACGATCAGTCAAGGTGTCACAATGGTGCACAGGAAGGTCACCCACACTACATGTGATCATCATGGGTGGCATGAGTTCCCCACTGCCCAAGCACCCCCCAGTTCACACTCTTCATTGTTTGAACGCTCGTACTCAGTTCCTATAACTATCTGACACACCTCCTCTTGAGGCAAATAACGCAGACTAACCCCCGCTGGGCATATTCATATGAGACATATAAGACTGATTCACTTTCATGTATTTTTTTATCATCTCATATTTATTTTAAACATCATTGTTCATATTCTGTCTCACATACTTTACTCAGAAATTCAACAGAAAGTATAGAACACAACTTTATATTCATGTACAAAATCTCAGCATATTACTCAACAACACATGAACTTCATGGAGATTTATAGAAACACTCATCAACACATGAAATTTCATAGAGATTCATGAAAACACTCAACAACACATGAACATTCAAACACTTATTCAAATAAAACAACACTTAAATTATCTTTATCATAAAGCTTCCCTATACATACCTTATTTTTCTTCTTTTAAAAGCTTGTCAAACTTTCCCTAGCTTCTCCTAGCTTTCACGTGATGCTTCACTATGGTGGGGTTTACTTTCTAACTTGATTTAGGCTTGAAAATGAAAGGATGGGAGGGATATGGAAGTGGTATTTCACGTGAAGTTTAGTGGGAAGGATGCCTTAAAAGTGATTTCCAAGCAAGGTCCCCACCACCCCTTTATATAGCACTTGAAAATTAATTAATTATTCAAGGACATATTTGCCCTTCCAACTAATTTAGTTTCATTCTAACTAAGTTTCTCCTTGTTTCATTAAATACTAACTTAGTTTATGCTTATTCCTTTAGGTTTTAACTAGATTCCTTATTATTCCTTTACTTTATAGAAAATATCTTATAAGTCATAATGACTTAGCTTTCCACTTGGCTACCACTTTACAAGTGTCCTTACACTTGTCCAAGCACTTGAAGTTTCTCCTTTTTTTCTTGCATATTCACGTGGGATCTAGAGGTAAGTAGAAAATCTTGCTTTATTTCATGGTTTCTTGCATCAAAATATGATTTTTAGCCTTTCTTCCTAGTATCCTTTTCACGTGAATTTTATTTGGCCAAGGGGGAAGATTTTTGTCTTCCTTTTTCTCCTTCTATATTATTTTTCATTCTCTTTTAAAGAAGGGAAAATTATATGGCTTCTTTTGAATACATATGTTACCTTTTAAATGAAGAAGAATATTCTAGTTTATGCTTTTCTTTCTACATGGCATTTCTTAAAAGGAAGTCAAGTTTGATTTGAGTTCTTCTATCTAAAGATAATATTGAATAATAGAATAGCATTCTAGAGTTTTTCAGATACTGACTTCAATTCTAGTAAAAATTACTCACAAGTAACCTATATAGAATGCTATTCAGATTTTTCTTAAAGAACTACCTTTATCTTAATTCTAATTGGTTCACTTTAGTTTTGATTATCAAAATTACTAAACTATTTTATAAAATAAATCTATTCATTCTATAATTAAGAGAAAATTCCATAGATTTCATCTATCATTTTTCCATATTTTTCTGATACTTGAATTCTTCTGAATAAAGTTCCAAAGTCATTATTTTATAAAATTCATAGAAATTTTATTCTATGATTTTCTGTCATAAAGTATTTTGATAATCTGCTGTCTAAGAGTATTCTGTAATTCCATCAGGTTCTTACAGAATCTCTAAGAATATCTAGTCATTTCTGACCTGAAGGGTATTATGGTAAATTCATCATTCATTCTAGGGGCATTTTGGTCATTTCCCCTCCTGAAATATCTAGCCAAAATATCTAAGGGTATTCTTGTCTTTTCTAAAATATCCAAGGGCATTTATATAATTTTTATCATAAAATATCTAGGGGCATTTTTGTAATTTTTAAAAATATCCAGGGGCATTATCGTCTTTTTACCTTAAGGACATATCTGTCATTTCTTATTTAAGGGAAGGGTAGTATGGTCATCACTCCTAAACTATTTTTGTAATACCTCTAATTAATATTTCATATAAATAATATAAATCATTCAAGTATAACATTTACCTATTTTAACATTCACATCAATAATTTCACAAGAATGATTTACAAATATAGTTACTGAAATATTAGCGTGTTACAAGATACGTTCAATCTATAATTTAATACAAGAAAACTGGAGTGGTTAAAAGGATCAACCAAGATAAGGACAAGTAACCAGAAGCCAAGCCAACCCAACTAAAGGGAGTAAAAAAGCCACAACTAGCATCAAAATTTTATCCATACACATCATGTTCTTAGCATAGGACCATCCGTAAGGTTACCGATCAGCACTATTTAAGTACAATGCATTCTTGCTGAATATAAATTCATACATATTAATTATTAGATACTTCTCTAAAATTGTCTCTTCACTTTTTTAGTCTTTTTTGGTGCTAATTTTAACAAGCTAATAAGAGAGATACCTTCTAGCTTCCTTCTTATGCTAAATAGTATATGTAGTCAGGAGGAAAAAGATAGGATTTGCACCATGTCAAAAACACCAAGCTATATAGTTCCTGTTAAAATTGGATACCACAGTCCTACCCTTATTTTGTAGCTCCAAATAAATTAAGGATGACTAGGTGGCAATAGAACCCGTTAATCTATCATATGTCCATATCTAAGCTCTTACTGAATTCGAACCCTCTACTAACCTCCACAATTCTTGTTGGGAACATCAAGATATGAATATAAAAGCACCCAAAGAACTCCAGGTAACTCTAAGCCACAACAAAGACAAACAAATTTCCTATTACAACTTAATAAAAAAAATCTCAAAGAAAGTATTCCATAAAATTAACCTCCATTAATATCCTTAAAAGACGAGACTTGCAATCAATTTGATAGTAGCACAACATCGTTGATAACAAAAGCTTAACAAGTGAAGTAGCTAAAAAATTAAAGCAAAATGTAGAATCAAAGATACAAAAGTAACGAATCTATCACATCTTTGACTATATAAGAAAGCTCTCCGAAAATGAGAGCATCGAAACCTGTGTATGTACAAGTGGAAACAGAGTATATCACTACAATGAATAACCATTCAGGAAAGTGAAATTAGAAAATAGAAATAAGTGTGGTAATTAAATAATTAGGAGAGGACATATAATTAGGGTTATTAGGGAACTCCATGACAATAACCCAGTGCAGGTAGTCACATCTATCGAGAAGCATGGTCTCCTTCACGGGACGGTTACTCCAGTTCGGGGATGGGTCGATAAGGGGTGAGTAAGTTGAACCCGTAGATTGAGTCCAAACCCCAAAACTCGCCCAATGAGGGTTGGGGGCGGTTTGTTTAGTGGGGAGCAACGCGAAACGATAGCGAGAGGCGTTAGCGGATGACGAAGAAAGAGCTAATGACAAGTAGATGCTAAGGTGCACTGAGCGTTCAGGTACGCCATTTCCCATCTCTCACTATATAGTCTTTTAAGCAAGGGAAAGAAAGTGTTTTATCTCTAGAACACAATAAGAAAGCAAGGGAAGCTTCACGCGGGTACATGCAATATCACGACGGTTTTAGGTAAAATTGTCTTTAAAGTTGTCTCATCTATGATGATTTTTACCAAAACTGTCTTTAATATGAGTGTCTTTACAACGATTTTATCTAAAACCATCATTAATGCATCCACTTATTTACAAAAATGTCACAGGCAATTTTTAAAGACGGTTTTAATAGAATCGTCGTTGTTTCAGTGTCGTACAAGGATTTTTTTATAGTGACGTTGAGTTCTCTGATAATTAATCTAAATTTTTATCTCACATTTTATTTTCAACGTAACCAAAATAACTGTTTTTATGTGTCCTTTTTCTTCTATACCTAATACATATAATTTCTTTACCATCTTGAAATCAATCATTTTGTCATGCATATTTGTTAGTTTAATTATTCTGACTTAATGCAAACTTTGTATGCTACTTAAAATTGTAAGAAAGGGGATTGTTAAAATCATGTGAAATAGTTTGCATTAGACATATAAAATGATCTTGGGGGTTGGTAGGGTTTTAATTTGCAGGTTTGATTTCATTTAACAAAGAGACAAAATATAAAAAAATTTGCAAAAACAACATCGATTTTGTCAAAACTGATGTTGAAATGTCATATACAACATCGATTTTGACAAAATTGATGTTGAAATGTGCTATACTAAATCGATTTTGATGTTGTATAGAACATTCAACATCATTTTTCCTAAAATTGATGTTGTATACAACTTTCAACATTATTTTTGTCAGAACTGATGTAAAAAATGCTTTTTATATGACACAATTTTGACCTCATACTACATCAGTTTTGGAAAGAATCGATGTAGATAATGGTTTTCAACATCCATTTTATAACCGATGTAAAAAAATGACTTACTTTTAATGATGGTCGTTTTAACATCGGTTCAAAATCTATGTTGAATGTCTTTTAGAATCAATGTTAATGGCCAATGTAGTAGTGTATTAATCAAGATATTTCCTTATTGAAAGTAACTATTTCATTTATAAAGAAATGTGAGGACAACTTTATCATTGAATGAAAAAAAAAAGTTTAACAAAATGGTATGCAAAGACATCAAAATAATTACTACAATTCAAACTAGGTTGCCAGCAATGTAATAAAAGCTTAAAATTCACTAAAAATTACAAGTGATTAATATAACTTGTACCTCTTATTGTAAAATAAATGCACAAATATTTGTTTCAAAATATTCCAAAAATAAAGCCGAATTATTGTCTATTATATGTTTATTTAGAATTAAATATAAGTGTCATTTAGCAACATGGTGTGACATAATTGGTAGATAATTTTCTCATGTGGTCATGGGTTTGATCTCTGACTCGTAGGTATGAAAAAAATATGTTCTAAGAGATCAACCCCTTAAATGGATTTCAGTAACTTAGGGAATTTGTCATTGGCTTTCGACCAAATGATACCTTGGTTCACACACAAAAAAAAAAAAAATGTTGCATTTAACGTAATGAAGTAGTTTTGATATAGGACAAAAGTAACGTAATATTCTAATTAAAAAATCAAAATCAATATTTAATAATTTGAGCCACAAAATTTAGTACTCTAAAGGGGTGTTTGTTTCACATTATTTTATTGTATTCCCAAGAATGTAAAGATGAGAATATGGATTTTCATGTTTGTTAAAAAGTAATAAAAAAAATATTCTCAGTCATAACTCATACGCAGGAACTCATTTGGCTATGTTTGGCAAGACATTTCAGCTAGTTTCTAGCTTTTTCATTAGCTAAAAAACTTGTTTGACTTTTTGGTAAATAAAATTTTTTAGCAATTTTTTAATAGCTTCTAGCATTTTTTGAAACACTACTTGAAGTATCATTTTTTAAAATGATAGCTTCTAACTTTTTATATTTTATTTTTAATTTTTATCCTCAATATATTTATTTGAATTCCTAGTTATCCTTTTTAAAAAAATAATGACTTTATTATTTTCTGTCATTTTACACTTTTCAACTATTTCAACAACTAGTTTTACCGAACACCTATAATTTAATAGGGTGGTTTTTCATCTTCCAACTTCCAACTAACTTTTCAACTAAGTTTACCAAACATAACTTTTATACATGTTTCTTCATCTACCTATTCCTATGTTAAGGGGCGAGAATCTTACATTCCCATGAAAATGTATAAAAAAACTTCTCACTTTCTTCTTATTCAAACTCATATATTTATTTAATTAATATTTTATTTTGACATTAAAATAAATTAAAAATACTTCCATGAATTAGAAATATGTACCAAACATCTTTGATAGAAAATTTCCAATAATATTATTCTTGAAAATATATTCAGATTTTCATTTTAAATAAATATATGACTTATAAGAATTGTTTAAAAAAATCCTAATATATAATATAGGGAATATTCTATAAAAAAAAGGCAACAATAATATTACCAAAGTCCATTATATAGTTGTTTGAAATTAAGTATTAATGTAATTTAATTTAAAGAAATATCTTTGATACAAACAAAACATAATGAAACACAAGGATAGATAGCTAGCATTGTTAGTGGGATGAGCCTCCTAATCATATTTCTGCCTCACTTGGTTTTGACTTGATGTGCAAGTCTCAAGGATCTCCAATTTTGAGATCTTAGTCACTTGTTTTTGGATCCCGTGGTTGTGGTGTTTCATCATTCTCAATATCTCTTTCATTTTTTTTCTCCAATAGTAGATCTCACGTTGAGATCTTAAACCATTTTTTGTAGGTTCTACAAGAATTGGATGCAAATCAATTTTGTGGAGAGATAGAGTAAAAAAATCATTTTTTTAAAATGTATGTAGATCTTAGCAAGATCATATCTTTAAGACCTCTTTGCAAGACCCCTTATTTGGAGATGCTTTTGTTTATGATTTTTTTTGGATTTCTATTTTATTTCCATGTGAAAAAAAAAGAGATTAGATTTATTGATTGATTGTATTAGATTGAATTATATTTAAATTTTAAACTAAATTGATGGAACAATAAATTAAAAAAAGCAAAATAATTGAATTAGATAATTTTTCAACCAAAATTAATCCAATCTAATCTACAAAAATGCCCTTGGATAAAAGAAAAGGCTCATTATTATATTCATAAAACATTATTAATCGATAAAGTCGAAGAGAGAAAATAATAATTGTGTGAAAGTTTAGTAACGGGATCAAGAATGCACCGTGGGTGATTGAAAGTTTTTAATTTAATATTTTTTATTCTTCTTAGATTATTTGACTTCTCTTAGACTTTTATTTTCTCACTCTAACTCAGTTTTTGTCTTAGGCAAACAATTAGGCTTAATTGATAAGTGTTGTTTATTTTTGAATTTTTTGCTTGCTTGACCTATCTTCCTTGTGCAGAACCTAAAGATTCTACAGAACTCCAAATGGAGATATGAGTAGTCTTTGGAAAGATAAGAAATATATCTACAATTTTGTCAGAGATAAGCTAAGGTCAATTATGTCATTTTGAGGGTCATTTTAGGCTTGGAAGTCAAAACTTCTGCACTTGAATTTTGGGCTCCGACAGTTTGATTGGTGTAATTAGCATAATTAGTTAGATTATATGAGCCTAATCAGGGCTCATCCTTTCCTACTGACCCAGTCATTATATACTAGTGCAATTAGTTAGTTAGAATGACTTACTTCATTATTAGCAAAAATAGAATTTGTAGTTTCATTTAGAAGTTTTCAAATTAAAATTTCTCTCTCATTGTTCTGCAAATTTCTTCTTCATTTTTATTTTCTGTTCTTCTATTTTCTTGCACAAATTTTGTGGCTCTCCAACTGATGATGATCATGGAAGGCTAAACAATCAATCAATCCAAGGATCCAGTCCAAGCAAGGAGAATTTTAGTTCTAGTCTAGTATTTCAATTTTTGTGTGAATGTTCATTTTCTTCTTCAATCTTCTATTTGATTATCATAATTATGAATGTGTTTAGGATTGAAAAAGGATTAGGTCATGGATTCACTTCCTAATTTTGAATTTTAATCATAAATTGTTTGGATGATATTTCAATTAATTTTGTGGTTTCAATTAATTTAGTAGTTAATTCGATTGAACTACTTCTAATGACATTGAAAGAACATTCATAATAAGATCATTATCTGAGAACTATGATAATTCGCATTACTTGATTTGGTGAATTGGATTGATATTCTTAAATCTGTTTACAACATCTTTTATTAATTCTGTTTTCACAAATTTTGTTTATCACCTGCAAACTGTTCGATTAAAATTCCCCTATTGTTTAATAGTGAATTGAAGTTAGAATCAAATTGATCGTGTCTCTGAGTCGACCTAGGTTAATCATGTGCTACAAAATTAACGTAGTTTAATTATTTTGAAGCAATGTGACATCGGTTATCAGTGGCACAAAGTCTATACTAAGCAAGAAGACAATGAAAAATCCTAGGAGCAAGACTGGCCAAGTTGTTAAACGACACCTTCTCCATCATGAAGATTTTGGCATTTGAAAAACCTCTAGGCAGGGGAGAAAGAAAGATTATTGTGAAAGTTCTAATAAAAGCAATGAGTCGCATAATTCAATTGAGAGCATAGAGGATTTTGTGATTCCTGAAGATATTCCAGACCTTGATTCGTTGATGGTTTATCACAATGAATTATGTTCAGATTTTGTTAGCAATGTTCTAGCCTTTTCAGGAACATTGGGTGAAAGAAGAAAGAAAGACTATTGCAAAAGTCATAACAAAAACAACGAGTCACATGATTCAACTGATAGCATGCACGTATGATTTTGTTATTCCTGAAGATATTTCAAACCTTGATTCATTGATGATTTGTGACAATGAACTACGTTCTGATTTTATTAAGAATTCCAGCCTTTTCATGCCAAGGGAAAAAGAGAAAGAAAGATGATGAGTCTTATGATTCACCTATGACTGAGAGCATAGCTGATTTGTTATTCCTAGAGATATTCTAGACATTGATTCATTGAAGATTTGCTATGACAATAAAGTAATATCTAGTTTTTTTGGGGATGTACATGCCTGTTAGACTTTTAGTCCAACTTTCTGTGTTGTTGTATTTCAGGGTTTTAGAGGAAAATACTTGCTACATTAATTTTGATTCAAGAGAAAATAATTTAGATAGGAAAATGTTCGGTGGACACCTAATATCCTATTCAACACTTAGAAAGAGTAAAAAAAGAAAAAACAATATCGATATGATAGGATTTATGATGTGATAAGAATAGATAAATAAAAAGAAATAGGTAAATTACTGTAGACTCAACAAGTAATGGATATAGAAAAATTAATATGCTGCGGCTGCTGAGAGCACGGAAAAAAAAGAATTCTTTTATCATCGCTTACTGCATTAAAAGTGCTTCATTTTTGTAATGTGCTTAGGTTATAGTGGAACTGTTTAATATGTATTGGAACCTGTACAAGATGGGATATTTCTTTTACGCTGATGTCGTGTGGCTATGTGAGGAACTTGATTATAATTTAGTTTTACTTTAAATGATTCAGAGGATAGGTCCAGTACTTTTATAAGGGACCAAATAAGGTTGGATCTTGTTCCGTTCCTCAAAAATGGAATTCCAGCAATAAGCCAGAAATCAATATAGGATCAAGCTCTCTCTCTCTCTCTGAAGGTGCTTATGAAGGTTCAAACAACTCCAGGAAGAAGATCACAGCACAAACAAACCACAAATTGGACGTGGGGTGTGTGCACTGTGAGAATGGAAAGAGAGAGTAATAGTGTATGTACCTTTCACCTTTGGTGTGTATGGCTATTTATACTTACTGACCTGTGGTGAAATAAGGAAATTGTCTCTATTCTTGATCACGATCTTCAGTGGATATGGTGGATAATAAACTTCTGTATCTTCTTGGATTCTGCAAATATTTAGAACTTCAATCTTGTTTAATCTTTCCGTAATTAACTTCCTTAGCTGTCGTGGGCCTTTTAAACTTGGCCCAATATAAAAGATCCGTAACAGTTGCCCCTCATCTCGGTTATTGAGTAGCCTGGATGACCGAGATGAACATAGTGTTCTTTTTAGTCTTATGGCCGAGATAATTTTCATCGATAAGTCGGCCTA
>PYAF01004786.1:3565-27483 GCA_007407185.1 Glycine tomentella
AATTTCTCTCCTCTCCCTTGCTCTAAGCTTGTTCTAAAGCTTGTTGCTTCTTTTATCTTTGTTTAGTAGAGAGTTTAGGTTAGTGAAAGAGAGAAAATTAGTGTGGAAACTCTGCCAAATCAGAAAGCGGTGATGAATCCTTTCACCTATTTTTCTACGGAGGTTCTGCCCATGCTTGGCTAGCTTCTCTCAAAGGATTAGATGTAATCTTCTTACCCTTATAGTATTTCTTTTGATATTTATTTATGCATAAGTTTTCTATTTATTATTGGTAAATTTATTCCGTATTTAACGTTTGATACTACTTGATCACTAGTATCACGAACTTAAACTCGAAGTGAGACTGAAAAGTAATCTTAGGGTTTGAAATGAATAAATTTACTCTTTACGTTACGTTGCTAGACATAGAGCATAACGTTTAGATTGCATATAAACACGCGAATATAATCATAACGCTGGGATATTTATTTCATATGCGAGAAATCGATATTTGACAAATATTTTTAGGATTCTCAAATGCGAGACATTGATTCGGGGTGATTTTATGCGTGCATCAATAATAATAGAAAAATAACTTATGCATGGTAATATTAATTGAATACTAAGGGTATGAACGATGAAATCCAATCCTACGCTCTTTAATTAATCAAACTCGTTTTATTTTCAGTAATTATTCGTAATCTTCCGTACTAGATTTATTATTTCTGTTTCTTCTAAATTTTCATAATTTCTGTTAATCCGCAACTACATGAAACTCCGTTCACACTCACTGTACATAAACTATTAAACTGTTAAACTTTATTTGAATTAACTGAGTAAAAATCAAGTCCCTGTGGAGACGAAATTTATAAATTTTGTAACTTACAACGACAATTGGTACGCTTGCCAAAAATCTAACAATTGTGGTTTCCTTGTAATTCTTTTGACTCCATACTCCATTGATTTTTTATTCTAAATTAAATTGCATATCCAATTCTTGAGAAAATGTTTGAAGGTTGTGAAGTAATTTAGAAGTCAGAGATGTAAATCCCTTGTCCAAATAATACCTATTTGATGCTTGAGCTGAAGCCCACAACCTGCAATATTATTTGTTGGAATGTTTTCTGTTCCTTTTAATTGTCATCATTTTCTTGTTATTTGATCTTCAATCTTGGCTTCTATGGTGACCAACTCTTCCATGGTTGCAGGCATTGGATGATTTTAACACAAAAATTGTTTCTCCAATCAATTATGCATTGTTCACATCTTTTATAATATTGGCTAGTGCAATCATGTTTAAGGTTTATACTTTTCATAAACATAATGAGAAAATCTATGTGAAAGAAGACATTTTATGGTTCAAGTATTGTTTTGTAATCCTTCCTCCATCGCTTTTCTTATTTAGGAATATTCTGGTTAAAGTATGAGCAGTATTGTGTCAGAGCTATTTGGTTTCATCACTATTTTATCTGGAATGACTATATTTCACAATACAAGAGAGCCAGATCCTCCAGTCATTGCAAGTAATACCTCTTGCACTTCAGTGTCGAGGACTTGGATGATAAAAGCCCATCATTATTCATTTCTTATGTTTACGTGGATAAGGGCTTTTCTTATGTTGTTGTTCAATATTCAAATCTTTACATTATATAGAGAGATTCATGACTTTTGTCTAATTAGTATATTGTACATTTGTCCTAATCCTGAATTCACAATATCTTGATAGGGATCACATCGAATCGTGTAGGACTTCTTAGCATATAATTGGACAATGAAATTATTTGCCACTATCTAGTAATTTGGAGTTGAGAAACTAATTCTATTTTCCAAAAGTACATACATTATCTTATTGTTCTCCACATACATATTTATATACACCATTGTCTCCAAAGGTTTCATGGTATATCCAAGGCGACAATGAACCTTGGAAACAGAAGAAGGAGGGTGTGTCACCCTTGAATTTAATTGTGATTATATGGCAAGACCATTTCAAGTTACATAGGAGGCTAAACTACATGAGGTAGATCTATCTAGTGTTATGCTTCCATTGAGATAGAAGGAGGATGATGTGTCCCAGGTTATGCTCATTAGATTGGTTGATACATGGCCTGCCAGGCATAAATGGACAACTGATCACCTATTCCTAAACTATGGAGATGTAGCATTTAAAATTTCTCAAAGGAGTTCCTGGAAGATCTCCATGAAGTTAAAGGATTATGTCTCTTACATGAAAGTTCAATATGATGAAGATCCCTTGTCTATTTTTTATGAAAGGGTGCTTGTTTTGAGAAATGTATGTTTCAATAATACTTTGCTCCACCTCCCTACACTTGGCATGTTGATCTAGCTCTTACCAGTGCATGGAATACTCTTTTTTGTGGCAATAAAAGGTAAAGATATTATAAGCTTCTTGACATGTAAAATTTGCCTCCATTTTGGTTGTGTAGCTTGTAGCATAGACTGTTATTGTTTACATGGTGTTTGAGGAAGCTATATGTATAGTCTGTATCCATTTTGAGTTTAGTTGGTTCCTCTAACTTATTACAATTATTTCTCTTTGTTTTTTGGAGTTCGGGGGCTAGGAATGAGGAAATGTGGGTGTTGAGGCTTGTTAGGGATTAAACTAGGCATATTTTTTTTTTCCTGAGGAAACTAGGTGTCCTTAGGATATATATGTGAGTAAGTTGAAAATAGAGTAATATTCATACCTTACAGTTGGATAACTATCATTTAAATTTGTTTCTAGATTAATATTATGAGATTTTAAATAATGTGATATTGTAATGAAAATAATATTTTTAAATATTTTAATTTAAAATTAATATATTTTTTATAAATTGGTTTTGGTTGGGTCATTGTAAAAGCAAACAAAACATTAATTTTTTTTGCAAAAAAATATCGGTTGGTCTAAAACCGATATAAAAAGTGCCTTTACAACATCGATTTTGACCAAAACTGATGTTGTAAAGGAACCTTCTACATCGGTTTTTTCATAACCGATATTGTTATTCACCTTAAAACATCGATTTTAACCAAATTTGATATTTTTTCCTTTTTTGCATATTTCTTATTATACAATTTTTGCATGTTTTACATTGTTTTTTGGTGTATTGCTTATCATACAACATCAATTTTCTTAAAAATCGATGTTGTATTGTGTATGCTAACGTTAATATTTTTAACGTCGGTGATTTCAACATTGATTAAAAATTGATGTTAAAAGTTCAAAATAATCAATGTTAGAAGCCTATTTTCTAGTAGTGCATAGAGTCTAGAGCTCTGCTACATGAATTTTCACGGTGTTAGAAACAAATGGAAACATTTTTAAAATAAACAAGTCATGTTTTACACTTTGTCATTTTTTCTCTCTCCTCTAGAAAAGAACGAGCTTCTTTTGTTACGTGAAGAACAAACCTATGCATTTAATTCAACATTGAAATGGAAAGAAAACTCTTCAAAGGTTATTTTTTCATCAACTACAAAGCAAAAGACTCAACTCAAAATAAATGCAAAAATAGAACGAACAAATTAACATACACCAACTCTAATAATATTTACTTGACAATATGTTGTGCACAAAAACTTTCATAATTTATATTTGCAAAATTTTGTATCTTGTACTAAAGTTTCATATGCTCTCTTTTGTGAATTATTTTGCAAAGAACCTTTGTGCCTTGGTAAAAGCCTGAGTTAGTGTTAAAGCAATACGGGTTAAGTAATATGGGGTTATATGATTTTATCTTCCCTATTCTCTTTCAAGTCTTCCTTAATGGGATGACTTTTTTAGTGTTTTAACATAACAATATATTCCATTTGCGAAAATTTTTAAAAAGATCACATACAATTTAATCCCTTTTTCTTGTGTGTATCTTTTTTTTTTCATGTGAACCAAGGTATTCTTCAACTGAAAGTTAATGACTAATTTTCTGATTCATTTAAGGAGTTGATCTCTCTTAATAGATGTTTTTTCATACGCAATAGTCAAGGATTAAATTCATGATCACATACTTAAGGGACAAGATTATCTATCAACCATATCATACCATGTTGGTTGTGTGTATCTTGTTTATTTCACATGACTTCATTTATTAATTCTAAAAATTAAAATCTATATTTTTTTAAAATGATTTTTTATATACTACTTTAATATCATTAACAATTAATTTTAAAACTTTAGAAAATGAAATAAAATTTTAAATAAGTTTATTTAACAAGTGGTAATCAATTATGTGAAATGACCTATTCAATTATTTGTTATTTAACATAGTCAAAACTATAAGTGCAAAAATTGGCTAATCAACATCAACATCAACCGCATCTTTAATTCAAGTTAATTGAGATCGGTGGTAGATGAATCCAATGATAGATCAAAAATAAGACCAAAAAAGAGAAAGAGAGAGATAAAAAGAGAAGTGAAAATAAGACAAAAGAGATGAAAAATTGTCTAATCAATTACATGATTTATTAATTGAATATAAGTATTAACTTATAAGTTCATCAACTTGTTTGATAAGTGAGAATATAAGTGGATGGGTTTTATTATATCTATATAGATCACATACTAGTAAAATTACAAATTCAATTTATGTTGTTTGAAAAGAATTGACTCAAGCTATAACCTAGAATTGACAACAGTAGCCATAGATTCTTCATCATGTTTTTCCTTTCCAGCAACAATGGCAGCGATATATGTTTTTCTTGCTTCTTCCATTTTCTGCATTTCCATCTCGTCCCAATCATCCTGTTCAACCAAATTGAGATGTTTACTAACTAGAAAATAGACATCAAGGACTAAGTTCTAGATGGTTAATAAGTATGTTTTGAAAAGAATGATATTAAACAAAATCATATTATGGACTCAAATAAATGCAAGTATGATGAGATAGTCATTAAGATGTTGATGCTTATTTGACAAACTAAATTATCTCACTGTAACCAAGCCTGACGTCACTTTTGTTGCAAGTGTAATGTGACATCACATTTGGTACTAAAAAAAAATAATACTATGGACTCTAATAAAATGGAAGTGTCATGAGATAGTCATTAAGATGTTGACGCTTATTTGACAAAAACTAAATTAAGTCATTGAGATAGTCATTAAGATGTTGTGTATTCTCTTATACATAAAAACACCAACCAAGTAATGGATTATTATATGAGGACAAAGACAACACAAAAATCACTTGCTACTTTAATGCTGACTTGGCATGCAAGATCACCTTTAGATAGACAATTCACTTCAAGACATTGTGTTCTTATTGCAATAAACCTAATTTTACCAAGAAGCAAGAAGCAAAACATTGTTGCAAAATCCAGTGCAAAATGTAAATATCGCACTATGGCAGCAACTGCATGTGAGCTTATATGGCTTAGACAACTAAAATAGGGAGATATATAAGAGACAAAGCTTATATGCAACAATTGAGTTGCACTCCATATTGCATCAAATCGAGTCTTTCATGAAAGTACTAACACAGATCATTTTGTTAGAGAAAAGTGTTTTATGGAGAAATTACAAGTAACTTTGTTAATTCAAGTGTTTAGTTAGCTGATATATTCACTAAATATATAAAGTGAGTTTGTTTAAACTTATTTCTTAAAAAAAGTACTTATTTTAATAAAATAAACAATTTTCTATTTTCTTGATGTGTTTATCTAAACTGCTTCTATTTAAGAAAAGTTATTTTCTACTTATTTTGAGAAGTAAATCATATTTGTTTATTAGAAAAAAAAATTTAAAACTTGTTTCTTAAAAAAAATACTTATTTCTTGAACTTTTTTTAAGCTTTTTAAAATCATATCACCCTACATATGATATATATAGAATGAGTTTGTTTAAACTTATTTTTAGAAAAAAAAATTACTTATTTTAATAAAATAAACAATTTTCTATTTTTTTAGTGTGTTTGTCTAAACTCTTTATGCTTAAAAAAAGTTATTTTCTACTTATTTTGAGAAGTAAATCTATTGTAATATGACTACTCTTTTTCATTCTTTCAGATTGAAACCCAAAGGGTTCATTATATACAAGTAATTCTAATACTCCATAATATTTCACAACTTATTCTCATACTCTAGAATATTCCACAACTTATTCTAATACTTTAGAATATTCCACTACTAATTCTAATATTCTAGAATATTCTACACTCCCCCTCAAGTTGGGAGATACATATTAATCATTCACAACTTGCTAATAAAATCTTTAGAGCATCTTTAGTGGTAGATCTCAAATAGAGATCTTAGATCATTTTTTGGTGGACCCTATAGTACCACATAAGATTGAAGATCTTTCAATATCTCTCTAAATTTTTTCTCTAATGATAGATCTCATTTTGAGATCTTAGGGAGAGAGAAAGAAGGAGAAAATTTATTCTTTTTTGAACAATGTGAAAATCTTAAGGGATCTTCTACAACTCATCCTCCATATTGGAGATCTCTTCAACTCCTTTATTGGGAGATCTAGTAAAGATCAGAGCTTAAACTTAAGATATTTACTCAAGATCTTGCACTAAAGATGCTCTTAAAGGTGGACTTGTGTAATCCTTTAGTAAGAATATTCGTCGTCTACTCTTTGGTAGGTATATATGACAAACATACAACACCATCCTCTAATTTTTCTTTGATAAAATGACGATCAACCTCCACATGTTTAGTTTTGTCATGGTGAACTGGATTTTGAGCAATATTGACAGCAGTCTTATTATCACAATACAATCTATCAGGTAGGGAATAAGAGATCTTTAATTCCTCAAGAAGTCTTTTTAACCAGATTCCTTCACAAATATCATGGGCTAGAGCCCAAAATTTTATTTCTGCACTGCTTCTGGCAACAATTGTTTGTTTCTTACTTCTTTAGGTTACAAGATTTCCCCAGACATAGGTACGATACCCTAAAGTAGATCTTCGGTCCATTGCCGAGCCAGCCCACTCTGCATCTGTATAGATTTCAATCATTTTCTTGTGTCCCTTTTGAAAGAACATTCCTCTACCAGGGGTGTTTTTGAGGTACTTGAGGATTCTATAAACTGAACTAAGGTGTTTTTCCTTAGGAGAATGCATGAATTGACTAACCATGCTAACCACATGCAATATCAGGTCGAGTGTGAGATAAGTAGATCAACTTCCCCACCAACCTCTGGTACTGCTCTTTGTCAACTTCTTTCCCATCTTTAATCCCCAATTTAATATTAGGATCAATTAGAGTCTCTGCTGGCTTGCATCCAAGCATTCCTGTTTCTTGCAACAGGTCAAGAATATATTTCTTCTGAGTTAAAGAAATTTCTTCCTTACTATGAGCAACCTCCATGCCAAGTAAATATTTGAGAACTCCAAAATCTTTTAGTTCAAACTGGTCAACTAAACACTGCTTCAAAAAGCTTATCTCCTCACAATCATTTTCTGTGACAATTATGTCATCAACATAAACAATGAGAATAACAATTTTGCCACCATCAGAGTGTTTATAAAATAGAGTGTGGTCAATCTGAGCTTGAAGGAATCCTCTTCCATTAACAGCTTAGGTAAACTTCTCAAACCACTTTCTAGGGGATTGTTTAAGACTATAGAGAGACTTCTTCAACTTGCATACTGAATTGTCTCATTTTTCAAAACCAGGTGGTGGATCCATATAAACTTCTTCATGTAAATCTCCATTCAAGAAGACATTCTTTACATCTAATTATTGCAAGGGCCAATCAAGGTTGGCAGCAAATAATAGTAGAAATTGGATAGTGTTAAGTTTGGCAACTGTGGCAAATGTCTGTTGATAGTCTATTGTTAGACTTTTGGCAAGCGTACCAATTGTCGTTGTAAGTTACAAAATTTATAAAAGTTCGTCTCCACAAGGACTTGTGCTACTCAGTTAATCCAAATAGAATTCAACAATTGAATAGTTATGTACGAGTATGGTCGAAGTTTTGATGGATTTACGGAAATAAAGAAAAATTACGAAAGATTACGGAAACTAATAAAACGATTTTAACTAAAGAAAAGCGTAGGATTGGGTTTCATCATTCATACCTCGGTATCAAATTAATATTACCATGTATAAATCATTTTCTATTATTATTGATGCGCACATTAATTAACCTTGAATCGATTCCTCGCAATTGAGTTCTAAGGATATTTACTGAATATCGATCCTTCGCATATGAAGTAAATAACCCAGCATTACAATCATAATCGCGTGCTATTTGCAATCTAAACGTTATGCTCTATTCCTAGCAACGTAACGCAAAGAGTAAAATTATTTAGTTCAAATCCTAAGAGTACTTTCCAATTAAACTTAGAATCCAATTTCATGAAACTAGTGATCAAGTAGAATCAAGCATTAAGAGCGGAATAAAATTATCAATAATAAATAGAAAAGACTTGTGCATAAATAAATATTAAAAGAGATACTTAAAAGTAGAAGATTACATCCAATCCATAAGAGAAACTAACCAAGCATGGAGAGAACCTCCTTAAGAGAAGAATTGATGAAGGGCCCCATCATCGCTTCTTTCCAGCAGAGTCTCCACACTAGATCTCACTTCTCTCACTTTCCTAACTACCTAATATTAATATTTAAGAGCCTAAACTAAAGAAAAAGCTTAGAAGAAGCAAGGAAGAGAAGAATGGAGGTTGACAGAAGTTATTTTGGCCTTGGGGGTGCTTGGGTATTTATAGGGGCTGGCCTGGTCGAGTTTAGTCGCCCAAGCGACCAATTTCTTCATGTTTTACTCGCTTGGGCGAGTAAAAGCCCAACTTGCACGTCCACTTGGCCTTCAAGTGGCCCAATTGATGTTGTTGCTCGCCCAAGCGAGCAAAATACACTATATTAACTCGCTTGGGCGAGTTAAAGGTACCTCCAGAAGCTTCTTTGGGCCTAATTTGCTTTCTGCACCTCCCAGGTTTGCTTTTTGATCCATTTTTGTTTGCTTTGCTTATTCGAAAGCCTCGGAGATCCACGAAATCTATCAAAATACAAGGCATGATTGGATTAATCTTCCAAAATATAAAAACTACATTCATATAAGTAATAAATATAATTTAACTAGGTTTAGGGCAAGTTTATAAGCAAAGTTTTTAAAATCAAAAAATAAGTGTCTATATTTGAAACTTGAATTTAATTGAATTAGGGCACTTATCACTCCCCCTAACCGAGAATCTTGCTTGTCCTCAAGCAAAGTAACTAACACTATAATTAATAGGAACATAGAGGATGAACATGCTTTATAAAGAATCAACTTTTCAGAGTGATCAGAACATGTTTCAAATTAGTCAACCTTAAGAATTTGAAACAAAAGATGAAATTTTCAAAACCAAATGAGATTAAGATCAATTCACATTTTATTTCTAAAGAACATCAGAGGAAACATGTGCTTGATTCAAACAGAGGAAAACCTTTCGAAGGTGTATAATTCTCACATGTGAGTGTTTATTCTCAATTCCAACACTGACATGTTCTAGATCAATTTTTGCAGTTTATTTCCCATCAAATCAAAATACATATTTATCATGGATCACTAGGACTTTTAGGGTTAGGCCTGGCTTAGAAAGGAATCTTGGTTTTTCTGCATATTCAAAAAGACCTCGAGAATAGGAGAGCAAGTAAAGATAAAACAATTAGATTATCACTTCCTATTTCTTCCTTTTTTTCTTCCAAAATATCCATGTTTATCAATTTTTCCATTTCACCCATATACTTTGTACAATACTTTAAAACACAAGGAATTTGTTTCCTTTTTCTTTTCTTTTTCTTTTTTTCTTTTCTTTCTTTTCTTTGCTTATCACATGAATAACATATAGCCACATTTAAAGTCTTTTTCATCGCATGAGCTACCCAAAAAGTTTCCATCAACAAAATATTTCCATTCTTGCTCTCCTAACCTAAGGTAAGGTAAGGAATTCTTATCCTAGGATAGGATTCCAATAAAATATTAAGTGTTTGGCTCAAAAGGGTTTGCAAATGGTAAATCATTATATTTATGTTGGGATAGTTTTTTGGCCAGTGGCTTAAAAAGTTGTTTAAAAAGAAAGAAGGCCTAAATCATATCCATGCATCATATGTTATGACAATTAGAAATTCATGCAAAATCAATTATAAATCATATCAGTGCGAATTCTCAATATAATCAATGTGGTTGCACACACTCACTAGGCTTAAGGTCTGTTTTCATGTTCAATTCAAATCAATGTTTCGAAAGATGTTATTTATCAATTCCATGTAAAAATATCTTGCATTCATTTTGATATTTGAAAATCCATTCATTTATTTTTCATTCTCAAAGTTTCCAAAATCATTTTGTGGTGTTCTGATCCAAAAAACAAGTTTCAAAACATTTATATTTGTCGATTCTTTTCAAAACATGTTATATCAGTTAAGCCACAAAAAGATTTATACAACTATGTTAACAAAACACTTTTGTGTATAATACCAAAAAGAATTATAAAAACACACAACTATTTAAACAAACATAGTAACTAAATAAACAAAGTACTGAATTTAAACTACAAAGCAGTAAAGAAATTTAAAAACAATGTCATTGATTTTTGAAGATCATGGCTGAGGAGCTCGATGTCCTCCATTCAGATAATCAACAAGATCTGCCATGTTCTACTTCTTCACCTGCTTTGCTACTCCCCCTAACCAATGGACCTATATTCCAGTTCTAGCAAAACAGATGATACTTTCCAAAAAGACATAAAATTCAAAAAGTAAAGTTCAGATATAAATTAAAATATCAAAATAAAGACATAAATTGAAAACACTAGGTTGCCTCCTAGGAGCGCTTCTTTAACGTCTTATTAGCTGGACGCCTTTGTTATGGCTCTGGCTCCCAGCAATTGGACAATAATGATGAGCTTTTGGCTTTTGCATTTTCCTCCAATATTTTCACCAATTTCTTTTCTTTTTCAGATAGCATTGATTTATTGATAACTGGTTTCTTTGAATTTCCTGCAAGGAAAACATTTTTAGCATGTGGAGGTATTGCGTTTACTTTTGTTTGTGATTCTTGATTTTTCTCTTTCTCTAACAATTCCACAAAGAGAGTTTGCTGGTAAGGAATTTCCTTGAAAGCATCTGGTTGTTGGAGATGATCTAAACTATCTTCTTCTTCAGATTCATTAATCTCCTTCAATGCTTCAGTTGATATTTTCTCTGAACGATCTTTTCCTTGAACTAACTTCTTGGAGTCAGAAATTCCTCCATTCAAGACATCCACTCTAAAACATCCTATTGGTTCTTTTGGATCATCATGTGTTTTTGCTGAAAAGGGTCCACTTCTGTTTTCAGACACTTGTTTTGCAAGTTGTCCAACTTGAATTTCAAGATTTTTGATGGAAGACTCAGTGTTCTTTTGATTTGAAATGGTCATTTGCATAAACTGAGTTAGAGTATCTTCCATTTTTGATATTTTATCAGGCTGAGCTTCTTCTTCTACTTCTTGTTGTGGTGGAACCCTATTTGAAGAACCTGCATAAGAGTTATTAGAGGGACCTGCAAAAGAAGAGTTAGTTGGACCATAATATGCATTATCATTTTGTTGCTTCCAGCCATAAGGCTGATTTGAGCCTGTACCACCTATGTAGCCTTGGTAATTTCCTTGGAAGTTCTGTTGAGGTCTGGTTTGATTTTGCAAATAATGGGCCTCCTCTTGTTGGCAACCATAAGGTGTTTGTTTAATTTGTTGAGGAAGTTGACCTATCTGTTTTGTTAAGGCCTCAAATTGTTGAGTCAAGAGTTTATTTTGAGATAGAATTACATTCTGAGTATCCAGCTCAATTATACCTTTTCTTTGAATCAGAGATCTATCATGATGAGACTGGTAATCACTGGCTGCTATGGAGTCAATGATTACTATTTCTTCCTCCGGGCTCTTGGACATCATTGTACCTCCAGCTGAGACATCAAAAATCATCTTTGTTTGAGGTTTCAAACCACTGTAGAAAATATGTAATTGCGCAGCATCATCAAAATTGTGATTTGGGCACCTCCGCAGTAGTGATTTGAATCTCTTCCATGTTTCACAGAGAGGTTCATTAAATCCTTGGGAAAAAGTAGCAATTGCTGATTTTGCGTTTATGAATCTTGATGGAGGAAAGAATCTGGCAATGAATTTCTCCTCCACTTCTTCCCAAGTGTTAAGATTTTTGTTTGGTTGGGATTGAAGCCAAGTCTTTGCCTTACCAATCAAGGAGAACGGAAAAACTCTGAGATAGACAACTTTAGCATCTGCATCAGAGGCTCCCATGGTACTGCACAGCTCCATGAAGGTAGACAAATGAGTGTATGGATCTTCATGATCTAGTCCAGCAAATGGATGTGATCCAATAAGACTAACCAATGCGGGTTTCAATTCCACAACCTTCTTATTGAAAGGAGGAATGACAATGCTGTTGTAATGCTTTGGTCTTTGTTGATACGTATAGTCACCAAGAGTCCTCCGTGGTGGTCTATTTTCTTTTCCCCCTCCTTTATTAGCCATAATATAAATTACAGGTGGCTTTACTGGTGAAGGAGAATCAAAATTGAAGAAGATTTACTCGGTAGCTTTTTGGCTATTTGTTTCTTTTCCTTCTTTTTGGTCTAGGTAATTTCTAAATTTAATAATGATGTATCTGCAAGAAATTTACCTCAAAAAGAAAAAAGGACAAACTTGCAATAATTCGTAAGTACCGAGGTTAGAAAAAATAAAACAAAATAAAACACAAGAGAATTTATACAAAATTAAAATAACGAAAGCAAAGAAAAAGTCATTCAACTGAAAAATTAAATTTGAAAGAACTGAGTGAGCGATGCAAGTCCCCGGCAACGGCGCCAGAAACTTGTTAGACTTTTGGCAAGCGTACCAATTGTCGTTGTAAGTTACAAAATTTATAAAAGTTTGTCTCCACAGGGACTTGTGCTACTCAGTTAATCCAAATAGAATTCAACAATTGAATAGTTATGTACAATGAGTATGGTCGAAGTTTTGATGATTTTATGGAAATAAAGAAAAATTACGAAAGATTACGGAAGCTAATAAAACGATTTTAACTAAAGAAATGCGTAGGATTAAGTTTCATCATTCTTACCTCGGTATCCAATTAATATTACCATGTATAAATCATTTTCTATTATTATTGATGCACACAATAATTAACCTCGAATCGATTTATCGCAATCGAGTTCTAAGGATATTTACCGAATATCGATCCCTCGCATATGAAGTAAATAACCCAACATTACAATCATAATCGCGTGCTATTTGCAATCTAAACGTTATGCTCTATTCCTAGCAACGTAACGCAAAGAGTAAAATTATTTAGTTCAAATCCTAAAAGTACTTTCCAGTTAAATTAGAATCCAATTTTATGAAACTAGTGATCAAGTAGAATCAAGCATTAAAAATGGAATAAAATTACCAATAATAAATAGAAAAGACTTGTGCATAAATAAATATTAAAAGAGATACTTAAAAGTAGAAGATTATATCCAATCCATAAGAGAAACTAACCAAACATGGAGAGAACCTCCTTAAGAGAAGAATTGATGAAGGATCTCCAGTCTCTGACATAGTAGCTTACCCTATCTCCTGCACAATAACTCTCCCTGTTTCCAAAGGCAAAGGTAGAACAACAGACTCATTTGGTTTCTAAGACTTATCTTCATCTACCCCAATAGACTCCTCTTGAAGAGAAGTAGAAAGAAAAAAGGATTATGCCTCATAAAATGTGACATCCATAGAAACAAAGACCTTACGAAGAGAATGTGGGTAACATTTGTAACCCTTTTGGTTAGCAGGATATCCTATGAAGACACATCGAATAGACTTAGGATCGAGCATGGACCTTTAATGGGGAGGAACATGCACAAAAGCCACACAGCCAAACAACTTGAGAGGAAGGGAAGAATGAGCCTAAAAAAAGGAAGGTATCGATAAGACAAGATAAAGAGGAATGAAAATTTAGGACACGAAAAGGCATCCGATTAATGAGATATGATGCATGCAAGACAGCTTCCCCCCATAGATATTTAGGGACATGCATGGTAAACAAAAGAGCTCGAGCAACTTCAAGAAGATGTCTATTTTTTCTTCCAGTCACCCCATTTTGTTGAGGGGTGTTAGGACAAGAACTTTGATGGAGAATACCATGCTAAGTGAGATAATCTCCAACAACAGAATTAAAATATTCAGTACCATTGTCTGTTCGAAGAATTTTGATAGAGGTCTGGAACTGAGTTTGAATCATAACATGAAAGTTTTTAAAGGTGGATGCAGCATCAAACTTATCCTTTAAAAGATATACCCAACATACCCTGGAATGATCATCAATAAAAGTATTAAACCAACGAGAACCAGAGATATTTTTCTCACGGGTTGGGCCTCATATATCACTATGAAAATCAAGGTAAATGGAGCAAAATCATGATGAACTTTAGGAGGATAAGAAACACAAGAATGCTTTGCAAACTGACAAATATCACAAGAAAAAAAAACTGGGTTTTTTTTATTGAGAAATAAGTTTGGAAACAACTTATGAAGATAAAAGAAATTTGGTGTCCAAACCGACGATGTCATAACAAAACATCATTACAATCATCAGACAAAGATAATGAGTGGTGTGCAAATTTTTTTGTTTCATTAGGATCATTTTCAAAATAGTAAAGCCCTTCTTCCTCTCTAGCACTGCCAATCTTCTGTCTCGAGTCCTGTTCATGAAAAACACAAGCATGGACAGAGAACTTAACAACACAATTTAACTCAGATGTAAGTTTGCTTATAGAGATAAGGTTACAAGTAAGAAAGGGAACATGAAGGACCGAGTTCAAAATAATGTGTTCAAAAGTTTAATGGATCCCTTTCCAGCAATAGTAGAGAAGCTGTCGTCAGCTTTTCTTATTCGTGACAATTGATAGTAAGGGGTATAAGAACAAAACGAGGTTGCATTACCTGTCATATGATCAGAAGCCCCTGAATCAAGAATCCAACTATTACTACGATCAACATCGAATGTCGTACCTTGTTGAGCAACATGACTACTTGCTTCAGCAGATTGAGACATTACCTTTTGAAATTGCTCATACTCAGCCTTAGAGATGAAAACACCATCAGAATTAGGAGAGGCACCAAGCTCCTCACTCGTATTATTAGAAGCGACTTGATAAGCACGACTCTTGTTCTGCCCCTTTTGTTTCCAGCTTGGTGGTTTGCCATGAATTTCCCAGCATTTTTCACGAGTGTGACCATCCTTATTGCAATGAGTGCACCAACGGTCAGTACGTTTTGAATCAACAGAGTGACGAGCAATATTTTTTGCAATAACGGCAGATACATCAGACGAAGCTCCTCCCGTCGCACCTCGAAAAAAGCAGCAGTAAGAGATGGTAATGGGTTCTGTCCCAATATTCTTCCACGAACATCATCAAGATCATGATTAAGACCAGCAAGAAAATCATAGAGACACCTTTTCTCAACATAATTTTTAAACTTTGAATTAGCTTCTAAACCTTGAATGTTTGCTGCATCATAAAGGTCCAACTCCTGCCACAGGGTTTTTAAAGCAAGAAAGCATTCAGTAATAGTCATCCCACCTTGACGTAAGTCTCTCACCTTGGTATTGATTTCAAAAGCCTGAGAAGCATTGCCCAAGTCAAAATAATATTCTTTAACAGCGTCCCAAATTTCCTTAGCCGTATTAAGAAACAAATATCTTTGACTGATGTCAGATTCCATGGAATTAGTCAACCATGCATGACCAAGGCATTTTCAGTCACCCACTCATCATAACCGGGTTTACCCTCAACGGGTTTTTCCTTTCTTCCATCAAGATACCTCATCTTTCCCTTCGCTTGGATAAACAACTTGACAGATTGACACTATTGCACAAAACTTTAATCATTTAAACGATGATTGGTAATCTGCATAGCAGGATTGTCTCCAGAAGGTGACGAATATTGAAGGGGAGAGGCACCAGAAGAAATGCTGAATGAAGAAGAGTCCATAAGTTACTGTGAAGGATAGGAACAAACGCGATTGGAGGTGACTAAATAGTGTTTCTGAGAAATCACAGAGAGAAATGACTTAAGGTTTTTTAAAAAAATGGGTTTCAGAGTTGCAGAACGACAATAGGGAAACCTGCTCTGATACCATATTGTAATATGAATACTCTTTTTCATTATTTCAGATTGAAATCCAAAGGGTTCATTATATACAACTAATTCTAATACTCTAGAATATTTCACAACTTATTCTAATACTCTAGAATATTCCACAACTAATTCTAATATTCTAGAATATTCTACAAAATCACATCTATTTATTAGAAAAACACTTTTTTAAAAAGCTTATTTTAAAATTGTTTTTATTAGTTTAAACAAATCAGCTCATATACTCCAACTTGAGGAAAAGTGTTGAATAACATGTTTACAAACTTTATTTGTAGATGTCAGTGATTATAAATTAGGAACTTGAGTGATTCTCTTTATATCTATAATTGTACTCTAATTATTCATTGTAAATAACGTACATGTGTGTATCATCCAAGACAACATTCAAATATCTCTCTTTTCTACGGTTAGAAATTGAAATTTTATTGGTTACTTCCTAATTCTGATTCAGTACCGTTGGGGTGATAGACCATATTAGGTAAAGAATGAGTTACAAGATGATTACTGATTTTTCAAGAGACTCAATTCTCTCCCAAGTTCAAATAACAATTCAAATTCCCTCCCCATTGTGTTTCCTTCTTTTATTATTGTCAATGACTTAATCTTTACTCCTAACTAACTAGCCATGTGCAAAAATATACTACAATGTGACCTAATCTCAATGACTTATGTTCCTATCACATATACTGCAATGTGCAAAAATATGCAGGGCATGCGCATAAGAAAATTGTTAATAACTTACTATACTACGCAGGTGATTGAACTCATATGGCTTAATATCATAATCATCAGTGTACTCAGCCGTGTCAGATATTGTCAAGCTTTTAAGCAGCAATGTAAATGATGAAATATCTCCTTGCATGGAATCTAGCTCTTCTTGCAATTTCTCCAATTTCCTTTTGGATGTCATTGCTTCCCAATATATCTTTTCAAGAGAAGCTTGTTTGTCTGCAAGCTCAAACTGTGGAACACAATAATTTTTGTGTGAGAATAAGAGAAATTTCAAAACGTACGCCACAAGAAATGAGCATTTTGCTCACCTACGTTATCCATCATATGCCCAAATAGGACAAAGCAATACACCAGTATTAGATATGAATACAACACTTGAATTTGGATGCATTTTGAACTTTTGATATCTAAAGGATTACAGTTTCACAAAGTCAAAAACAAACCTATAATGACAATTTCAATGGTGACATTCACCAAATATATCAATCGGAATCTTATGATCCAACTTTTGGAACCTATCAATAGTCATGAACTCATGGCTATCATGTTCCAGAGACATATGAAGAGTATGTATTAAGTGAAAAAGTATCATGAAGATTGCAACACAGATCACATTCTAAAGAACTTTGCAACTAGTGCCAAATTATGTATGAAAAAAGTATTAAGTAGATTAGTACCTTCACATCAAAGAGTTGTCGCTTTGTAGACTTCAGCAAAGAGTCCTTTTCTGATGCATGGTGTTTCAGTTCATCAAGTTCAAGAGCTTTCATCTGATTTTTTGTCTTTTCTGCTGACTCCATAAGTTCATCTTTCTCCAATATTTTCATTTGCGGCTCCTCCACCCGCTCCTTCAATATGACACACTCATCTTTCTGTCCTTTTCTCATGTCAAACCTCTAAAAGAAAGAAATTCATCAGTGTCAGAACAGTTGCTACTCCATGATCCTTTCCCTTTTTGGAAGGAATAAATTGACCAACACTCCTGCCTTTTAAATATGTTATCTACCACTGTATGAGAAATATTCTATGGTGATAATCGGAAAGTCAAATCAGTCAATCATAAATTCACAATGTTCTAAGCAGAGTAAATTTAACAGTTACACCAAAATGACAGCTAGTCCTATATAAAATACATAATTTGAGGAGTAAGAAAAAGGAAATATCTCCGGATGTAATAGGCACAAGTAACGATAAAAAACGAACTCATCCACACACACCCGTGCACACACCATAAACTTGAAACTAAATAAGACGATATATTTGTTATTATTGACACATGCATAAGTAACAAACATTTAATAATAAACCATCAATTTGATCCTTGAAATATCACTCTGTTGCCTAAATAGCCCTTAAACAAATGAAACTATATAAGTAATCCCTAAAGCATTAGAAATCATGTTACACAGTCCCTCAAGGTCAGAGTATTTAAAAATTCTTCAAATTAGTCCCTCAATGTTAGTAAAATATATCAACTCCGGGGCTAAATTGATGGATATTCAATATTTTAAGAACTACTTACATAATTTCATTAGTTCAAGGTCTATTTAAGAGAGAAAGTAATGTTTCTCGGGGACTAAATTGATGGTTAGAGAAATGTTAGGAACATACTCTCTAACACACTATTACTAACACACTCCTTATTAGCTAAAATTGAAAATCACAAATTTTTGCAGGACACTTTCTATTTATTGACTCTCTTTCCTTATATTATAATTTTCAACAAATTTTAATCAATAAAAAGGAGTATTGAAGAGTATATTGCTAACACTCCTCTTGATCTCTTGATAGTTATTCAACAATTAGTGACCAATGACAAGTAGTCAATGTGATAGGTAAAAATATGCAGGGATTTTATTCCATTTTTTTTATCATTGAATAAAACATGTATTTATAGATAAAAGCACCAGCAGAACCATAAGTCAAATACACAAAGAAAACAGGAACATCATAAACGTAACCAAAAGTCTAAATAACTACTATCTATTTATGTAAAATAAATCTTACATAAATAAACAATAACCAATTCCAACCGAGATCCTATTATCATGGTCCCAACCAGTGTCCCTACCAACATCATCTCACTCACAAAGCCACCGACCAAGAAATATACGAAACTAAAATATAAAACCCCAGAGATTAGGGATACTTCAAAATGCTTACAACTCATCCCCATAACTACCAGAATATCACCCATGATTATCGGACCAGTCAACCTAGCACCAATTAAGCCGAATCAGGCAAAAGTAGCAGCGAATCCCACCTTGTAACAATAATAGTCTACACCATGGTTTTAAATTGTGCGGTCTGCAGCCGAATTGCGGCCACAACATCAAGGTATTTTGACATTCCACAATTGCATTACGGCTGTCTCAGCCACATTTTTCCATAATTGCCGGCAATGTGAAGGTTTTCTAACTCACCGCAACCGCAATTTAAAACCATGATCTACACATAATACAACTTTCTCACTCCCAAGAGCCAACCAATAGGATTAATTTTATTCCATCCAAACTTCAGACACAAATAAAAAAAGCTCTTGAAATTTCCATCCGTAGTCAAATCTCTATTACACCTACCACTCAAAAATCACAACAACAATCACCACACAAACACAAGAATGTTAATATGAATAACAAAGATCATAGCACATTAGAATCAGGTAGTTGCCTTTAAGCATTCTATATATTTCCAAAAATAATTGACACTAAACCTATATATCGAATCAGAGTTCAAATTAAAGAGAGTGTTGCGCTCTTACTCTTTTCAACAGCGACTTTCTTGAAGGCCTCTTTGTGTACACCATGGAACCCTGACGCGTGAATGAACTTCTTCCTTCACCATCCTAATCCAATTTAATGAACATACATTAACAGTTAACCCACGGCGATAAACAAAAAAACCACTTCACTCACTTGTGAGCGTTTTGGAGAAAAAAACCACCAAACACTGTATAAATGCCATTTGCGTTGGGAATAGGAAAACAAAAGCTTACGATGAAGGACTGCACGAGAGGGACAATCTGGACGAGGTTATTGAAGAGGACGCGATCTAAATCGACGTCTCTCTCAGAAAGCGGAGAATTCGGGTCGTTCAGATCACGTTTTTCTACCGAATCCACCAAACGCTGCCTCTCGTGCATTATTATTTTTTTCTCTGCTTTTGTTTAAAATGAAGATTGGAACGAAAACGAGACGGTTGGTTGTGTTTTAGAGAAGAAAGTAGCGCGATAATGAGAGGGAGTGGAACTGAAGCCAAAACGAAATGTGCTTTGAAAGAATAAACGATTCGTTTTCATTTCTACGTACGAGCCGGGAAATTCAATTTGGATGAGAAAAAAAAAAAAAAAAAAAAAAAAAAAAAACTTAATTATCAATTTCATCTTCCGATTATTTAAAAAAAAATTGATCTTTCAATTTTTTTAAAATATAATTTAGACTTCAAATTTTTAAAAGAAGAAAGTTTAAACTCAATAAAAAAAATAAAATAAAAAACAAAATTGATCATTTAACCAAGAAAACATGTATTTAAAATAATTTTGATAATATTTTTTTCATTAAATGTGAATGTATGAGAAATAAATTTTAAACATTAATATATACTACCACTTATATGTTGAAAAATCAATTTAATGTGATGTGATAGGTAATAATTATTATGAGAAAATTTGTGAGATAAAAGCGTTAGTACAAATAATTTGATAATTTTGTTTTTTTATTTAAGGATTTTGATTTGATCCTCGACTTAAGAATAAAATCGCTATAGGAGATAAGATACCAATTTGCTCTCAATGTGAACGGACACATGGAGAGAAAAATTAATTGCATGTGAAATAAAAATCATAAATACCTCCTTATATAACAATGAATAAAACCCAATTTGAAAAGTGGTAATTTGAGGTATTTTCAACTAAAAAAAAAGATAATATTAAAATAATAAATCACTCCGCCTATGTGTGTTTCCATGCATGGCTTGTCCCAAGTCAAGATAAAGGAGGAGGGTTGACGTCAGGTGTTGCGAACTGGTAGTAAAAAAATAATTATTTTTATAAGATGAACCATTATGATATTTCGTTGAGGCGTACCCTTCATAACGACGCGTTACATCGAGCCCTAGATGTAGAGAAAAATGGGCTAGGACCCTTGCCTCAAGGCAAGGCGTTGCATCGGTCCCGGGATGCAGTGATAAGTGAGCTATGGTCCTTGCCTCAAGGCAAGGCGCCAGGTCTTCAACCAGATTTGGTGACAAGTAGGTCAGGGTCCCGACACGCAAATGGGTGAGCATGGCGGACAAACATCGTCCAGGGGTTAACAATGCAATTAGGAAGCTGGAACAAAGGAACCTTAACAAGTAAACTGAGGGAGTTACACTACTACAAACGGTAGAAACGACGACGGTTCTAGAACCCAAACGACGACGGTTCTCGAACCGTCTTTGTTGCGGGTGTCGTTGTAAGTTAGCACTTTCGACGACGGTTTTGAAAACCGTCTTTGTAAAATTTTTTTATTTTTTTTAAAATAGATACAAAGACGGTTGCTACGTAAACCGTCTTTGTAAGGTAGTATTCAAAGACGGTTCTCGCGAAAACTGTCTTTGTTTGTATACTTTCAAAGACGATTTTTCAGTAACTGTCTTTGTTTCTCTCCATGTTTTTTTTTGTGAATGAGGTTAAGAAGACAGTTAGCCTAAAACTGTCTTTATAGGCCACCATTCAAAGACGATTTTTACCAAAACCGTCTTTGTTTTCCTTATTTTAATTTTTTTTAAATTAAGGTTAAGAAGACGGTTAGCCTAAAACCGTCTTTGTAGACCACCATTCAAAGACGGTTTTTACCAAAATCGTCTTTGTTTTCGTTATTTTAATTTCTTTTTTATTTAAATGTGATGTTAAGAAGACGGTTGTAACAACCGTCTTTGTAGGCCACTTTTCAAAGACGGTTTATGCTAGAACCGTCTTTGTATTCCTTCATTTTAATTTTTTTTATTTAAAAGTGAGGTTAAGAAGACGGTTAGCCTAAAAACCGTCTTTGTAGGGCAGTATTCAAAGATGGTTTTAGGAAAAACCGTCTTTTTTTCCCTATTTTTTTTTTAAGGAATCTCTACGGAAATTGAAATTGATTTGTATTATTACTACCCAAATAAATTTAACAAATACACCACAGTGTCATAATTTCATTCTACAATAAATAAATAAATAAATAAAAAACAAATTGAAGAGCCTGGAACCACTAATCAACTAATGCATATACAACTCATTTACCATAAACAAAGACTAATGCAATCATATAAGAATAATGAAATCATATATTGGAAAAAGGAATTTACAAAAAGTAAAAGTTGTATAATTATAAGTGAAAGATTATCAAATTACAAAGTAACATAGAAGATATGCCTTTACTTTTTTTCCACCCATCCAAGTCCTTCAAAAGCAAATTATAGATGAATATATTTCTCTCCAATTGATTTCACTATCTGGTAAGCCGACTCCTACAGCCATGCAAAAAATAAGCATATATGTAAAATATGTCATTTCTAGCCTTGTTGAAAACAAGGGGTGAAAAACCAAAAAAGGTAATATGATCATGAAAGACAAATTTCAAGACTTACTGGACCCAAAACCAGGTGCTCCTTCATAATAGTCACTGCCAAGAATGAACGAAATAACAATCAATATAAAGCTTCAAAATCGAAAACAGAAAATATTAGACTAGACTAGAAGGTTTTTGTACTAATGAAAAATTCCTGAGAAACCAAAATGGGTTAGGTAGGCCAATTCTATTTAAATAAAAAAAAACAATGTTGAAGGGATCTAATCTTAAGACAAAGAATAGATGCTAGAGACCAGAGCTTGCCTATTGGCAACACTGATGTCATCTTCAGCTTTGTTAATATCTACAGGATTTCCCATTTCATTATTGATAACCAACAACAGTAGCCTGCAAATAAACTATGATTTTAATAATGCAAACACTAGTAAATAATTATTTTAAAACGTAAAATGACAATGTGAATCGTAAAGTATTAAAATCACTTAGGACAGAGTAACTTAGTCCTAAAATGGTGTCAAAACTGATCTAAACATACTCTTACCGTAAAAATAAAATAAAGCATGACAAACACTTGCATGAAAATAATGTTTCAACTTTCAACTCCATGCAGATATGCTACTATAATATACATCAGCAGCCTTTCTTGTTCAAAGTCACAGTCAGGGCTGGTTGATGGCCTGTTCAATTTCGCAGAATGGACATGGATTGTGCCCACGAGTTGAGTATACGATGTGCCGGCTGGTTTATATATATAATTTTTTTAATTATCTGCTTTTGCTTATGGTGGAGCTTTGTGCTACTTTTTAATTATCACTTGTCTTGTCTGAATTACTATAATTTCTCATATACTATAAATGTAATATATTATTAATAGCACAGAAATCCACTGAAACTATTGCTTAATAGCACAGTCCAGTCATGAAACTTATAGTCTATAACGATAAATAAATGAAACAAGAAGAAGAATATTCATATTACCATGCTGCTATTTATTTAAAGAGGATTTGAACATAAGGAAGTGACTTAAAAATGTTTAGATAAAATCATCAAGATTAATAACAAACAATGGTTAGATAAAAGGCATAACATAGTTTCCCATTTCAAATTCTCATGTTTTTAGATTTCAAACAGGGTGGTGGTCAAAAAGTCTGGTTGAATCTGTAATTTCCACGTGGAGTAATGTTTCAGTCCATAAGTTCTATTTTACACAATAATATATTATCTTTTATCTTTTCTTTTTCTTTCACTAAATGGCAAGATTGTTCTCTCTTTAATTTTTCATCCCCAGTTTTGATTCTTCTGTTTTCTTATAATTTTGATCTCATATTTTAGAAATTTTACATTTTCAATTCAATTTTGCGTACTCTTTTATATTTTAATTAATTAATTTTTTATAGTTTTTTAAGTAAATATATTACGTCTAGAATTCTATTCAAAACATTAAAAAAACAAAACACATACAAAATAAAAAATTAGATTGAAATTGTGAATTTTTTAAAATAAGGAAATTGCAAAAAAAA
>PYAF01004787.1:12063-55389 GCA_007407185.1 Glycine tomentella
CGGCATCTCACGCTGATAGCGCCGTGGACTCGGCCAGTCCACGCTGTTAGCGTGGCATCTCACGCTGTTAGCGTGAGATGTTCGAAACTGTTTTCTCCTTCTTTTCTCAACCATTTTCTTAAGCTTTCTTCAAAGGATTCCAAAGCATATTTATAATTCTTAATCTTATGCTTAATCCGGCTTAATCTAGGCTTAAACATATGGTTAAAATTCCAGATATTACAGCACACACCCCACATCAATTAGTGTATCTCTGTGATCATCTGCTTCGAGGTATCACCCTCCATTGATATCCTTGAAGTTACAGAGTTAGAGTGATCAAATAGCAAACACATAACTCTTTCGTGTTATACATTCATGTTCTGGGAAGCAAACAGAACAATTACTATCCCCTCCTCGTAGATATGGAGTCCATAGGATTAGAAATCCAGTTTGATATTATGTCTCGGCCATTTCCAAGACCGAAGTTGCGGATGGTCCAAAGTCTTAGGAACCGTATAGCTCATATCTTTGAACAACGAATTATTCCTTGCTATCCACAAAGTCCATACAATCGCAAACCAAATGACATACCAGCATGATTTTTCCATACCCCTCTCCTGCAACACACCATCAAATTGCTGCATGTTCATGCTGAAATTGTTGTGCAAAATTGCAGTACGTTAAGCCTAACCATTGGAAACACGCACACCATACTTGATAGGACCTTTGACAACCAAAAAGCAAATGCTCAATATTCTCATCTGCACCATGGCACACCCCCCACACAACATCTTCCTGATTCACAACACCCCTGCGCATCCAATTAACTTTCGTTGGAATTCGATCTTGAAGAGCGTTCCAAACGAAAGTAATTAGTAATTACCTTCAATGGAACTAATAGTTCCACAACATCTTCCAATCCACATTGATAGATGATGGATCACTGATATCACGCACAACTATATAAGCAGAGTCAACCGAATATAGATCGGATAATTCATGCTTCCAAACCCACCTATCTTTCGAATCTATAACTAATAACTTTACCTCCAGCAGTTGACGCAACCTCTGCCACATATCCCCTTCCCACCCACATAACACTCTGCGCCAAGCTATATTCCAACACCACCTCCCACACATCAAAAGACTGCCTCTGCTATTTTTGCTTCTTTATATTCTTTTTCTTTTGTTACCTTGATATTAATATGAAATATTATTTGCTGGAAAAAGTGATTAATATCCATCAGATAATCATAAACATATACAAGATGAATATTCTTCTCTCAACATAATTTATTTCATACTCTAATTTAGGATTCGAATTCTTAACCACTTAATTAAAGGACACAAGTTGCTACTAATTATGTCATCCAATATTTGTAACATTACTTTTTATTTTAATTAAAAAAAATAAGAAAAGTCATATATAATAAATATGACTGATAAAAAAAATTGAGAAATGTCAAGCACCCTCTAATATACTCCTCCAAACACACATTCTCTTATTGGTTGAAACTTATCGAAAATTAGAAAATAAGAAGAGAGTCATTAAATAAGAGATAGGAGCTTGCCAAAATTTGTGATTTTTAATAAATTTTAATCAATAATTAAAAATATCTTCAAAGGATTGTATTACACAACATACATATTGCTGACATTTTAAAAAAATAAAATTAAACGAGGGACGTCGTACTTTCATACTTTATAAATGTAAGTTATCTGGTTTTTTTTTTTTTTTTATCAAGTTTGGACAATCATATTCTTGGAGTACGATTTTATCATGCATTTCTTTTACAGGTGAACCAAGTTGTACTCTAGAAATATGGGTTTGTAGAAGGTCTTAGATTGATTTTCATCGTCCTCGTGGTAAAACGAAAATGACTTTGCCTTTCTTTTTAAATTTTTTTTAAAGCTCTAGCTAAATTGTGCTTTATTTATATAACTTCAGTTGCACTTTGCTTCTATAGTTCTATATAAATCAAAGAGGGATTAGCGGTTTGATATGGGCCCAAATAAGGATTGTCATATCTAACTCTTTGAATTATTTAGTTCATCCTGTTTCTTTATTTATTTTATTTCAGAATCATATTTTATTAATTATGGTAATTTTTAGATATGATCTTATTAATTAGAGATCACTTATTTTTATTTTATCAATTAAGATAATTATTAGGAATATCTTTATAACCTATTTAAATGGCAGGCTGATTGAAATTTAAACAAGGAGTATTATTCAGAAAAACTTGTGTTAGTTTAGGAGGGACTCTATCAAGGGCGAGTCTCCTTCTAGTTTAAGAGAAGCACGGTCAAATATGAGTCTCCTTCCATGGCCAAACTTGTGATTCGATCCTACACGAAAGTTCATAAAAACTTGGTATTCAAAGCTAGATTTGGGTGACACAAATTTAGTAACAAAACTAAATGACTTTATGGAATAAATGGTTGCTAGGAAGAGTGCGCTAAAAGAGAAAATGGCTAAGCTTTCTGCTGCTGTTTCTAAAGCCTCAACTGGAGAGAACTCGGGAGAAACAAGCAATAGAAGGAAAAATAAAGGTTTGGGAGATAATAATCTACTGGGTGAGTTTGTCAATCTCAAGCCATCAAAAGAATTAAGAACGGATATTGAATTCCACCAAGATAATTTAGGTGTTGCTATGAATATAGCTCAGATATTAGAACACAAACAAAAGGTCTCTCAAGGGAGATTGCTACCAACTTTCAAAAGTAGGCATGCTGACTCTAGTTGGCTTATTTGTATCAGTGGAAGTAGTCGACCCACTTTTGAAAGTTGGTTGGAACCCCCCTCGGCGACCTTTTGCTTGCGTTCTAATGTTTGAGTAATATTCATAGCAACACCCAAATTACCTTGTTGTCGAAACTAAATATCCATTTTTAATAACTGCAACCGAAAGCTTAGCCTATTGCTCCTCTAGCGTCGCCTGGCAACCATTTGTTCCATGAAGTTATGGAGTTTTGCTGCTAAATCCATGTCACTCATGTTGGCTCTTGACCTAGTTATGAACTTTCACATAGGATCAGGTCATGGATCTAGACACGGAAGACTTCTTTCGACCTAAGTGAAAGCAAGAAACAAACTCATCCTTGATAGAACTTCTCCTAAACTAACACGTTTTAGGGAGAGTGAACTTGTCCTTGACAAAGTCCATCCTAAACTAACACAAAATTTTCTAAATATTTTCATTCTTGATTAAATTCCAATCAAGTTTGCCCTTTAAATAGGCTACAAAGACATCCCTAATAATTATCATAATTGATAAAATAAAGATAAAGAGAATCCTAATTGATAAGATCATAAGTAGCTATTATTCTAATTGATCCTAATTGATAAAATAAAAATAAGACATCCCTAATCAATATGATCGTATTCCCTTTGGATTCGGATGTATACTTGTTGTTTGCTGGTTTTGATATCTCACAATACAAAATTTATGTTATTTTTGTAAAGCTTTGTTGATTAGATTGAAAGTAGTTAAAGCATTGTACACGTGTTGTGGTTAATAATTCTAGGTGTTAAACCAAAATGAAGTTTACCAAGCCAACAAAGTTATTCATGTGGTGAAAATTCATGTGATTGTAATTGTAGGGAAAGAGTAAGCTTGGTTTGATCTGAAAGTGTTTGTTAGACTAGATAAACGTGGTCAATGTGAAAAATTCAATCCAAATCGATCAGTTTAATTTATGTCAATAGGTTCGACTCGAACCAAACCATTCGCTCAAGTGTTGGACTTCATGGTAGGAACTCGTAGGTCTAAGAAAGATTGTTTCACTTGTGGTTCTTTGTTATGATCAAAGAACAAATTTCCTAGAATTAGAGGACTAGGACCCTCCAAGCACAAAGGTAAGAAAAAGAATATTATTTCTTGCTACCCTTCTACTCAGTACGGTAGCTATACTTATAGCATATAACAAGCTGTCAAAAACAAATAACAGAAAGATGTTGTAATACAAGAAAAGGAAATAATAGAATATAAGTAGCAGACCATTATATTCCTATAATCTAAGGTAGCCAGTACTATAGTGCCAACACAACACCTCCCTAACAGAATTGGTTAAACATAGTCTTTTAGATGCTTTGGTGGAATAATACTTCTTTTGGGCCTTTCGCTCCTGCCTGTAGTATCTTGCTCTGTAGCTCCTTTCTTATCATCCCCCATGCCATCCAAAAGCACCTTGTCCTCAAGGTGATAGGAAGCCTTTAGCTCGGACCACTCCTTCCAAGAAGTGTCATCAAGATGTAAAACTGTCCACTTGACTAGGACCATGAACTTTGGTTTAGTAGTTGAGTAATTCCATTTGGTGTTGATAATTGCAAGAGGTGAAATGATAGGATGATTGTCAATTTCAGTTGTGGGTAAAACAACTAGGTAGCTTGTCTCTGTTGTCAATTGATGGACTGGTGTAAGTATGGAACAATGGAATATGGGATCAATGCGCGATCCTTCTCGAAGTAGAAGCTTGTAAGCTACCTTGCCAATTTGATCCACAATTTGAAATGGACCATAGAAACGTTTGCCCAACTTGGAATAAGATGCACCAGTAGTGGATGTCTGTCTGTGGGGTCTTAACTTGACCATTATCCAATCTCCAATTTCAAAATGCATGTCCCTCCTTCGCATGTCAACAAACCGCTTCATGTTTTCTTGAGCCTTGATCAGTTTCTTTCTTATACTTGGCAAATACAGCTTCTCTGTTGGCTAACATATCATCAATTGCATCAATTCCTACAATGTATTCTGGAATATTGGGGGGTTTCTTGCCAAAAGTAATCTCATAAGGAGAAATGCCCATGCTGGAATGCCTGGAAGTATTGTAAGACCATTCAACCCACATTAAGAGTTTTCCCCAAGCCAAAGGTCGAATATGCACAAAAGCACGAAGATACTGCTCAATGACTCGATTTAAGACCTTTGTTTGGCCATGCGATTGAGGATGATATGCAAAACTCATGCATAATTTGGTTCCACTTAACTTAAAAAGTTCCTGCAAAAAATGACTAATGAATAGAGGATCATGGTCAGAAACTAAGCTAAGGCATCCCATGGTGTTTACCAACAATTTCCATGAACAAAAGTGCAACTGTGTTGGCCGTGTAATGAGGCTGAAGCATCCCTAAATGGACGCCCTTGGAAAAGCGATCCACCACCACTAGAATAGTCATGTTGCCCCAATAAGCAGGTAAACCCACAATAAAGTCCAAAGCCAAGTCCTCCCAAGGGTGAGATGGAACAGGTAAGGGGCAAAGTAACCTTGTAGACTTTCTGGTGTCATATTTAGTGTGTTGACAATCACAAGAGGTTGCGATAAATTGTTGAACATCCTCCCTGATTCCAAACCAAGTAAAATTGTCCTTCAACCTTGCTAAAGTCTTCATGATTCCCATGTGTCCTCCTATAGGTGTCGTATGAAATTCCTCGAGCAATGCTTTGATAATTTGAAGCCCTTTTGGTAACTAGATACGACCATTTTGAAGAATCCAATCCCAAGTAATGGTGCAATCCGTGTGAGTGGTTGGATTACTCTGGATATCTTGTTGGAAAGCAATAAATTTAGGATGAAGAGATAATTCCCCTTTGAGTTCCTGTAGAAATGTGAAATTGGGAACATAAAGTGAAAGCAATTCTCCCGTCGGGTTTTCTGGAATCTGAGACAAGGCATCTGCTGCCCTATTTGACTCTCCTGATCGATATTAAATTGAATAGTCATATCCAATCAACCAAGCTAAATACAACTGTTGTTCTGGAGTTTGTATGATCTTGGTCATTAATTCTTTAAGACTCTGGTGATCGGTAAGAATGGTGAAGTGGTGACCCAGGAGATATTGACGCCATTTCTTCACAGCAGTAGTGATGTCACACAATTCTCGAACGTAGGTCGAGGCATGAAGCAGCTTTGGACAAAAGAGCTTGCTAAAGAAAGCAATGGGATGGTTCTCCTGAGACAAAACCGCTCCCATGCCCAGCCCCGATGCGTCCGTCTCCAATACAAACGACAAAGAAAAATTGGGTAGAAGTAAGACTGCGGCCTTACTAACGGTATTTTTAAGGTCGTTGAAGGCTCTTTGGGCATCTTGAGACCTGCCAAACTGATCCTTTGTTAGCAGGTGTGTCAATGGTGTTGCAGTTGTGACATAACTTTTGATGAACCGACGATAGAAACCCGTTAGTCCCAAAAATCTGCGGAGTGCCTTTAGGGATCGAGGAGTAGGCCATTGTTGGATTGCTTGAACTTTAGCTTGGACCGGTTTCACCCCATGCTCTGAAACCAAATGTCCTAAGTACTCAACCTGTCGTTGAGCAAATGAGCATTTGGACAATTTGAGGAAGAATTGGCCATCTAATAATACCTGAAATGCTTTCTCTAGATGGTATACATGCTCCTCAAAAGTTTTGTTGTAAATCAAAATATCGTCAAAGAACACAATAATGAATTTACGCAAGTAAGGTTTGAAGATACTATTCATGGTCGCCTGAAAAGATGAGGGTGCATTGCACAGGCCAAAGGGCATAACACGAAACTTGTAGTGTCCCTAGTGTGTCCAAAATGCAGTCTTGCTCACGTCCTCCTCCTTCATTAAAATCTGATGGTAGCCGAAGGTCCAATTTAAAAAACCAGCGGACGCCCCCTAATTAATTAAGCAATTCATTCACTATCAATATCAGAAATCAATCCTTTACAGTAATGGTGTTGAGAGCGCGGTAGTCGACGCAAAACCGCCATGACCCATCCTTCTTCTAGACCAAAAGAATCGGAGATGAGAATAGACTCGTGCTTGAACTAATAACACCATTCTGCAATATAGATTCAACCTGATTTTTGATTTCCTGCTTCTGAAAGTATGGATAACGATAAGAACGAACGTTGATGGGGTTAGAGTTAGGAAGAAGGTGAATGGTGTGGTTCTTGTTTCTAGATGGGGGTAATGTCGTTGGTGGTTGAAATAGGACCGTAAATTTGTGAATTAAGGTCGATATTTCCAAGTATTGGTGGAAATAAGTATTGGTTTGGGATGAAGGGGGCTCTGCTGGTAAAACATGGATATGAAAAAATTAACTTGCCCCGTCTGTTTGGACCAAGTGACGAAGTTGATGAAGTGAGATGGGGTTGATTCCAATGTCCCTGTCGTCGCACAATTCAATCACTTTGCTGGAGTGCATGAATTTCATTGTTAAATTGTTGTAATCGGTGAGGACTGGGCCGAGAGATTTTAGCCATTGTAGCCCTAGTACCAAATCTGCTCCACATAAAGGAAGAACATGGAAATCAACTGTGAAACTTTGGCCTTGAACATGAACGAGGACACCTGTGTAGACTTGGTGGCATTCAATTTCATTTCCATTGCCGCAGTGGCTTTGTGGTCTGAGTATTGAGGCCCAACATTTTGACCAAACGTTCCTGCACAAAATTATGAGTGCTACCCCCATCAATTAATATAACCACCTGTTTATTGGAAATTCGGCCCAATAAACGTAAGGTTTCTAGTGCTATATGGCCTGAAAGGGCATGAAGACTGATTTGGGCCTGAGACGCTATTGGTGCCTCTTGGAACTCATGTGTGAATTCTTTCAAATTAGGGTCATCGACAGAAACGACTTCCTCATCCACAATCAGCAGAAAAAATTTGGAGGAGCATTTGTGACCTCGACTAAATTTCTCATCGCAATTGAAGCATAGCTCTTTTGCACGGCGTATCGCTATCTTGTCTGGAGATAATGGAGATAAGCGTTTGAAGGATACTGGAGGTGGTTTTGCTGGATGAGGTAATAGTGGTGGTGACAGACTCTGGTTTGAAATGTGTGAAGTGGGGCTGGAAGAAACATGGAAGGAAGGTTTGCCTCAAAAAACCCTTCGTTGTTCATTGAACTTTTCCTCCTGGAGACGAGCTATTGACGTCGCCTGAATCATGGTCAAAGGCTGTAAGGCCTGAACCTCACGATGGACCTCTGGAATTAATCCGGAAATGAAGCAACTCAAGAGGAAATGAGGAGGTAGGCCAATAATATGATTTGTGATCGACTCAAAGTCGGAGAGGTAATTGTTGACAAAACCTCGTTGAGTCAGTTTAAATAGAACCCCCTTAGGATCCTCATATTGTGAAGGAGCAAAGCGAGCCTCCAAAGCTTGTAAAAAAATCGAGCCATGACATAATCTGGCCATTACGTGTCATTCATTCAAACCAAGCCAGAGCTGGTCCTTCCATGTAAAAGGAAGCTATGGTAAGGCGTTCATGATCTGGGGTGGAATGGTATTCAAAAAATTGAGTAATTTTAAAGATCCAGTTAAAAGGGTCTGAACCATTGAAACGAGGAACGTCCAATTTCAACCGATGATGAGAGGGAGGTGGAAAATGTGGAACGGGTCTAGCAGCAGAGGAATTGGGAGAGTGTGGTTGGGGTACAGGGTGTGTTTCAAGGTGAGTTATTTTCTGTAGAAGTTCATCAAATTTGGTGTGGACATAGTGTGTTGGGTGGTGGTAAGATTGAGCTGATAGGTGGTGAGTTTGGCTATGACCTCTTCTAGGCGATCGAGGTTGGATTTGGAGCGGGTGGAGTCAACCATGGAGCTCGATGAAAGCACCAAGATGTTATGATCAAAGAACAGATTTCCTAGGATTAGAGGACTAGGACCCTCCAAGTACAAAGGTAAGAAAAAAAATATTATTTCTTACTGCCCTCTTACTCAGTAAAGTAGCTATACTTATAGCGTATAACATGCTGTCAAAAACAAATAATAGAAAAAGGTTGTAATACAAGAAAAGGAAATAACAAAATATAAGTGGCAGACCATTATATTCCTATAATTTAAGGCAGCAAATACCATAGTGCCAACCCAACACCTTCCTAACAAAATTGGTTAAACATAGTCTTCTATATGCTTTGGTGGAATAATCCTTCTTTTGGGCCTTTCAATCCTGCCTGTAGTATCTTGCTCTGTAGCTCCTTTCCTATCATTCTCCCTGCTGTGTTCGTATAACTTAGGAATTGTGATTTTATGATTAGAATTAGTTGATTACATGTGCTGAAATCTAGCTTTTCTTTCTCCAATTTATTCTGGATACTAAAATGGTTGAATTTACAATTTCTTTTCGTTTGGACAACCCAAGAAACAAACCAAACAAATTCTTGTTCACATTATTTAGGTTGGGGTTTGAAGATTTCTTTTTCTACTAATCCAAACCAAATAAAACCAAATAATTTAATTGGTTTGGATATTTTTTTATTGCACCATTTTTCATCAATAGAAACAGAGCTGATCTAACGTTGTATACAACCAAAGATAAAAATTAAAAAAATCAAATAATTTAGCTTACACCACAAAATAATTAATTCACAACGGAAGATGCCGCCTAGTAAAGCTTAATTCTGGTGTTAATGGGGCTTCTACAGATTGGACACGACTGAAGATCTTGTCCACATTCACAACATGTCTGTCATGTAACATAAACAAAGATGTCATAAGCATTCCCTTATTTGATCTTTCCTTAAAAAATATGGGACGAAATTGACATATTGTTTTACCTGATGTCCACATCCGAAGGCCATGTCTTTTGAATTGGTCAGACATATGGGGCAAAGCTGCAAAAGACCAATTCAATTTGTTAATTGTATAGTATGACAAATTTGATTAATAAATTCATAACAAAACCATTGGATATCCAATCCCTATGTTGGACATATAAAATGCAACGCGGCAACAAGACAATAAAATTATACAACAACAACCTGGATTCATTAAAGTACCATTTCAGTCACTGGACATTTATGCAACAACAACCTAGATTCATGATGAAAAAATGCAACAAAATTAAGCAGGTAATTGATGCCATTAATCTCTCCCCATTAGACCAGGTAGATGCTTTGAGTAATATAATTTCTTAACTAAGCCATTTAAAGATAACGCCAAAGAAAAGCTAGATTGGAACAAGGAAAAAGAAACAATAATGTATATTCACGTAATTTCGAGCGATGCCCTATTAGGTATTACATTTGTATTTGCTCCAAAAAAGACCTGATAAGGAACATGACATATTTCTATCAGAATTCGGAAGTACTTTGTACTTTGCAGGGGTTGTACCTGATTGTCATATGTGGAACTCGGGGCAGGAGGAGCTGTGCCAACTAGGTCGCTGTTCTCATAATAAGAAGGGGCACTCTGCTCAAGGTTAGCTGGGTGAGAAGGTTTTGAACTGCTAAAAGATGCTGAACCATAAGGTTTTGAAGTGCCGAAAGATGCTGAACCATATGGTTTTGAAGTGCCCATAGATGCTGAACCATATGATGGCGTTGGGAGGGCAACTCTCTGAGGAGCACTAGCGTTTCGACTACTATTAAATAGTAATAAATGCAAAGAGCAACCAAAATTTTGTCAGAAATTGAACTGAAGTCCTTTTTTAGGGAAAAAATGGTAACAAACCAAAAGTTTACCCCAAGAGATTAAGCTCTATTGCTGCCTTATACTGAGAAGGAATTTCCATCAGTGCTGCAAGTGCAAATGCTGCCTCTTTTCGAGAAGGAGGAATATTCTTTGACATAATTTCTGTGAAATTCACAAACTAAGAAGCACAAAGAAACCCACATAAATACAGTCAATCAATTCCCACTAATTGGAACATTTGAACTGGTATTAATCAACATTATGTTTTCTCCTCATCAATTACCTGAAAATTATCAAAGGCCCGAGCTGGGATATTGTCATCAAACTCCTTCATCATGTCCCAAGGACCATCTCCAACACCAACCAATATGATTGAAAGAGGAAATTTACTGTGACAAAGCAGGTATATAAGAAAAGATATTTTAATAGAAAAAACATTGTTGAACAAAACCTACAGGATAATCACCTGGCCTCAACAATGGCATCCACAGTCCTCTGCTCCTGTGGACTTAGCCTCCCATGCTCAGTGTCAATACTTCTTGTTACCTGCAGCATATATCAATGCAGGTTGGCTTATACTAAGCAAAGTATCATTATAGCAAAGATAAGTTGGACAATCTACTTCAAATTGCATTGTAGCAAATGTGACTTTAACTACATGAAATTACAGGAAGAGTGGACCCTTATGTATGACAAATATATATTTCCTGTCCATTTAAAGCCTGATGTTTTGAAAGCAAATTAAGTCAAGAAAAGATCTTTTGGTTGATTTTGGATTCCTAGTCCCAACTACTTTTGTATCTGAAATAATAGAAGCAAGAACGAAGGGGAAAGCACGATACAATTCAGTTTTGCAAACCAAGTCATTTCCTGAGCTAAATCCAGAAAATTGAAAAGATGAAAGGTAAATGGAGACATCATCACAAAGATCTGAAAATTGCTCAATTTAAGACAACTCAATACATTTTGGATATAAATAGAATACCTGGCCGTCTGCAACTATCACCAAAACATGGTACTGGCCTCCACTCTGCTCAACTATTGTCATGGCCATTTCAACTATTGGTGCAAATGAAGTAGGACCTGGCATAAAACCATCAGTCCAAATTAGCTCAGTATTACAATATCTACAACAGAAATAAGTAGAATTTGCAAAAGAAGAACCAGACAAGTAGTAGAAATATAACCTGCAAGTCGAATATTAGGAACAATTTCCCTATACCGACTCAACACTTCTTCAAATCCATTGCAAAATCGTTCATCTGGATAGAAATTGAAGACATCTTGATCATGTGTAGATGCTGCCATGATATCATAGTAATTCCCATTACCACATTTAAACAACAATAAAACTTCTATAAAAAAAAGTTGAGAACTTTGAGAAAGATACCATCCCCGAATCCAAAACAAGGAATTAAGTTATCCTCATCAAATGCAGCCAAGGTTTTCCCAATAATTGATATTGCTTGTTCATAGGGGTTTGGACCATTCCCAATGTGATGCAAACTTTTTCTATTAAATGAATGCTTTCCTGAAAGCGGCATCAAGTTCAGCATATATTTCACAGCAACTGCATAAATTGTACTTTTTATCTAAAGAACTAAATGCATATTTATAAGGCCTAACCTGTCCACTCATTGCTCTTAGTGAAATCAATACCAAGAATAAGATTTGAAGACTCAAGACCTGCACGTGCAAGAGCCTCAGTCACCTGTAATGACAAATGTGAGAATGTAAGAATTCAAATGATGGCAAAGCATGAACAAATTTCCTAAAATAAAAAGATGAATAAGAAGGACCATCAGTGACAGAAATATGCAAATTGCAAGACAATATTATGATCAGCTAAGTCATGCCTGATCACATGAAAATACACTAAAAGTTTTATATACTCACTCATAGCTCTAAATTAATCAGAAAAATATAAGCATGCAGAATCTTTCTCTTTCACTTCGGTGAATTCAATTTTTCATAGTTAAATGGCAAAATATGGAAGCAAGATGAGCTGGCAGCCATTCACTGGTAATTTTATGAGCTAGCACAAGGTGGGCTGCTTTAATATTTCCTGTCCTGATTCTTGAAATTGTAATTAATCTTTCTCAAGAAAAGATCATCAACCTCAAAATTCAATATAACATTCAATTGCAATTGCACTGTCATTGAGACTATTATTTTCTTCTAAACTCCTAACGTTGCACTCTTGGGAATGTCAAGTTATAAATAAGTGGAAATAAAATTTTCCCACTTTCACAGGTGACAATAAAACTAATTATTTGTAAAGTTACTAAACTTTTCTGTGGTAATTAGCCGTAATCATAAACAAATTATTCCAAAGAAAGTTGAATAATAAATTAATAACCAAACATATGTTAAAAAATTTCCCAAGAATCTTATTCCTAACAATCTCAGTCTCAGGAAAGTAATTTAATTCAGAATGAAAGATTCCCAATACCAAATGCCAAAATATTTTTAAAAAAATAAAAAGTAAAATATTTTGGATTCTTAGCTGCCAAATTATGTTTATTAAAAAAATGAAAGTATTTCAATGCCCAGCCAGATAAAAATAACCATGACTTAATCCCAGGACAGGCTAAAGTTAAACACAACAGTACATGTACATCACCAACAAGCAAAGCATATCTTACCTCATCTATGGAATTGTAGTTGTCTGCGATTCTCGAGTACTTCCTGTCTAACCGCTTTTCATTTCTATGGCTGGCCACTCTGCCACTAGCATGAGGCTGAGGTTCATAGCCATAGTTTTGTGGCGGCGGTGGCGGTTGGGCATAATATTGCTGCTGTGTAGGATAAGAAGGCTGTTGCGGCTCATTGGCGTAACCCCCCTGACCATAACCCGAGTGGGGGTCAGGATATGAACCCCAAGAAGACGCAGAGGAACTTGAACGCACAGGTGAATTCTGCCTCCAATTGTTATCCTCCTTGGAATTGTTACCCCCCATCAACTCAATTCTCTAAAACACCAAAACAATAACAATGAATAATAACAAAAACTCCCAACCCCACTTATCTCCTCAACAAAACCAAGTAGAAAACAATCCAAAATCAAAAGCACAACAAATAACAAGAACTCCAAATCCAATTCCAGATGCTATATAGTGTGTTTGCAAACCTGTTGAGAAGCAAGAAATCACGACTGGGACGTGAAAGCTATAATTATTAGCTTCTTATTAAACGTCAACAACCTCGTCTGAGATTTGTAAGTTATAACTATTAGCTTCTTACTAGACATCAAAAACCACGTCTGGGGCGTCTGGAATGTGGAACCAAGCACGCTAATAATAAATAATACCAGAAATTCCTAAGCCCACTTTGTCCTTAACAAAACTGAGCAGAACAATCCAAAATCCAGAATTCAAAACCAAACAAAAAGTATAAGAACTCCAAAGCCAATTCCAGGTGCTATATATAAATGGAGACATAGAACTCTTCTGGAACGTTGAATAATTGAATCTTCAAATTTCGCAGCAAATGCTCAATTTAAGAGACAAGGACCAATTCATTAAAAAAAAAAAAAACCACCAACCGACTCAAAGAAACAGAGGCTTATTAAGTAACCCTTAGCCGCCGCCATGTGTCTTCAAACACATTCAACACACGGCATCTCGGTCTGGCTCCACACCGAACGCAATAATAATAATAATAACATGACAAAATCTCGTTGAACAATAAATGGAAAGAGGAAATTAAAAAAATTTGCCTGAAATATCAATTCAATTTCTACATGAACTCTCGCTGTCGTCGTGCATATCAATTAACATGCTCAGTGGCCACAACAAAAAAATTGCGAAAACCTTACACTAACTCGTGAATATCCGGAAATAAGAAACATAGGTTGTAACTTGTAAATTGAAATTTGTGAAAAGCGTTGATATAATGAAACGAAACGACATTGATGAAGAAGAAGAGTGGAGTTTGAGAGTGAAGTGGTGATGGAAATACCTGGATCTGGACGGCGATGGAACATGGCGTTCGGAATATTCTGGAATCGGGGTTGAGAGAGAGAGAGAGAGGGAGGGAAAGAGGATGAATGGATGATCAAATAAAAACGACTCTTGTGAACGCCAAGAGTGGATATTGGAGACACAGTTTCTCTCTTCTTTTTTTATTCTTTTAGTTTTTAATTTTGTTTTCTAGCGTTGAAGATGAAGGTTGCAGAGGATGATGCACATGCAGTAAACGTGTAAACATAGTTAACATGTTAAAAATTAATGAATCGCGAATGTGATTGTATAATTTTTTTTATTAAAATTTATTGTTTTATTAATTATTAGCATGTGGTTAAATGTTAATTATTTTTAAAGCAAGGTCAATTAATATTAAATAATAAATATCAGTTTTTTTTTTTTTTTGAGATATCACAATAGAAACCAGCAGGAGACTAATGCTGCTTACATGTGTGATTGTCCACGTATGAACTAGTAAATTTTACATCATTGTACTAATCCTATTAGTTAAATATGTTAGAAATTTTGTTATATTATTAATTATTTGTGATATAAAATTAAGAATTTAATAGTTATACACTATTAATACAAAACAATTTTATACTACTACATAAAGGATGGTTGCTTAGTAATGTGATTTTTGAAATAGATTGCAAAGGTGTTGTGGACAAAATCAAAAGCGCAGAATTGGATAAATCGGAGTTGAGATATACTATTTAGCGAATCACGTTTATTAGCCCTTAAAACATCATATTTAGTTGTATTTTCTAAGAGACAAGTTAATGATGTGGTTCCAGAAATGGTAAAGTGGATCTGCTCAATTTGTTTTAACTTGGCTCACCACTAGCCCGTCAAAAATGAGTCACGTGGATTGACTTGTCTTTTAATGATGGGTTAAAGATTCTGGTATGCCTTGCGTAGGGGTGAATTGGCATATTGGTAAGTTGAAGAAATTTATTTCATAAAATTAATGCAAATGAACAAATTTAGTTTTTTTCTTAAAAAGAAACAAATTTAATCAAAAAATGTAAAGTATTAAAAGTATTAGAGAAATTGAATTTATAAAACAATAAAAATATGTAATTTGATTTTTGAGCAATACTATAAAATTAAAGAAAAAACACAAAGTGACAATCCAAATCCTAAACACCTATTAGTATTTACATTTAAAAAAAAAATATATGTATGGCGGGCTGGTGGGCCAACCCGTCCTGCCTTGCACTTGACCCATCAAACTAGTAGATTAGGCAGGACGGGCCACAGTGGGTTGACGAATTGGGTTTTTCATTCCACCCCACCAAATTGATAATGGGCTGGCGGGCCGGCCCAACTTGCCCGGACCATTTTGTCATCTCTATGTGATCTCATGAGCTTGTTAGAATGGCACCATCCTTACATAGTCTCTATTCTCATAATCATGTGATCTCTTGTATTGACCTATTGGCAATAAATTAAATGTTATAGATATCTTTTCATCCAAAAATAAACGATGGTTTCTAATTGGATAACAATGTAAAATTATTTTTAAATAATTTTGTAAAAGTTAACAAACTTATTATAAATGATGATTTCTAATTGGATAATAGTGTAAAGTACAATGTCTGTGCATAGCTTTTTTGTTCTAAAATTTATTATTATTATTAATCATTTTTAGTTACTTCATCATAGTAGTAATTATATGTGTTTAACTTGTTAATCATATAACTTGGAATCTAACTTGATTGGTTGAGGAGAGTGTATTGTACTTATTTTTTATTTTTACATATAAAAAATATATTAGTCTTCATCTTTCTGATCCTATTTATAAGATCGTCCTTTTTATAATATTATCAATCTTGATGATTAAATAACTATTATCATAAATATAGTAGGAACAAAAAGAGTATGTAATTGTAATTATATAATTTTTCCTTATTTATTATTCACTTTAGATTATGATGATGATAATAACAACAATAATATTTTATATATTTGAGTGAATTTAAATATAATCACTCTTATTCAATCATATATTTTTATGTATAATAAAGTTTTTTAACACTTATAACAACTATTTTATGATGTAAAAAAATAATTATTTTTTTGAATTACTAGAGAAAAGAGATATAAAAATAAGGGTCGGGTATCACCTCATCTACCCAAAAATATTGTGACTAGTCGGTCACTGCGGGCCTTGCCTTATACGGTGCCTAGCTTCTTATTCACGAGGTCTTATGGCATAAGTGCATACAAGAGCTAGCCACTCTTTCCATCTGGATCGATATCTCGAAATATCTATCCCGGATGATGTACAGTCCCTCGAGCCTAATGACGTAGATGCTTAAGGATGAGTCTTCCAATGCTCTACTATCAACTTTATTAGGATATTTGTCCTGGATAGTGTACAACCCCTCCTCAAGCATCAAGCCTAATGGCATAAATGCTTAATGATGAGTTGTCCAAATGTTCTCCTATCGGCTTTATCGGGATATCCATTCCAGATGGTGTACATCCCCTCAAGCATCGAGCCTAATGGCGTAGATACTTGATAAGTGATTTTTATACCACTTATTTGCTACTCTTGATCAATACTTTTCTGACTTTTGGTGTGTAAATAAACGTATTTTGGGTTGATTTATAGTTTAGACCTTTAATTCCATTTATATCTCTTTTTAGTTAAAATGACAACTTTGACATCTTCTGGTATTTTGCACATAAATTTTGCTACCGATGTCCGTTTGAGCTGATTTTTCTTTTGTTTTTTTAGATAATTCAAATATCTACAATTTTCATGAAGAAATCGAGCTCAAATTCTGTCAAATAGATGGACGAAATTGTCCCTAAAGTCAGCAGCAGAAATTTGGAATATATGTAATAGCTAGGGGCAATTATGTCATTTCATCTAGAATTAAAAGTGAGAAGGTCTGTTATTTGCCATCAAAGTTAAAGCGAGAAGAAAGAAGCTTATACCATTTTCTTATTTTTCATGGTTTCATTATCTTTTCTTGTATTTTCTTTTGCAGATTTAACTATGGTAGGCTAGGATCCTTGTAACCAACTCATAATGGAGATTTCCATGGATTAATCTAGAGGATTTGCTCTCTTTTGCTCAAATTTGTTTCCCCTCTTTCCTTATTTTTGTTTTTGCTCTTATTCATGTTTTTGATCATAGTTTTGTGTATGTTTCTAGGTTTTGATTTCTTTTTCATTTTCTACCCTTGTATTATGCTCCATTTTCGTCTATGAGCTATTTCCTATATATGTTATTTTCTATTTTAGTTGTATTTGTATGTTTGTGTTGTTTTCATTGCTTTTTGGTTTTTGTTTTTCTGTTTTTCTGGTTAGTGGAAATTCCTATTTTGGTGTAGGTTGTATTTTTGTTTCTTCTTTCAAGTTACAAATCTCAGTTTGCAATTTTGCAATTTTTGTGACATGCCACCTAAGATTTCCTTTTAGCCTATTATTGGATTTTGCAAGCTTTTGAGCCTCATCATGCATTTCTTGAAAAGCATCAACAACTTGATCAAATTTAGAATTTATCTTAGACAACACTTGAGGATTCATCATTTTCATTGATTGTGGAAGTGAGACACATATTTGCTTCTTCCTTTTTCAGTTGATGATTCAGAAGTTGTTGACTCACTGTCTTCCTAAGCTATGTAGGCTCTCTTAGGCTTTCCTTCTTTCTTTATCTTGCTTTCACCTTGTTGCTTTTTCAAAAAGATAGAGCATTCAGATTTAATGTGGCCAGGCTTACCACATTCAAAGCAAGTGAACTTATTGTCACTCCTTTTATTGTTATTCTTTGTGAACTTTTTGTTCTTGTCTCTTCTCAAGAACTTGTTGAACTTTTTGACAGTTAGATTCATGTTGTCCTCTTCATCTTCTTCACTTGAGTCTTCCATCTTTGAGGATGCAGCTTTTAAGGCTATGCTTTTTTGTTTCTTTTCTGCATCTTCTGCATTGGTTAGTTGTAACATTTCAAGTTCATACTCAAGAAGCTTACCAAAAAGTGCAGTCATGGACATTTTTGATAGATCTTTTGATTCTTTGATTGTTGCCACCTTTGGTTGCCAAGATCTTGTGAGACACTTCAAGATTTTGATGTTCAATTCTTCAGCATCAAAGATCTTTCCAAGACCAAGAAGATGATTATCTATATGAGTGAATCTTATTTGAAGCTGAGATATGCTTTTAGTGGTGTTCATCTTGAACATATCCATAGTAACCCTGAGTCCTGGCGTGGACGACGTGAGCAATCTGCGCGGGTAGCGCTGGTTTTTTGCAGAATTCTTCTGCAGAAACCAGTTGCAGAAGTGTGGCGCGGATAGCGCCATGCCTCTGGTATGTGGCGCGAGTGGCGCCATAGGTTCTGGGGGTTGACGCCTGGGGCGTCAGGTTGGCGCAATTGGTGCCAGACAACCCAGAGGACCTGTTCTTCTTTGCAGGGGGCGCGAGTGGCGCCATGTTGGCGCGGATGGAGCCAGTGGCTCTGGAGATTGGCGCCATAGTGGCGCGAGGGGCGCCGCAGGTACTGGAGGATGGCGCGATTGGCGCGGTTGGCGCCGTGGGCTCTAGAAGCTGGCGCGATCAGCGCGACAGCTCGGGCAGACCCACTATATAAGGGGTCATTTTACGAAATTTGACCCAAATCACTTCCTTTCTTCTTCCTCCAACGAACCACCTCCATTGCTGTGTGTCCAAGCTTCCTTGACCCTTGTTTGTTCACCAAATCACCTCCCTTAAACCTCCATTATGTTGGAAAACGCTTGGTGAGCTTAAATCCTTCATCAATTCTCCTTGAAAACCCCAAATCAAAGAATCCCTTTCTCAAGGGAAGTTCACAGAACTCGAGTTCGGCGAGGAATGGCGGCGATTCACGGACACCCGAGCTAGGAGAAGTGATCTAGAGGTCTTCCTTGCCATCTTTGAGGTAAGAAACTCGAGATTCTCCTGTTGATTTTGTGAGTTGGGGTTTTGGGTGAATAGTGACCCACTTGTGTTTGAGCTAGTATTAGCCTTGGGTCCTTTAGAAACATGTGTTTAGAATGTTGTGAGGATGAAGGATTAGCTCTCATATGTTAGTTTGGTGAACTTTGAGTTGTGGCTCTATGATATGCATGTATAGTTGATATGCTGAGTTGCTTGGCTATGATGTGACATGCAAGAGCCTTAGTATATGGTATGGATGTGCTTGAGAGGCCATATGAACAGTGTCTCATGTGTGATATGAAACGTTCAATCCATATGTGAACCCTGGAGCTAGTGGGCTGTTGAGAGCTTTGAGCTCATTGTGTTTGGCTTGTGTTGAGTCTGAGGTGACTCTAATGCCATGTTTGATATGAGATAGACCATTGAGGGTCTATGAGGTGGCTTGTGAGTGATGAGCCCTGACAAACCTTAAGTTAGATGACTTTGTGGTTTTGGAAAGGACTAAGGTTCCTTTCATTGAGACGGTTGAGAATCGTGTTATGCGTTTATGCCTTGTGTGGTTGAATTGGCTTTGATATGTGATTATATGCCTTGTATAGGGCGTGACACCGAGGGTGTCAGTGGCATGGGCCACAGAACAAGGGAAGAACTGCAGAGTTCGGCTTTGCCAGGTAAGTTCTTGGTCCCTTGGGGATGTTTCCCACTTGCTTGTGCTCCACCATACTCTGAGGGAGTGATGGTTGCATTCATGATGCATGCATTGATGGTTGTTGCATCCTTATAATGATATGTGTGCTTGCATTTATGCTTAAGAAATGTATGATACTTGTTGATAGATCTTCTGACCAGTTAGATAGATATGGACCTCCCTAGGAGATGGGTTTTCCTCCTAGTTTGGTTTGCTCATGGTTGATGAGATCCCAGGGTGATGATGATCCCTTAAGACTAAGAGATAGGTGTGTCCCGTCGTGGTTGATTGCCTATTCTCGGAGGTACCATATACGTGCATCTATGCGTAAGGGGTAGCTCCCGATGGGATGGCACGGGTGTGAGTTCCGGTTTCACACTGAGGTTGGCGTTGATGAGATCCGCCATACATAGAGCAAGATGACTTGCTTGTATTGTTATGAGGGTCGGTAGGCCAGATTGTTTGTGATGCCCGATGACTTGTGTCATGGAGAGTGAGCTAGGGTGGAGGAGATGCCTCCAAGGACCTTGAGCTTACTAAGATGTTTATCTCACCCCGTGTGGGGCTTATGTGGTTTCAGGTGACGCTTCTGGCAGAGAAGAGCGGTCTCAGGGCGGGAGGCCCCAGTAGAGACAGCATATGCTTGGCTGTGAGGCAGCTTGAGGAGAGCTTTGTGGCTCAACTTTTGATGATGTTTTGTACCCCTGTAAAGGGAAGATGTGTGTGTGTGTGCACACATGTGTTCTTTTGTTATGTATATGCTGTGTATGCCCTCGTGTGAGGAAGGATCTGTGAGATCAGAAGCATTTGGTTGCTTATTCTTTTGTATAGACACTTCAAGTGTCAGATGATGTATATGTACATAACCAACTTATGTTATGTATTGATGTTTCCTCCTGTTATATATGTTGAGATATTTGTGTTATCTGCCTATGGTTATGTGTATTTGGTCTGGATCAGCAGGGGTTTGTGTTGTTTTGTGATGAGATGTTATGAGTTCCATACATAATGTAATCAAGAAATATGGTTTTGATTATGCTTCCGCAAAGTTTTTAATTAAAGTGATTAAGCGCTAATCTGATAATAATCATAATGTTAATACACCGGGTGCACATGGGGTGTTACAATTTCATACTCATGGATTAAAGAATGTTTTCTTGATCTTCTTACTTTGTCTGTACTTCCATGAGTTATCTCCAGCATTTCCCACATCTCTTTTGCACTTTTGCACCTAACAGTTCTAAAAAATTCATCAGAGGAAAGTACAGAAGTAATCATATTCTTAGCTTTAAAATCATATTGAATAATTCTCTTTTCAACATCTGTCATTTCATCCCAATCCTTGGGAATCATATCATTACCAACAGTTTTTATAGGAATAAGAGGACCTTTTTCTATAACATTTCAAGCACCTGGGTCATTTGATTGAATAAAGATTTTCATTCTATTTTTCCAAAAACTGAAGTGCTCTCCTTCAAACATTGGAGGGCGGTTGAGGGAGGCACCTTCCTTGAAGGTAATTTGTGTGGTATTCATTTTCTTTTAAAGAAAGATAGTGATCTTGAATAACACTCAAGAACCTACTCTGATACCAATTGAAAACAATAGGAATACCTACAATAACCAAGAGAGGGGTGAATTGGTTTGATCTTAGTATTTAAAAACAAATTGTTTATTAAAATCAGAGTTAAAGGTTCTTAATCACTTTAAAACTTAGAATGCTTTTAATCAATCAAGTCACTCAGCTCAAGAAATCAATAGCTCAAAACAAAACTTGTTGAGTAATGATAAAGATACCAAGAACAAATGAATAAGATAACTGAAGGAATAGAAAAGCAACCCAAGAATTTATATTGGTTCACTTCTCAAAAGAAGCTACATCCAGTTTCTTCTAATCAACACTAGATTAGAGTTCCACTATTATAAATTCCAGTTCCTACAAGCTTTATAACAAACTCTCTTTATCAACACTAGATAAAGAAAAGAAATCCAAAATCCTATTAGACTTCTAGTAAACAAGAACCAGAGAACACTACTCTGTTCTTCCCTAGAGAACACTACTCTAGCATAAGCTTCAAAGAACCCTTTTATAATAACATCAAATAACAAACACAGGAAAAAAATGAATTTTCAACCAAAGATGATGGAGCGAAACAACCTGATGATCCAATGAATATGAATGCATGTGAGTTACCAATCAAAGTTGAATTGTAGAAAAAGAGTTTCAGAACATTCTGTCCATAACTTCTTTGAAATCTCTTGCCCAAGAAATCATTCAATACCCATGAAGATTAAAGAGTGGGACAATAACTTAGTTAACCCAGAAAATCACTTTCTAACTCTTAGAAGGCTTGTGTATATTCAGAAAATTTGAAGTATTCAAGTCAAGTTTCAAGCCAAGCTTTCTTCCTATTTATAATAGCTTTTTGTAACAAACTATAATGGATTACATGCGCCAAATAATCGATTAAAATGACTTATGTAATCGATTAAATTGTCACTTAATCGATTAAATTGTTCAAGGCTCCATTCTGGGTTTCACAACGAACAAAATAATCGATTAACCCGAGCTGTAATCGATTAAATCAGAGAAGTTTTATTTCGGAAGCAGCTTGTGTAATCGATTACGTTTTATGGTAATCGATTAAAGCAGTGAAGCAAGCCTTTTCAAAATAGCTTATGTAATCGATTATGATTAACGGTAATCGATTAAAACAACAATGCTCAATATTCATTTTACACTATGTAATCGATTACAAGAGTTGTGTAATCAATTAATATGTTCATCAAAGCTTTTCCCATTTTAAACATGAACCAAATAATCGATCAATCCGTTGTGTAATCAATTAAAACAGTAGAATTATATTTTTCCAGAAACATTACTCAATTAATTCCTTTTTCAAAGTGTGAATAGCTTTGATATTTTAATGAAAACATTTAAGCATGTTAATGATTTTGAGCATGCAATGCAAGGATCAAAAGATTGACCTCTCATACACTTCATTTGAATTACAATCTTCAAGGCATGTGAAAGCTCAAAACTTTCTTCTAAATCATAAGCTTTATTCTTCTTGTTGCTCCCCTATATACAACAATCTCCCCCTTTTTGGCTTTGAACATGCCAAATATTTGATTGACCATGTGTTTGAATCGGGTGCCTTCCTCAGAAATGTGTCGACCCTTTACTCTCAGCATTTAGTACCAATTCCACAGATGATTCTTTTGAATCATATGTCGATTTCGTTGATGTCATGGAGGTGGACAATGTCGACAATGTGAGCATATAGGATGTTGTCGAAGAGTCCGACAAAGATGCTTCCAGTATTAAGAAGGAATGTACCTTGACTATAGTGTACTTTAAAGATAGTCAATATTTATCTGATAATGAAATGGGGAATGAGGACAATAAAGGTGTCGGTGTCGAGTACATTGGTATAAATGTTTCTACCAATACAAACTATGGTTGGGCAGATGAAAAGGCTTTGTCTACACCATCCATATATCTTAATCCAAATATGGTCGTTGTCCTAAGGTCAATGGTATGTAGGGTAGGAGGTACTGGCTTAGTAGTAGTAGAGGTGTGTAACGCAAAAGAGAAGGTTTGTTATTCGCCATCAATGGGGGTAAACGAGTCTACCTATATGTACAAATTGTTTGTTAGGAAGTTTAGTGTTGTCTTTCCTTTTTCTGATTTTCAATGTTCCGTGTTGAGCACAATCAATTGTGCCCCTTCTCAGCTTCATCCTAATGGGGGGCATTGTTGCATTCTTTTGAACTCCTTTGTGAGGGATTGGATAAGGTTACGACTATCAATACATTTTTTCATTATTTTGCATTGCGCAAAAATCCTATAGTTAGATAAGTTTCTTAAGTAGTCAGTCTAGTGAGGGGATCCTCGTAGCCTACTTAGATAGTCTGAATCATTTGAGGAATAGGTTTTTTAGAGCACGAGGAGGGAAAGGGTGCCCTAGACTTTTAACTGATGACTTTGGGATCCCAACTTTCCCCCTGTTTTGGAATCATAATCCCATTGTAAGGATTACTGTCCTAGAGTTTTTTATGGAGTCCTCGGAGAAATAATTAGTTTCTTTGCTTGACACTTTTCATCCTTTCAAACTTCGTTGCAGTGTCTTGCTGAAACTTCGTAGTGATGAAGTCAGCCTAAGGAATTATTTATGTATATGTTGTTTTTGGTATGTATATTTGCACTATTTTTTTACGCGTTCCTTCGTTTCTTATGACTCACAGGTTTTTGCTACAAGAAACCGCATTCCGATCAATGGAGATTGCCTCTTCCAAGGTTACAAGTGGAAGATGAAGTCGCAAGCGGAGTCAGGTAAATCTTCCATGGAAGGAGCTCCTGACCCTCCTTTATGGATCTCTCAAATCTTATATTTTTAGTAGCCAGTCCTCTTTCCAACAACCAGCCATCCAAAAAGTCTCAAAAAGATTCAAATACAGGCACTATGGATGTCGATAACAATGACCAGCCGACTTCAACTCTTATTTCAAACTCATATTCCCTTCCTTGCTGTTAGGAGTATTTGTGGTGTAGTTTGGTTCATCTGAACCAAACATAAAATAAAGATGTGGTTCGGTTTAAATATAACATCAAATCCGAATCAAACTAAACCAAAATTTTAGGATTTGGTTTGGTTCAGTTGGCATAATTATTGTGTTGTATTATTTTAAAAATGAATTTTATTTTTGTTAAATTTTGTTTAAAATATTTTAGTTAAAAATTATAATGTCAACTGCATTTTAACATTAATATAAAATGATATTACCAGTTCTTTTTGTAACATAATAGTAATTTGTAATACGCTTAATATTTAACACTATTTTTTAACAATATTAGTATATCATTTTTAATATATGAAAGTAAAATATTCATCTTGGTTATAAACCAAAAGAAAAGTAATAAACTATTTAATACCTATTATTAATTTACACAATAAAAATCAATATAATTATAATATGCAGTTTATTCAGTTTGATTTAGTTTTTATAACAAGGTCTGAAAACTAAACCAAATTGCAAAATATATGCAATTTTTTAAGATTTTTTGTTTTTGTGTTTTTTGGTTTTTTGGATTAGTTTGGCGATTTAAGAATGGTTTGGTTTGGTTTTAAACACCTCTACCTATTGTTCCAACTGCGCTACCTCTTACTAAAGCATTGAACATTTTGCACCACGTGTTGCTCGATCAAGAGATGAAGTCGATGTTTAGTAAGAGATTTCCTCGAGAGCAAATCATAGATGAGTATTTGACCGCTCCTAGGGACAAGGAACAAATGAAGAAGGTAGGTCTTGGTGGTGCTTGCAAAAGTTTGGAGTACTTCATCACGATGTCAACACACATGTCGCATGGGATTAAGAAAGTATGGATCTCATGAGGATCATAAATGAGAATTGGTCGGGTTTTTGGATCAATCCAAGAAAGATGTAGTTTGATAAAGTTTGAGTTGATCAAGAAGAAGGGAATGATCATTGCCCTGAATAAGAATTTGGAGCAAGCTTTGGTGTCCAAAGCAATTATCGAGAAGGACTTGGAGGACACCAAATCCTGGCTTCTTCTTCTTGAGGATGAAAAGACGTGAGAGACTTGGATAAAGGATCTGATTGGCTTCAAGTTGCAAGCTAAAGAGTAAGTCCTTCATCCCAACCTAGATGTCTCTCTAGTCAAGTTTTTTAACAAAGTTATTGGCGAACATCTAGTCGAGGAAGAGACTCCTCCTCAAACTCTGACTCACTTTGCTTGTCTTTTCATTTTATCAACATTGTCTTGTTATCCTTATTTGTGATGTTTTAACCATTTTCTAATGTTGTAGTTCATTTTGTATTATGTCGACACATATAATAGTCAGATATGGATGATTAATGCTAATTATGTGTCAATTTTCGTCAGATTGCTAATCTAAGTCTTTATTGTTAAATTCCTTTTAGTTCTTCTTTTATTTTACTTCAAAAAGATCACTAATATGACTTTGTCGGTTACTGCTCCTATTTATATTCTACTTGGTATGTGTCGGATTTTATGGCTGTCATTATGAGCTTCTTGTCCATCATATGTCATCACTATATCGTTATCATGTGCTCGCTTTGTGTAATTGCTGAGTTTTTGGGATATGTTTCTGCCAACCCTTTTTTTTGTGTTTTTGAGCTTTGACTATTATCATAAATGCTTATTTACTTCCTATAAATGTGGATCGCCAGTTATTAGGCAAGGTTGTTCGCGTCTTTATTGGGGTAAAAGGGTACTGTTGAGGCCTATAAAAAGGTCAATGTTGCATGGTTTGAAGCATGCTTTGTTCATTGCCATTTTTCTCATCTTTAATTTTTCTCTTCAATAATTTTGCTCAAACTGTTGTGAGTGATATGATAGAACAGAGGTGGTTGCCAGTGTTAGCCTCTCAAGTGTAGGCGTACTTCGTCGTCCTTTAACTGGTTGAGTGGCTAACACTAACGACAACCTCCCTACACAATTGTGTTGAGAAGCTAAGGGCATTTGTGCTGGGGTCTGGGCTGCCATAAACTTATTGCAATCCTTGGGTTGTTGGTTGTTCTTCATGAGCTAAGGGATTTGCCTGTTGTTGGTGTTCCCTTAATAGGCACGTTTAATGACTTTGCCTATTGACATCTTGGTATTTTTCGGTGTCGTGTGGTAAGGTTAAAGGTGTTGTTGATGTTGTTGATTTTTCTATTCTTCTTAGTTTATTTGACTTCTCTTGGATTCTTATTTTCTCACTTTAACTAAGTTTTGGTCTTAGGCAAATAATTGGGCTTAATTGATAATTGTTGCCTATTTTCAGATATCGTGCTTACTAGGCCTATCTTCCTTTTGCAAGACCTAGAGGATTCTACAAAACTCCAAATGGATCATACGAGTAGTCCCTGGAATGATAAGGAAAATAACTACAATTTTGTTAGAGATAAGAGTGAGTCAATTCTTCTGTTTTGAGGGTCAAATTTGGCTTGGCAGTCAGAACCTTTGCACTTGAGTTTTGGGTTGCGAGTTTGGCTTTTGATTGATGTAATAAGTATAATTAGTTAGTTTAGATGGACCTAATCAGAGCTCATCCCTTGATTCCTTTCAATAACTATATATTAGCGTAGCTAGGAGTTATTTGAGGAAACACACAAACACAAAAATTGAATTTCAGAATTAAAATCTTTTTTCTCTTTTTCTCTCAATTGTTCTTCAGTGTTCTTTATTTTTTTTCTTCCTTTCACCTCTATTCTTCTATTTTATGACACAAATTTTGTGGCTCTTCCACTGATGATGATTATGGAAGGCTAAACAATCAATAAATCCAAGGATCAAGTCCAAGCAAGGAGAATTTGAGTTCTAGTTTGGTATTCTAATTCCTGTGTGAATGTTCATCTTCTTCTTCAATCCTCTTTACGATTTTCATGATCATAAATATGTTTAGGATTGAAAATGAATTAGGTTATAGATTTATTTCCTGATTTTGAATTTTAATCATAGATTGTTTGAATGATATTTCAATCTGGTTTGTGATTTCAATTGATTTAGGTGTTAATTCGATTGAATTGCTTCTAATGATATTGAATGAACCTTCATAATATGATCATTATATGAGAACTATGATAATTTGCATTGCTTGGTTTGGTGAATTGGATTGATATTCTTGAATCTATTTTACAACATCTATTAACAATTATGTTAGTTTCTACATTTTTCTTCAATTCTTGTTTGCGTTTCTATAATTTTTGTTCACTGTATGAAACTATTTGATAAACCCCCTACTATTTATAAGTGGATTAAGTTAGAAACCAAATTAGACTGTATCTCTGAGTCGACCTTGGTTAATCCTGTGCGACAGAATTATCTTAGTTTTATTTGGTTGGTAGCGATTTGACAGTTGTTATCATATGGTTGAGTCGATGTTGTTATTGTTCATTCTACAGACTCTCTGGTAATCTGAGTTGTTCTGAAATGTAGTAATGGAGGTTTGCGACTTTGCATGGAAATGTACAACATTACCCTAACTGAGTTGAAAGGAAAAAATGGGGGTGACTTTGAGGTCTTAAAGAAGTCGTCGTTTAACAAAAGAAGGTAAGGGTGGCAAAACTTGGGCATGTCGTATACAGACACAGGAAGTTAGGTTAGGAGGAGACGCTTCACATATGGCTCTATCTCCTTCTCCTCCTCCAATCCACTGATCTTGCTCCTTCACTTGATCGACTGGCCCTATAGATTGATCGACTAAGTTCAGCCACATCATCGTTGTTGTCATGTGTCCCCTTCTCTTGTAGGCTTGATCGAGGATAGTAATCATAGTTATTAAAGCTCTCCTGGATTTAATAGGATTGTCCATCTCTCTCATCCTTTTTGTCTTATTGTATGGTTCCTAAATAGGAAACTCTTGTAGGCTTGATCAATTTTCAATTTAGTTGGATAATGTATCTATGTCTGGTATTTTCAAATAAAGTTGTATTTCCGTTTGAATTTTCATTGGTGTAGTGTTTCTATTTGTGACATTTATATTCATAAGGAATGAGATTGGAAGGCGATTATGAGACCTAATTAAAAATGGCTTAATGTTAAAAAGATGAAGTCGGTCTTTCTTGCTGAGATAAAGTTGGCCTTCACTAAAATTGACTCGTAGATCATTTATCGCTTTTAAGATGAAGTCTATCTCTTTGTAGAAATCAATTCGTATATGATTTATTGCTTGCAGGATGAAATCAATCTCTTTTGTAATTGTGTGCAACTTTGTAGAATTTGAAGATGAATTAATGCCCAGGGAGGCTGTAATGTCGACCTACACTAGCAAGTTTTTTTTTTATCATTGGTGCCTGGGGAGGTTGAAATGCCGACCTACACTCATAGATCTTTTTTAAAAGGGATGCCCAATAGTTAGTTGTTTATAATTTTTTTGTTAGTCTTTTGATCATTGGTGGATGGGGAGGTCGTAATGTTGACCTACACTCATAGGTCTTTTTTAAAGGGGTGCCCGAGAGTTGTTTGTAACTGTCAGGCGGGTCTTTTTGTTATTGGTGCTTGGGGAGGCCATAATGCCAACCTACATTCACAGGTCTTTTTTAAAGGGGTGCATGGGAGTTGCTTATAACTTTTGCACGATTATTTTTATCGTTGGTGCCTGGGGAGGCCGTAATGTCGACCTACACGCAGGTCTTTTTTAAAGGGGTGCTCGAGAGTTGTTTATAACTTTCACATGGGTCTTTTTATCGTTGGTGCCCGGGGAGGCCAAAATGTCGACCTACATTCACAAGTCTTTTTTAAAGGGGTTGCCCAAAGTTGTTTATAACTTTCACACGAGTATTTTTATCGTTGATGTTTAGGGAGACCATAATACTAACATACACTTGCGGGTCTTTTTTTAAGGGGTGCTCGACAGTTGTCTATAACTTTTGCATGAGTCTTTTGATTGGTACCCAGGGAGTCCGTAATGCTGACCTACATTCACGGGTCTTTTTCAAAGGGTTTCTAGGAGTTGTTTGTAATTTTTATGCAGGTCTTCTTGTTGTTGGTGCCTGGCGAGGCCATAATGTCAACATACACTCACGGGTCTATTTTAAAGGGTTCTCAGGAGTTGTATATAATTTTTGTATGGGTCTTTTTATCGTTAGTAGACCCTTGTTTCAGTATGAAGTGCTTCTTCATTAGTTGAGTATGTCCCTACAAAATCAGTGCTACAAGAAACCAACACTCTCTTGGTCCATACATCTATCTCTTTGGGCCAAAAAATAGGAAATTAACACGAAAAAATTGAAATATAACAGTCATAATGGATCTCGTTATGCTTCCTAACTGTAGTACTGACCAAGGTTTGCCGAGTTCCAAGTTGTAAGGGCTTGTTTTCCTCTGAGTTACTCCAGCCTGTAGACTACTTTGTCGACTTCCTCGCCCACCTTGAAAGGGCCTTCCCAATCTGGTGACAACTTATTTGTGGAAGCATATTTTGATACCCTTCTGAGTACTAGGTTGCCTTTCTTGAAGCTTCTTGGGACCACTCGAGCATTGTAATGTTTGGCAACCCTTTGTTTAATGGCTTGTTCAAGCACATGGGCCACTTCTCTTTCTTTTTGTAGTAAGTCAAGTTGCACCTTACATATTTCTTCATTCCTCTCTGTTTGAAATAAATTGACCCTGGGAGATGGTTCCCTGATCTCTACATGTATCATGACATCAATTCCAAATGAAAGTCTGAATGAGGTTTCTCTGGTTAAAGATTATGGAATAGTATGATAAGACCATAAAACTTTAGGGAGCTCATTGACCCATCTCCCTTGAGCTTCCTCTAAGCATCTCTTTATTCCTCTTAGCACGACTTTGTTAGCCAATTTTGCTTGCCCATTGGACTGGGGATGCTCCACCGACGTGAATATTTTCTTTATCATCAATTGAGAACAAAAGTCCACCACTTGAGTTGTCACAAACTGCGTTTAGTTGTCTGAGACAATTGTCGTGGGGATCCCAAATCTGCATATGATCTTTTTTCAGTAGAACTTTTTCACCCTATCTGTCGAGATAGTTATGATGGGTTCCACTTCTACCCATTTGGTAAAGTAATCCATGACTACTATCAAAAACTTGACTTGTCTTGGAGCATGAGGAAAAAGATCTAGAATATCGACTCCCCCACATATGGAACGACCAGGGGCTCGATATCAAGTGTAGGGTTTTTGGTGGCACCTTATGAGTAAAGGGGACGAGAATCCCCTTTGAAATAGTTGGCCATCAAGAACAATGTATCTACTCACATTATTTTGGATCTTTTTAGCTTCATTAGGCTCCTCCGATAGCACATTTACCTCCAGATAAGCTTTTATGGGAGTCATCCACGATTTTTCCTCTGTGATTGTACATACCTTCGAGTCGTCAATGTTTGGCTAACTAATGGTCTCTTGGATGATCGACTAGTTGTTCCATGGTTTCTTTGTGCTAGCTAGCTTTGCCAACAAGTCCACTCGAGTATTCCGCTCTCTTGACACATGGACCAACTCAAAGGAGTCAAATTTTTCTTTTCTTTCATTGGCAATGTCTTTGTATTTCAATAGTTGAGGATCTCTAGTTTATCAATCATCGTTAATCAGCTCTGTTACAATGGTGGAGTAATTTCTGGCCTACAAATATTTTGGTCCCACATCCAATGTAAGTCTCATCCTAGCTAACAAAGCCCCATACTCTGCTAGTTTGTTATTGGCTTTAAAGTCAAACTTTAATGATTCTTCTAACATGAGCCCATTAGGTCCTTCCAAAATAATGATTGCCCTATTGCCATTCAGATTGGGCGATCCATCTATTGAGAGTATCCAATTGCCTTCATCCCCCTTTTCTTCAGACAGAGGGGTTATTAGCTCCACTTCAACATTGAAAAACACTTGGCCTTTTATAGCCCTAATTCTTTCATAGGAGACATAAAAATCTGACAGTTCTATTGACCAAGCCACCATTGATCTTGACAGGTATGCCTTTCGAAATATCTGCTTGACAGGTAGCTCTAATTTGATCACAATGCAATGGCTCTGGAAATATGGTCGAAGTTTCTTGGTTGTGACCATTTTGGCTAATGTTGCCTTCTGTATCTTCTAGTACTTAAACTTGACTCCTAACAACTCCTTACCCATAAAATAAATAGGTTTTGCTCTTGACCACACTCTTGAACCAACATAGCATTGATTGCTTGGTAGGCAATAGATATGTACATGAGTATTGGCCCACCTAGTTCCGACTCTGTCAAGATGGTGGGGTAGTGAGATTCCTTGAACTGTTTGAAGGCATCCTCGTTGTCCATTGTCCATTATCCACTGGCAACACTCATTTTCCAAAAGCACATGAGCACGGGGAGTTCTTTCTCTGTCAACTTTGACAAGAACCGGGACAGGGACATGATCCTTCCCTTTTGTTGTTGCACTTCCTTAACTGTCTTTAGACTTCTCATTTCCATGATGCACTTATCAGGGTTAGCCTCAATTCCCCTATTTGTCAGCATTAATCCTAAGATCTTCCCCTCTTGCACACCAAATGAAAAGTTTTTCGAGTTCAATAGAAGATTATGCTCTCATAGAGTGTCAAACATATCCTATAGCTTTCGATAGTGCCCTTCAGAGTTTTCTAACTTGACCACCATGTCGTCTACATATACTTCTATGTTTTTACCCAACTTTCCTTTGAATACTCTATCCATTAGTTACTGATATGTTTCCACAGAATTCTTCAATCCAAAAAGGCATGACCTTGTAACAAAAGTTTACAACCTCAATGGTGAATGCAGTTTTTTCCTCATCTTGGGGATCCATCAGGATTTGGTTGTATCTTGAGTATGTGTCCATGAAGATGAGCACATCTAGAGGCTCCATCTACCAATCAGTCAATGCTAGGTAAAGGGTATGGATATTTAGGACAAGCTTTGTTCTATTCATAAATCAGTGCACATGCGTCATTTGCTGTTACTTTTCTATACCATGACAATGTTTGCCAACCAAGTCGGGTATTCAACTTCCTTAATGAAGTTTGTTGCCAGTAGTTTTTTGACCTCTTACTTTATCGCCTTTCTCTTTCTATCTCTAAACTTTCTAGGCTACCAATTTTGCATTTGAATTTAGCGGAAAGTTTTTGTGTAATAAAATTAGGATCTATTCCCAACATGTCTTGTGCTTTCCAAGAGAAGACATCCTTGTTGTGCCTCATACATGTGATCAACTCTTCTTCCACGTTCAGTGGTGAATGACTGCTTGATCCTAGTTTTTTGGTTGCCAATCAAGATTTTCTTTAAGTCGTCTACCGGTTGGGGGCATCGTTTTGCATGTGCACTCTGAGGGTTTAGGTCCAGGAAATTGATCGATCAATTTCTATCAGTCAATCTTTTTTGCCCCTTTGTATTTGCAAGCTTTTTTTTTAACATTTTCTTGCCATCTTCTGGTTGGACCTGACCGTACCAATTCGATATTGGTCTAAAGGATACTTCATACATAGGTTTGGTGTTGAAATCGCTACCCCTAACTGATTTAAAGCTAGTCTTCCCATGATCATGTTGTACGTGGTTATTGTGTCCATAACCATATATTAGAGGACGAGTGTCTTTGCATTCTTTTTTATTTTGAAGGTGGTGCGTAATTTGGTATGTCCTCGGGTACCCGTTTGTTCTCTTGAAAAGCCTACCAGGGATCCAAAATATGGTTGTAGCTTCTCTCTCGACATCCCCATCCTTTTGTAAACTCTCCGACGCATTATGTTTACCGAGCTCCCCTGGTCTATAAGTACCTTCTCAACTTTGAATCCTGCGGTGAAAATTGTGATTACCACTGGGTTGATATCAAGAGGCTAAATGCCTTTTGCATCCTTTGCTGAGAAATTTATAGTCTGGGATGTATCCGTTATGCATTCTTTGTAGTCACCATCACCATGAGAGATGTTTGAGTTGTACCCTCATCCAAAAGGTCACAAGCTTTTGGAGGGACAACTATTTTCAAAATGGTTCCCCTGTGTGGTAACTCGTGCTCTAGAGTTCGTTCTCTCCTCCTCCTATCAACATAACTTAGAGAGCGACAAATCTCTCTCCTATCATGGCGGGGAGGCATTTGAGCTCGAACCCTTTTTTCTTCATATTTGTCATATACATATTTCTTCAAATGACCTCTCTGGATTAATTTTTCAATTTCTATCTTCAAATTTCTACACTCTACGATGTCATGACCCTTAGTCTTGTGATACTCACACCATTTATCACTCTTAGGCCCCAACTGGACTTTTGTGGACTTTGGAATGTTTAGTAGGTGGGTGTGATAGATATCATGTAGTATTTGACCTCTCTGTGTTTTAAGTGGACTGAAATCAAGGATTGGTTCCTAATTTCTCTTGCATTCTCCATCAGGACCCCGCCAGGGTTTCGCTTTTGGATAGGGGTTGTCTCCTCTTTCTTGAGTAGCATTTTTGGCAATACTTTCGTCGGCTTCCCATTCCACTTCTCTTCTTTTAGCTAAAACCTCCTAAGCTTCTATGTGCTTCTCGGCTCTGGCACATATCTCATCCATATTCCTCGCCCTTCTCAAGACCAAAGAGTAAAAAATCGTCACGGTAGTAGGCCCTTTAAAAAGCTTTCACAACAATTTTTTGATCAGGGTCGTCAACCTTCAATGTTGCTATATTGAATCAGGTTAAATACTTTTTCAGAGTCTAGCCCTTTTGTTGTTTTATGTCGAACAAGTCAGCCACCTCAAGCCGTTTACTTTTAGTTGCCGCAAACTGAGACTCGAACTTCCTAACCAGCTCTTGAAAGTTGAAAATTGATTTTGGAGGAAGACTCGAGAACCATTGCATAGCTAGTCCCCTCAATGTGTTCGGGAAAGCCTTATAGCTTACGACGTTGTCTTAATGTACACTCAAGTTCTAAAAGTTTGCAAATGTTCCTGAGGGTCCTGAGTGCCATCGAAGACTTGGTGGTTAATTACTTCAGCATGGGTAAAATCACAACCTAGTCGATTTCCTCCAAGAAAGGTTGGCCAAACCAGATGACATGGCAACTCGGTTCATCTTTTCCCAGGTTGTTGCAAAGTTCATCTAATTGCTATCTCAGGGCCTTCTCTTTCCTGAGCCTCCATCATGATAGTAAGGTTCCTTTCCTCCACCTTCTTTTGTCGTATCCCTGCTTCAGTACGTTGTTGCTAAGTTCCCTTATTCAGTTTTTGTTGGGCCTTATTTTTGTTTTGCAAGTCCTCTATTGCTCCAAGTAGCTGCTAAAGTAAAGGGTTGTCATTGGTAGGCCCAATGGTTGCTCCGTCGTCAAGGTGGTTGGTCTCTCCTCCAAGTCGTTTCCATTCCCCTGATTACCATGGTGGATTTTCATGATGGAGGGTCGCTAGGCTTAGAAGAAAGGTAAGACTTTCTAATCTGGTGGTCTTAGGTTCTTGATCAATTGTTGGTCGTAAGGGAGCATTTCCCAAAGACCCCATGATGGGCATCGGTGTTCATGTCAGAGAACACCAGGAGAGAGGCGAAGGGCTCTAGCTCAAAGCCAACATCAATGTCTCCCCTACCTCTACCTAACCATGAACATGAGGTGTGCTGTGCAACTCACCTCTATTTATACACATTATTGTTCACATGTCGCGATCTTATTAGTCGATTTTGGCCACGCCTCTGTGCATCCTCAGCTTTGTCCCCCTCGTACGTAGTACGAGATGCATTGTTGTGCTCCCATGTCATGTCAGACTGCGATGATCCCCTTATTTTGTCATCTTCTCTAAGGTACTGCCTCGTATTGTACTTTCTGTCGCTTCATCTTCTCAATCATAACGAGAGTCAGGTATCACATCATTTACCGATAATATTGTGACCAATCGGTCACTGTGAGCCTTGCTTCATATGTTGTCTGGCTCCTTGGTCATGTGGTCTTATGGTGTAACTGCATACAAGAGCTAGCCACTCTTCCCATCATAGTGGATATCTTGGGATATCTATCCCGGATGGTGTACAACCCCTCAAGCACCAAGCCTAATGGCATAGATGCTTAAGGATGAGTCATCCAATGGTCTCCTATGAGCTTTACCTGGATATTTGTCCTAGACGATGTACAACCCCTTAAGCATCGAGCCTAATGGCATAGATGCTTAAGGATGAGTCGCCCAAATTTTGTCCTGTCAGCTTTAGTGGGATATCCATCCTAGACAGTATATAGTTATAAATATTAACATAATATAACTTTGTACCCAAAATACATAATTTTTAATTAATTAATAATGATATTTTATACTCATAATACATAAAAAATAGAAAAGTAAAAAAAAACATGAAAATTAGAATCATATATTTTACCACATTCCTTATTTTATTAACTTTTTTTTCTTCTTTCTCTCTTTTTATATAAAATTTTGTAATTTGATCAAATAATAATAATAATAATAATAATAATAATAATAATAATAATAATAATATTTTGATTCTCTTATTTTTTAATTTATAATTTTAGTCTTTCTATAAAAAAAATTGACACATTACTCTCTAAATTATAAAAAATCTAGAAAAAAGGTCCTCAATACAATTTTGATTCTCTTATTTTTTTTCATTTATAATTTTAGCCTTTTTATATATAAAAAAATGGACACATTACTCTCTCAATTATAAAATATCTAAAAAGAAGGTCCTCTTGTCCAATTTAATGTCTCGACCATTAAGTCTTGACCGTTACTTTCAACTGACACTGTTTAACTTACATGACATTTGATTATTGGTTTTTTTTTTTTTTATGATAATGATTTTATGAATTTACTTTTCGGTTGCCATGATTTTCTTAAAATGAAAATCATAAAAATTTGATATATTTAAATAATCATTTATTAAATTAAATTTCCCAATCACAGATAAATAAGTTCAAAAAATATAATTGTTATACTAACATATCACTTAAGGGACGGTCAAGAGTCTTTAGTGGATCCACATTATAACGAAGGGTTCAAATGCATTCCCTATTTTTTAAAAGTTACATATAAATATGTCAGAGTGTGTAGATTTTGTGCCCTCCCCTTAATTTTATATTTGACTCTCTATCCCTAATTTTTACCCCTTTTATGAAATTATATTTTAGTTTTTATTTTTTTAAATAAATTGTCCCTAAAGTTGACTTAATGATTGAATGAAGAAGGAGAAACAAAATTTTTTGATTTGGAATATCTTTAATTATAAAAAACTTTCAACTAATATTTATTCATAAAAGAAATTTATAACATTGTCAACATAAATAACTTAATGGTCAGTGCACTCCTTTGGATAATAGAATCAAATTTTTTAATTTTTTAAAATTGTGGAATTGTGGAATTAGATGTTTCTATTTTTTAGTTGGAAGTCAAATTGTGGATTAAAAAATAAAAGACCAAAATTTTATTTAATAATAATAATAATAATAATAATAATAATAATAATAATAATAATGTGAAAGTGCGTCAAACATGGAATTAAAAACTGATTTTTTAAGTGATAATATATGTTAGTAAAAAAAAAGTGATAATATGAGTTTTCATGTATATTAAAAATTCTATCAATATTTGTTTTTTTATACTTTATCCTCTATAAAATAAAAGAAAATAATCATTATTTGTATTTTCTTTTTCTATTTATTTATTTTCCTCCTTCTCAATGGTGAAAATATAAAGGAGAGATAAAGAAGACTTTATATCTCTATACCTTTAAGAGATGAAATAATTTGACACGATACTCAAAGTTAAAAATGATTTGTCCAATTTTAGACGAAAAGAAAAGAGAAACTTTACGTAATAAAAAAATTATTATATATATAATATATAATTATAATACGAGATATTTATGTTTATATAATAATAAATAAATTCAAGTTATATTATATATGTAATTGTATATGAATAGTTAATATTTTTTTCACATTTGTTCATATGAACATGTTAATAGAATAAACACTTAAATAAACACACACTTAAAAAAGAACGTGATTTTTTAAGAAATCACATCTTGATTGATTTAATCTTAATTATTTATGCTAAAATCTAAGTATTAATATTTAATTATCTCACTCTCATAAAGAAAAAACTTCTCACTAAATACATTGTCCATATAGAGAAAAATGTTGGTAATAATACTATTTTTTAACATTCTTTATATATGACTAATCAGAATTTAATTGTTCTTACTTCTAAATTAGGAAAGAAAAACATAGGATCAACCAGAATTATGATTTTTAATTCTAACAACTCAATCGATCATAAATTAAATGTTAAAATACTATTAGACAAAGTGTCACTCCCATTAGGGGTGGAAATAGGCTAGGCCAGGCCAGACTTTGATAGGCCTGAGCCTGGCCCGCATCACTATCATTAAGCCTAAGCCTGACTTGTTACCTGTTAAAAATAAGTTATTAAGGCCTGAGCCTGGCCTACATAAAGGCCTGGCCTGAAAGCCTAATTAAATAAAAATAAATAATTAAAAATAAAAAAAATACCATAATATATATGTTTTTCTTATAAGTTATCAAATATGATCCTATAAGTTATAGATATGTTTCTCTTAATCATTTATGAGATTTTCAAGATAATTTTTTAAAGTGATTGATCATCCATCTTCATAATAAGAAAAAATATTTTTTAAAAATAAATATATTATTTTTAAGTTTTAAAATATATATATATATATATATATATATATATATATATATTAAATAGGCCAGTCTGATAGGCCTAATAAACTTTTTTTAAAGCTTGAGCCTGACCTTTTTATTTAAATAGGCTTTTCAAGAAGCCTTAACCTGACCTTTATAATAAACAAGTTAGGCTAAGCCAGGCTTTAAATATGCCAGGCTGAAGGCCCTTGATAGGTAGTCTGGCCCATTTCCACCCCTAACTCCCATCCCACACATACACACTCAACTTACTTCAAAAGTAATATTTTTAGAATAACTTTTTATAATTTATTTTCTTGAAATTTATTGATTCCAATGATTAATTAATCTTAACAATTGAATTTCAATAAAATGAATCGAGATAAGGAATAATACGTTTTAGTTACCTTTAGAATAATTTGATCTCTCCTTATTAATAAGAAGAAAAAAAATCATAAATAAAATATAAATAATTTTTTTCATTTTCATTTTCATCAATCAATTTTTTAAAAATCATCCTACTTTATATAATTTTTTATTTTTCTTTTTTAAAACCAAATATACCCAAAGTCTCAATTTTGCCCACCAGAAAATACATTTAATTTAGAAGAAAAAAATACCATGTTTTACGTCTAAAACTAAAAATAGAAATTGTCTTAAATTTTTCTACTTTCAACAGATATATTTTATATGGATTAATTTTAAGACATACTTAGACGTTAAATATAAGCATTTCTTTTGTCGAAATTTAAACTGCAAAATTTGCAATATGTGATTGACATTATTACTTTGAATTATATACATAATCATTCTAAATAAATGTATTTTACACTATTATTTAATAAATTGACATATAATAAATTTATCGATTTTAATTATAGTTATTCTAAAAATCATATCAAACAATATTTAAGCTTAAGTAAAATTACACTTATAGTGTATGTCTACTAAATTCAAATAAAAATAACCCCTTTTAAAAATGAATTATAAGGTTGAATTATTTTAAAAATAAACTTAAATGAGAGTTTAATTATCATACAATAATAATATAAAATAATTTTATATAATTATAAAATAATAAATTATCGTTGATATGATTTTTAAATAGATTATTATAAAAGTTGATAAATTTATTATATAAATAATTTGTAATTAAAAATAATATAAATTTATTTTATATTATCATTATGTAATTTTTTCTGTTTAAATAAATATTTTTTTGCGTTTACTTTTATGGTAAGTAATAATTTTTCTTTAAAAAGACTTTGTCTAATACTATATTGACATTGCAAAACGATTAGGTTTAGTGGATAGGCACGAATCATGCGTGACAGAGTGGAAAGCAAAATGATGATGACTGCCACGAGGTTCTTGTCATTTGTTAATTGTTGCTTGGGCATAAAGAGTGGTGGTTTTTAGGTCTCTTTCAAGCAAATCTCTTTCAAGCAAAACCCGCACACATATAATCTAAATCTATACTACTATACAATGTAGGAAAGGTACGCCAAGACCTTTATACTATTCATTCTACAGAAATCTAATTAATTTAACAATCCAAAAAAGTATTTGTTAATGACATATTAAAATGATTTTAATTTTCCAACAATATCAATGCCCATCCCTCAACGTGGCTTACCCAGAATTTCAAATCAATGTGGAATAGATAAATATCCCGAAAACTACTTCTTCACTAATCCTAATTTGAGAACCTTTTTTTCCATCAATGCACTTGATTTAATTTTCCTATTTCTAACCAATCTTTTTTCTTTCATTTATTTAATTTTTTAAATTTAGAATGACTTTTTGGGATTCAAGTATGCGATACAAGGCGACGCAGGATCTTGACATTGAAAGTATTATAGCTTAAGATACACATAGTCATCTCATTCCATATTTCATTTGATTCTCCAACTGACTCCCATGGTCCTTCACGCAATATGTTTTCCTTAAACTCTATTTGTTTTTTCTCCTTTAGCTTCCACCATCTTATCCTTGGGTTTTGAGTCATCTTCCTCATATTAAGTACTTTGTTGAACCAAACCTCTAGAACTATCAGCTTATGTTGCGTAGCGGCACACTCTCCATGGTAGACCTTGCAATCGATACAAGAGTTTCTATCTTCTCTTCTAGCCATAAAGAAATCAATTTGACTACGATTTTGGCTACTATGGTAAGTGATAAGATGAGACTCCTTTTTCGGAAAAATGTGTTTGCTAACAACAAATCGTAGGCTAGTGCAACGTTCAAGATATATTCTCTAGTCTCATTCATTGAGAAAACAACTAAATTTAGAATGACTTTTTGGGATTCAAGTATGCGATACCAGGTGATGTAGGATCTTGACATTGAAAGTATTATAGCTTAAGATACACATAGTCATCTCATTACATATTTCATTTGTTTCTCCAACTGGCTCCCATGGTCCTTCACGCAATATGTTTTCCTTAAACTCTATTTGTTTTTTCTCCTTTAGCTTCCACCATCTTATCCTTGGGTTTTGAGTCATCTTCCTCATATTAAGTACTTCGTTGAACCAAACCTCTAGAACTACCAGCTTATGTTGCGTAGCGGCACACTCTCCATGGTAGACCTTGCAATCAATACAAGAGTTTCTATATTCTCTTCTAGTCATAAAGAAATCAATTTGACTACGATTTTGGCTACTATGGTAAGTGATAAGATGAGACTCCCTTTTTCGGAAAAATGTGTTTGCTAGCAACAAATCGTAGGCTAGTGCAACGTTCAAGATATCTTCTCCGGTCTCATTCATTGAGAAAACAACTAAACTAAAATTAATATAAACAATAATGAATGATAAGAATTTTTTTTAAATATTAATTTTAGCATAATAGAAATGCAAACACATAGGCGCCGCAATGCCTATGTTTCTGCTAGTTAACAAGAATGAAAATTCAGAAAAATAAGCAACAATTTGTCCCCGCCAAAGTGTTTCTCTAATAAGCTTGAATTTAGCTCAGGTAAGTGTATAACTCAATTCTCGACCTAAAACAACAAAACAATTTAACTTCAATTTTCATCTCAACATTCAATTCTAATTGAAACATGCAAAGATCACTGAGGACTTTTATGGCTTGTAATGTGGTTGGGCTACAAAGAACTTGGTTTTTTATGGATATTCAAAATGGTTCAGAGAAGAGAAAGCATTTTTCTTTTAAGATACTTGTAACACCCCGTGTATACCCGGCGTATTATCATTATGATTATATCAGATTAGCGCTTAATCAGAGTAATTAAAAACCTTTTTATAGCAGAAGCATAAAACAAAAATCGTATTTCTTGATTACATTATGTGTGGAATAACAACCCACTACAAAGCATAAAACAAACCCCTGCTTAACCAGATCATACAACAACAATCATAGGCAGATAGCACAATATCTCAAAGATATATATATATATATATATATATATATATATATAAACAGGAGGAACATAAACATAACGAAACAGGTTATGTACAACATCATCTGATACCCGAGGTGTCTATACAAAAGAATAAGCGTCAGAGCGCTTTCTGATCCCAAGGATCCTTCCTCACACGAGGGCATACATATATACATCAACGTGTACAAAACAAGGCTACATGTACATCACATGTCTTCCCTCTACAGGGGTACAAAACATAACCAAAAGCCGAGCCGAGCTCCAAGCTATCCACTGCTGCCCAAGGCCAAGCAGGTACCGTCTCTACCGGGGCCTCCCGCCCTAAGACCGCTCCTCTCTACCAGAAGCATCACCTGAAAAAGCATAAGCCCCACACGGGGTGAGATAAATATCTCAGTAAGCTCAGGGTCCTTGGAGGTATCTCCTCTACCCTGGCTCACTTACCATAACACAAGTCATCAGGGTATCACAACCAACTGGGCCTCCCGGCCTCTCATAACAACACAAGCAAGCTATCTAGCTCTATGTACGACGGACCACGTCATTGCCGACCTCAGTGTGAAACCAGAATTCACACCCGTGCCATCCCATTGGGAGCTACCCCTTACGCATGGACGCACGTATATGGTACCTCCGAGAATAGGCAATCAACCGCGATGGGACACACCTATCTCTTGGTCTTATGGGATCATCATCACCCCGGGACCCAGTCAACCATGAGCAAACCAAACTAGGAGGTGCGCTCTACTCTTAGGGAGGTCCATATCTATCTTAACTAGCCAGAAGATCTAATAACAGACTTAATACATTTCTCAAGCACAAATACAAGCATATATTATTATGAGTATGCAACATCCACACAATGCATGTATCATGAATGTAACCACTACTCCCTCGTAGTATGGTGGAGCACAAGCAAGTGGGAAACATCCCCAAGGGTCCAAGAACTTACCTAGCAAAACCGAGCTCTGCGGTTCTTCCCTTGCCCTGTGGCCCACGCCACTGACACCCGCGGTGTCACGCCCTAAACAAGGCACATAATCATGCATCAATCTCCCACATAGGCATACAAGCAAACACGGTTCACAACCGCTCAAAATGAAAGGAATCACAATCCTTTCCAAACCATCTAGGTCCTCTATCCTATGGTTCAACGAGGCTTATCACTCACAAGCCATCATACCCATAGCCTCTCCAGGCCATCTAAACCACAAGCCAAGGCTCTAGCATGTCATAATGTGGCCAAGCAACTCAGCCCACAACAACACACATGCTTATCATAGAGCCTAGAAATCAAAGTTCACCAAACACACATTTGAGAGCTAATCCTACATCCTCAAAACATTCTAAACACATGCTTCAACATGACCCAAGGCTAAAACTAGCTCTATCACAAGTGGGTCACTATTCACCCAAAACCCCAACTCATAAATCAAGCAGAGTTTCTCGAGTTTCTTACCTCAAAGATAGCAAGGAATGCCCAAAGACTACTTCCTTTAGCTTGGGTACTCACGAATCGTCGATGTTCCTCGCCGAACTCGAGTTCTTCGAACTTCCCTTGAGAAAGGGATCCTTTGATTTAGGGGTTTTCAAGGAGGAATGCGGATGGATTCAAGCTCTATATGTGATTTCCATCACAAAATGTGTTTAAGGGATGGATTTTGGTGAGATATGTAACCTCCTCTTCTTCTTTATATTTATTTTATTCGCAGCGGAAATTTTTCGAAAAATAGTGAAAACGAACAATTCCAAAAGTCTTCGTTGATTTAAAAACGAGTTTAGAAATAAGGGTTCAAATGAAAATTCCACATCGTTCAAATGAGTTTATAAATGATAAGAAAAGTACACGTGGGTCATTCACAATGTTCAC
>PYAF01004788.1:0-19449 GCA_007407185.1 Glycine tomentella
AATTTTGGACAGCCTCAGCTTGTGGTTTATTGGGATACTTGCAATTTGATGAGCTTGTCGAAAGAGGCATTATTCCCTTCCAAGGTGATGATTGTTTTATTATTAATTTTCTCTCACTTTTTTTTTAATACTGGCCTAATTAATACTCATAAAATCAAATCTTTCCATTAACACTATACATAGTGAGACTCAAAATTTGTACACCCGATGTAATAATATTTCTTACTACATACAATACAAAAAAAAAAAAAAAAAAAAAAAAAAACTAACTTGAAAGGACAAAGTATAAACAATCAGATAACCCAAAGCACCCAAAGGGTTGATGTACTTGTATAAAACTCCGTTGCTTTCACATCAGGGAAATAATTTATTTTACAGAAATATTCATTTCATCGCATGTGCACAATTTCTTTACACCAACAACAACCATGTAAAGTAAACGAAATTAATCACAAGATTTGACTAAGATACATATAGTGACACATCCTTTCTATATCTGATCTAGTAGGTCCTTTAAAGGTTTACAGGTTATTATATTCTACTTTAAAATATTTAATCATCAAATCATTTTGTTAAAGATCTCAAATGTTATAATGTATTATGCATGTAAAAGAATTGTTGTTATGTTTTTTTTAAGGGGAAATGTCATATTAGTTCCTTAGATATTTTCTTACACAAGTTAAAATTATCACTTTTAATTTGGATTTCATTCATCATTAAATTAGTCTTTTCTTAGAATGCAAAAGAATGTTGTCATATTATTTTCTTAGAGTTTTGTCACTTTTTTTTTTTTTTTGTGAATCCCTTGTGTTCCTCTATCCATCATATCAAAGACTAATTATCGACTACCACTAGCCCAATAGTAGGAATCAAAGTCTAACATAAAATGGATATGATAACATTTTAGAACATTTAGGAAATAATTTAGTGACAAATTTTTTAGATGAATAATATCATAAATTTTAATATTTGAAAGACTAATATTAAAAAAAAAACAATTTATAAAAAAAATACAAGTTAAGATGACATTACAATTTTACAGAATTAAATGTTGTTTCGTTTATTTGAGTGAGAATAAAAATTTCAAGTTGCCAAAACTTTGTTTTTCTGGATTTTGTATTTCATATTGTTCACATGATTTGTATCTAGTATGTATTGTCCTATGGGAGATATTATGAAAATATTTTGTTATTTTGATTATAAATTAAATAGCTTACAACTTGAATAATTTTTTTTATGATTTCTTCCATTAATTACAGAAACAAATTATATTTAAATACTTATATACTTATTTGATAAGTATTTATTAAATAAATACTTAATTAATTAAGCTATTTATCCAAAAACACTCTAAACTAAATTGATTAGAGGATGTTTAAGGTTACAGCCATGCAAGGATTATTCACTTTAATTAGTTGTACTTAAGTCATGTAATCTTGATGTTAGGTTCAAAAACTAAATTTAATAATTTTTACAAGGATTATATATATATATATATATATATATAGTTAGGTTCAAAATAACATCTCATAAAATTGGTAGCATAATAATACGCCACACTCTTTCAAGGAGACCACAAACAGAGTGATTTCAACTCAACTTATCAGGGTTATAAGACTCATATAGGTGATTGATTCGGTTGGGATGTTGAGTCATTGGATTAGAGATCAATATAGTGAATCATTAGTTGATCCGCGTGATTTGATCTATATTATAAAAATTTAAATAGATTAATGACATATAAACTGATACATTTAAAATTTAAAATTTAAAATTTAAAATTTAATCAAATTCAACATATTTAAAAGCATAGTTATGAACTTATTTAAATTTTTGAGCATCCAACATATTCTTTTAGAATTTAATATATACAAACAACTTTAAATTAGAATTTAAAATATATATTGTTGTTGTATAATAACAAACATAATCTAATACATACAAATTAGTCAAGGAAAAAATGAAAAGGATAATAACTTTATCATCTCAAATTTCAAGATATAAAACATATAAGCATATTTATAAACAATGCAAGTGTAAGGTATAACTTTATTTTTCTAATATGAATGATATTCAATTGTAAAAAAAATGCATGACCCACTAAGTCAACCAGGTCACGTCGAGTCACACTGGATTGCACCAAGTCATTTTGCGAAACACATCCAATAGGTGGTTCAAACCGATTGGGTGTCCGATTCTTGGACCAACTGGTTGACCAGTCGATCGAAGACAAATTTAATTAATAACTACGCAACTTACTATTAACGGTAAAATATCATTATAAAAAATAGCATAGACAACTCTCAATATTTATATAAGTATATTGAAGTAAAAAAAAATGAATGAACGATATATTGATTAATCTCGATGTAATAAAAATGATATTTTATACATAGTTTACACCAAATTAGTTAATTAATGAATAATTTTTTGTTTTTAAATTTGCATCATAATCCAATAAATTTCTTTTTTATATATCTAATCTTATATATAAGAATAAGATAAATTATCAAAATCATAAATTTAAATTTATTCCAAAAATGTCCTTAAATTTTATTGTTATAGGTGATAGTCATATTTAATATTAGTATTCATAATACAATAAGTGAATGCTAGTAAATAGAGTTAACAATAAATTAAGGATATACAAAAAGTTGAATATGGATAAGTTTGAAAAATGGTGATTATTTCTTATAATTAGAATGAAAGAAAAATACAATTTAATTCTCACCTCATTCATCAACAAAACCGGTAATATGGATTCATGTCAAAGTAAAAAAAATCCAAAAAATGATTTTTGAAAATTACTAAAATATTCAACTCGTTTAATGTAATAATATTTTTGTTCAAAATTTCAGATGAAAGTTTCACTACTGATGGGTCATTGGATACAAATCTAGAATGGATATCTGGAATGAAAAATATGCGAATGAGAGATTGTCCAAGTTTCGTGAGAACCACCACTCTTGATGAAACCGGTTTTATTCGCTTTGGTATAGAAGCAAAAACCTGCATGAAATCATCTTCAATCATAATTAACACCATCCAAGAATTGGAAAGTGAAGTTCTCAATGCCCTCATTGCTCAAAACCCAAATATATATAACATTGGTCCACTTCAATTGTTAGGAAGGCATTTTTCTGACAAAGACAAGGGCTTCAAGGTGGGTGGGTCAAATCTTTGGAAAAATGACTCAAAATGTATCCAATGGCTAGACCAATGGGAACCTTCCTCAGTCATATATGTGAATTATGGAAGTATTGCTGTAATGTCTGAGGATCATTTGAAAGAATTTGCTTGGGGACTAGCAAATAGCAATTTACCGTTTTTGTGGATAAAAAGGCCAGATTTGGTAATGGGTGAGTCCACACAATTGCCACAAGACTTCTTAGATGAGGTTAAAGATAGAGGATACATAACAAGTTGGTGTCCCCAAGAGCAAGTGTTGTCTCATCCATCAGTTGGAGTTTTCCTAACTCATTGTGGCTGGAATTCTACACTAGAAGGTATATGTGGGGGTGTGCCTATGATAGGTTGGCCTTTCTTTGCTGAACAACAAACAAATTGCAGGTACATATGCACAACTTGGGGGATAGGAATGGATGTTAAAGATGATGTAAAAAGAGAGGAGGTGACAACACTTGTGATAGAAATGATAACCGGAAAAAAGGGGAAGGAAATGAGACAAAAATGTTTGGAGTGGAAAAAAAAAGCAATAGAAGCCACTGATTTGGGAGGATCATCATATAATGATTTCTATCGATTAGTGAAGGAAGTTCTTCATAATGATGTTGTTTGAGTCTTTCAATATATTGGGGATCCTAAGGTAGGGTATTAAAGTTTCAACATTGGAGACCTAGAGTTGGGCTATCAAACAAAATATTATGAAGAAATTAGTATGACTTGATGGCTGAAAATCAAGGCTATTAAATAAAGATTTGTGTGGATGTAATTCATCATATATTGTATCGATTTGAAGTGTATGTCAATTTACATTATACATATATACTTTCAGCTTGAATGTATGTGTGGAATAAATTATAATATTGGCTCCCTATTTTATAAATTTATGAACATCATTCCTCTAATTTTTAATTGTAAAATTTGATCTCCTAATATCTTAAATTGACAAATTTTATTTTTTTTTCGTCAACTGACTTTAGTCGACTTTTAAACTCTCAACATTGACCAAATGATTTGTGATATGGTACACTTATCTTTATTCAACGTTAAACTCTCAATGACATCTTTCGATCACCTTCACCCTCCAACGTCACCATTTCCTAAAACCCATTTTGGTCATCCACAATCCTTTTTCCTTCAAGAAGCCATAGCCCCCACTCCAACAAGTCTACCAACCCTTTGCGGCCTCCCACGACACCCCTCCCCTAGCAATTCAGTACCCTCAACATTGTTAGCCGCGTCAACATCCCACCGCCTCAACCTTTGGTATGAGTACCTCTCCAGAGGTTAAGACTACTAGATCAAGCATTCTTTTAAGATGGATTAATTGCAAAATCAACAACAATAATTAATGTTAACTCTTTTATAAGGTGACCACATATTTCTAGTATGAATTGAATAGAGAAAAATTAAAGAAATATATAGGTGTAAAGATTATATTGCTAACATAATTGAGAATGAAAAACATAAATTTTTCTAGCTTCTCGTGCTTCCAAAATGATAAGTAATACTTTATCATACACAGATTTGACAATGAAAGAAAGAGGAATCACTTGCTATAAGAGTAAATCTTTGGAGTTACTCTTAATCTTCAATGTTTTTCTACTAAGATTAAACTACGGAGAATAAGATGTACATCTTATGTCATGTGACTTCTCTTTCTCACTATCACAATCATCATTGTTGTTGACACAATTATCATTGTCACTACCACTATCATCATTATCATCACCATCACTACCATAGCCATCACTATTATTGCTACCTCCATCTCCATCACTATCATTGCCATTGTCACCACAACCACTGTTGACTTTACCTCCACCGTTGTCATTGCCACCACAATCGTCATCGCTATCATTGATGATAATGACAATAATGGCGATGCAATGACAACAATGGTGATAGTAGTGATGACAACAATTGTAGAGACAACAACAACTATCATAGTTGTGGTCGTGACAACAATGAGTAGTGTAGGAAAGAAAAGTCACGCACAGGATGCATATGCAAATCCCTCATATCATATGTTTTTGTGTGTATGAGAGAGAGATAGTAAATGATATGCATTGATAGTGTAAAGGATTTTTACACAGTAGTATAATCATAAATTATCATATTAAAAATATTAAAAAAGAAGGGCGGCATTGTCCAGTGTCGCCGCCAACCGCTGAAGCAAGTTCTCCATTGAACCCAGTAGACTCTCGATCGCTACCTGGTTCAGATGGCTACTCTCGCGTGATTCCTCCATTGCGCGCTCCAAGGCCTCAATTCTAGCCTCCATCTTCTTCGTTCCCATCTACCGCACAAAGCCCCAAGATTGGAGCTCTAATACCAGTTAATAGGAACTGGATCAGAGGAAATTGAATAGGAAATTGGAATGAACTTTCTATTAGAATTGGAGTAAACTCCTGCAGCTTACAGTGTGATTCTTTCGAGGGATATCACAACCTCCTAGCACTCTCCCGTGATCCCTCTTCCTTATCCTCACTTCTATTTATACATTTCCTGAGTTAGTTAACTATAACTAACTCCTTATTCTATTAACTAAACAGCTTCATTACTATTTACACCTCCTAGAATACATCTGACCCCATCTACCTTTATCAATTTTCTTCAACATGACTCTTGTAGATGTTGAGATTTTTGATAGTTCAAAGTCAGAAAACATACTTGTCTCCAAGCCCTTGTCTTGGACGTTATCCACAATATGCCTCGTGTGCATAAGTTATAATAAAGAATTTTTGACGTAGTGTGATGCAGGATAAAACCTCAGCATACAAACATCAGGGGAACAGGTTATAACAGTAGGCAAATGTTTTAAATAAGTGGTTTAACTTGTGATATATATTAGGACACAAATTAGCTGCATATGGTGTGTGATAAGTGAACCTTTTTGTTCAGCATATATATATATATATATATTACCTTCAAGAATCATGACCACATCTATTAGCCAATGAGAGCTTTATTTTTCACTCAGTTCATGTGATAATTGAATCAACAAATTAGTAAAATGATACACATAGTTCATGGCTAAGCATCATATCTTACCTTGATAAATAAAGGTACATATAGACACCATAGTATAGGATATAGCAAATGTCTTTAAAGCATTCCAATCATAAAAAGAAGCTAATAAATGAGCTGACTTATTTGCCTAATTGCCTATCAACCTGCATGAATCAAGTGGAAACTTTAGAAATGCTCCAAATATTCTTTCTAGTCGATCACTAGCACATGGTCAGTTCTGGATTTCCTTACATTGTGTTAAAAGCATATATTACCATAGTAGTATTGTCTGATTAGCCATCATCAATATGTCATAGTATTGATTAAGCAAGTTTAGAGCAAGGGCTTCCGCAATATCCAGAGGATGAAAAAGAAAGTGTAGATGACTAGCAGCACAAATAAGTGAATAGCATTCCCATTATAGCTAAGTCTATAATTCCAAATCATTATAGATGACTAGCAGCACAAATAAATTTATTCATACAACTAACCATTATTTACTATGTAAAAAATAAAAACCATTACTTAGGCTCTGTTTGTTTGTGACGTCATAAATAGAATTGGTACAAATGGAATTGAGTGCGGCTTGTTTGGTACAATTGATACATGTGAGAAATAAGAAGAATAACAATTTTCAAATATGAAAAACATATGTATTTGCTTTGGGAATTGGATGAGAGGCTGAAGGATAATGCTTGGTCTTATATAATAGAGCTAGAGACTACAGAGTGTTTGGTTGGTTTCAGTTCAACTTTGTTTAGAGAGCCAAATACCAAGCTTTTTGTTAGTTCACCTTCCAGTATTTGAATAAATCATTTCATGCAGAAGGAGGACGCGTTATTATTATTATAATGATTATTATTCGGTTTCTTTTAACGAGTTGACAGTTGAAGAGAGAGCTAGGAAAATATAGAATGAATGGCACTGGTTTCATTCATTGGCTAGGAGTTAAACTAAGAAGCAAAGGAGAATCTCTAAATTCTTTTGGGAGAGAAAATCAATATTAATAATGAGAAGAGAAAATCTCATGAATGATGCTGAAAATTATGCAGCAAGCATACAGTTGAAAATTATGATCAGGCAACTAGATAAACAATTTACATATGAATTAAAAAAATCAGATAATAATTAGGCAGAGTAGAACTGTATTGAATCACAAGCAAATCCCTAAAAACCACGTGTAAGATTCTAAAACAAAAACTAACACAATATCTAACAATCAATAAATACTTCAGAACATATCCACCAAACTTATAGCAAAAAATTTGATAGTTATTATAAAAAAAAACTAGGTACCCCATTGCCCGGAGGCTTCACGCTATGCGTAGGTAAGAGGGAGGGATATTGTATGCAACCTTACCCTTGCAAAGAGACTGTTTCTGGATTCGAACCCATGACCAATAAGTCACCAAGACACAACTTTACCATTGTGTCAGGACTCGCCCTCCCCCTGCTCTGATAAAAAAGGTAAAAAAAAATACAAAATATGATATGCGGTGCTATTCCTGCTCTGGTGAGGCATCTTCAAGTGCCAGACACTAAGAGAGATGACAGAATCATCGAAGAATCTTACCAGCATAAGGTGAAGGGAGGGTGTGCATTCGTCCTTGGGCTTCTTGTCTTACAAGTAATTAAGTTCTATTGTTTGCTTTCTTCCTAGATATCTTAATTAAGTAATTAAGTTCTTGCCTTACAAAGGAAAAAAGGCTCAAATAGGAAGTGAGAAATCAAGTACCAGAGTGAAGTCTAGCAGCTTTATTCATTTTATGGTTACTTTCACATTTTCCTGTTAGTCAAGATTCAATCAAATTCAATACATTTTCTTCATGATTATGGGAATATGATTGTACAATGTATTTATCATAACACAAATTCAGTATGTGTTCGTATTAGCTTCTTGTGTGTTCAAACCAGCTTATAAAAAAATACTATGCTACCAAATTCAATCCAAATGTGCATAGGTTGCTAGACATTAACCAATCGATAACCACATGGACACAAGTAGGAGTGAAAACATGCAACCCAAAGCAAAATCTAAAGGACAATAATAGCAAAAAAAAAATTCAGAAGTTGGCAACCAGCAAACAGGGGCAATAAATGCAATTCCTCTTAATAGTCCGTGGTCAACATCTAAAACTCGTTTGATAAGCAGCTGAACCAATGGCCATTTAATTTTAAAATGCACATGGTAGGCATGAAGCACAATACTCTTCAGCAAGTGACTGGTTGTCATCTCTGGTTCAATATGTCAAGTGTAGTAAACTTAACAATGCAGTGATCTATTGTCGAACCAGAATGATATAAACGAACCTCGAAGCAAACGCACCACGAGAACAATGAAGCTTCTCACCTCATTTTTACTTCAGAGATCTGATGCAGATTGAAGATGAAAATACGAAGCTGGTTAGAAACGAAACCCTAGAAAATTAGGAACAGGCGAAGAAGAAAAGAGTGATTGAAGTTTGTGATGCTTACCGATGAAATTGGAGAGAGCGATTATAAGAACCCTCATTCTCGGTGCCTAACCCCACGCTGTCGCGTGGGGATTCGCATCAGAAAAACCCTTTTAAGGGTGTGGCGCGGATCGCGCCAGGTCTGGCGCTGATAGCGCCAATACCACGCGGATCGCGCCAGAAAGTGCCTGGATAACTATTTTGATGCGGCCTACTCACGCTGTTAGCGTGAACTATGGAGCCAATAGCGTGACAAGGCCGAGAAGGATGGCGCGGATGGCGCCAGTTTGGCGCGGGTAGCGCCAAAGGTCTCGAAAGGTTAACGCGGTTAGCGCGGAGATGGCGCTGGCAGCGCCAGTTCGCCGCCATTGTGGCGCTGATCGCGCGGGAGGTGGCGCGGGTCGCGCAGAATCGCGGGCAGGTCTATTATATAAGAGGAACAGCACGAAAATGGGGAAGGAAAATGATTCCCTTCTTCCCCCTGTGCCAATCCTCCATTAATGGCTGAACCAAGCTTTCTAGGCCCTTATATACTAGCCTAAACACCTTCTTGAGACCTATAACCTTGTTAGAATCGATTAGAAAGCTGAAATCCTTCACTTGTTTTCTTGAAAACCCCTTAGGAGTGAGAGTTTGAATTCTCAAGTAGAAACCCCAGAGAACTTGAGGAGTGGTCGAGACTTAAGGCGAGAGACGAACACTAGAGCTCTAGGTAGCTGTCCTGAGGTCTCCTTAGTCGCTTCTGAGGTAAGAAATTCGAGTTCTCTTGGGTCTCTGTGATTCTGGGGTTTTAGGAGTTTTGTGACCCACATTAATATGGGGCTAGAACTAGCACATGGTCTAGTTGAGAAACTTGTTTAGGACGATGAATAGATGAAGGAATAGCTTTCAATTTTTGATTCTGATGACTTTGAGTTTTGGCTCTGTGTTGCCTGTGTGACCTGTGTAATGGTCACTTATGCTTGTCATCTGATATGCCAGAGCCTTGTATAAGTTGTATTGAACCTGTATGGCTAATGGAATGGAGCCTTGGGCGAGGCTTGAACCATTCCAGTGATATTCTCTATCTGAGGCTGATGAGAGGTCATGCCATGGTTATGAGGCATTGAACTTACAGTGATTCTTACGTTGGTACTCAGCCCAGATGGACCTTGAATGGTCTGAGAGAAGCCTAATGAGGTGCTAGACTTGTCTGAACCCTAGGATAGGGAATTTATGCCATGTTTGATCTATGATTGATGCCTGTGGTCTTGATATTGATATGGAACTGTATATGCCTTGTATAGGCGTTGATTCTGAGGTCATTGGTGGCGGGAGCCACAGAACAGGGACCAGACCATAGAGTGATATTGTTCCAGGTAAGTTCATTGTTCTCTGGGGATGAATTCCCATTTTGGTTGCACACCACACTCCTGGGGAGTGTTGGTCATGATTCATGCTGCATGCATTGGCTTTAGCATTGCTTATGTTGATGTATATGTATCTGCATTTGATATATGCATGCTGTGATTGAGATATCTGTTGGCCAATAGATAAATACCGGCGTTGAGGAGCTCCGCCGTGTATTTTGGGCGTTGAGGAGCTCCGCCCGTGGCATTGAGGAGCTCTGCCACATCATGACAGGTACTGACGTTGAGGAGCTCCGTCAGGGCGTTGAGGAGCTCCGCCAGGCATTGAGGAGCTCTGCCACCTGTCATGTGATGATATTATGTTGTTGAATTGATATGATGAGGCCAGAGGGCCAGGCCAGTGGGCCATGTATGATATGTTTGCCTGATATGTGTGTTGTGAATCTGTGAGCCAGGGTGGGAATGAGTTCCCAGGGACCTTGAGCTTACTGAGATATGTTATCTCACCCCGTGTGGGGGTTTTCTATGATTTCAGGTGACCTTACTAGAAGAGAAGACCAGTCTCAGGGCAAGAGGCCCAGCAGAGACTAGGCTGCTTGACTGGGAAGCGGCATGGAGAGCTTGAGGCTCTATTTTTGATTTTATTTTGATGTATAGTTCTGTATACCTTCATGGAGGGTTGATATTCTTTTGTATCACCACGGGATGTGTGGTGTGGACTCTGATGTATATGTATGTGCAGAACTATTGTGTGTTATGATATGAGACTTTCCCTGAGCATATCTGTGTATATTTAATAAACTGCCTAAGTCTTGTAGTTATCTATCTTTATGATGTATGTATGAGAAACTGGATCAGCAGGGGTGTGATAGATGTATGTTCTGTGTGTTATCTGGTATATTTGTGATTCCATACATAATGTATCAAGAAAACGATTCTATGCTTCGGCTGAGTCACTTAATTTGTGTTTTATACGATAACCTGATATTATTAATGATAACACGTCGGAGGCCTACGGGGTGTTACAGCGATTCAATCACTACAGAGGATGAAGTTTGTGAGCATCGAACGAACGAGTGAGAAAAGCAACGAACCATAGATTAAATTGTAAATCGTCGCTGTTTGTGCTGAATTCGGAGTCATAAATCATAAACGAGGATCATGCGGAGCGAAAGCACTGATGCGTAAACCTATCCTCAATTGCTGTTTGTGATGCACATTTGGGTATGAAGTTAAACCGTCCTCTCCCATGTCTCTCACTACTTTTTTTTTTTCGTTTCCATTTTTACAGTGTCCCTACTTCCATTTTTTTTTTCGTTTCCATTTTAAATCATCAAAATATTTAGTATAATAATTTTTTTAGCAAATATTTTAAAATAATATTCCTGTGGAATAAAATTGGCAAAAAAATCCGCAAGAAAATTACCTGCGAATATAAATATGCAGCAAACTACATGTGAATTTATTTTTGCAAATTCCTATGGATTTATTTTTGCAAATAAATCCACAACAAATACATGTGGATTTATTTTGCAACAAAATCTGTAGCAAAAGTTGCCGGAAATACCTAGCCATTGTGAACACACACTCCATATTTGATACTTTTCATAGGTAAATAAGACATGGTTAGAGGTCTCCTCTGAATTTAAGCATAAAGGACAGACCAACGATGATAATGATACCCCCCCTCCTGGCTAAGTTTACTCTAGATGGTAGTTAGTCTTGGAAAGCTCTCCAAATATGAATTTGCACCTTCAATGGGATTTTCAATCCCCACAAACCAAAGAATACGTCAACTTGGGGTCTTTCTTAACATGAATATAAGTAACTCTCAAGTATGCCAATTTTACTGTATTATTAACCTCCTTCCACATCTAAGAGACTTATAAATCTTTACTCAACACGCATGTGTAACGATCCGCCTCGTCGCTATGATATCACAATTCTACAGTGTAATTTTTTAAAATTTTTATTTCAAAAACTCCATTGATTTGATTATGAAAATTGAGATATATTTTTTTCCGCGATAACACATTTATCAAAAACGCACACATATATAAATAAATACATAAATATATAAAACTTATACTTATGATTCCTAAGTGATGAGTCACTATTTATCACTATTTACTCATCTTTCTGTACTCATTTTAATCCCTGAATTGTGTTTAATTGTTCACATTTGCACTATTTCTCATTTAGGATTTAATTGGACCGATAATTCAGATTTTAATTAATTTGGATTATTTTAAGTTTAATTATTCCAATTTGATTTTTCAGGGCAGATTAATAATTAATTGGGCTTGGAATTAATTCATGGACTGAAGATTGGGATGCCGCGTCAGCATTATTTTCAGAGCATTTTATTTCGTTTTATTTTATTTTCGTTTTTTTGGGCCAAAATTGTTAGGAAAAGCCCATTTTCGTTTAGGTCAGTCACTCTTTATATTTGGGAAACTGTGCCCATGCAAAAGGGGGGCAGCCAACATATTATTTTCGTTCAGTTTTAGGGTTTTGCTTCTCTGTTTAGCATTTTCGTTTTCTGCTTATTTCTCCTTTAGAATACAATTGCGTTTTAATTTCAGTGCCTATTTTCGTTTCTGCTTCATCTCTCAATTTTGTTTTCGTTTTCTACTATTTCGTTTCTGTTGAATTTCGTTTTTTGCTTTTGCTTTCGTTTTCTGTTTCATCTCGTTTCAGTGCGTTCTGTTGTTATTTTCGTTTCCAGTATTTAGGTTTTCGTTATGTTCAGTTTCAATTCAAATTGCGTTTCTGTTGTTAATTTCGAATTAATGGAAGGCTAAACCTAGGGTTGGACCCTAGGACAGATTGCAGACCTTCAATGGAGGTTCTCTGTGTTGCAATTCGTATTCTGCTTTGTTCTTCCTTGTTTGGGTTTCTGTTCTGTGTTTTTCGAATTAGGATCATGCTTAATGATTCTGAGTTGATTGATTCATTAATCTCAGTTTGCTTAATTCTGAGAGTTTGCCTTAACGAGGTTCACGTTTGCTTAATTCGTGTAATGACGTTTTAGGTTAATCTTCGCTTAGTTGATTAATCTGGACTGATAAGGATTAAGCAGGACAGATTATCTTCAGTGAACCGAGGATATTAGAGGCACAATCTATTCTAAGGTCTGACTTGTTTTTAATCACTGCAATTAGTTGTTAATTTCTGTTTTGAATTAGATTTCCTGCATTCTGTCAAAAAAAAAAAAAAACCCTTACACGTTTAATCCCTTAAACATAGACAATTGGTCCTTGAGAGACGACCTAGGAGTCACTTCCTAGTACTACATTTAATCTGTATTAATTTGACCGAGTGCGACCCCACGATCACTAAGTCAGAACATAATTTAGTTTTTACATATATATATATATATATATATATATACTTGAGATTACATATCTGTTAAAGGAAACAAGAACCTAACTAAGAAAGTATTGATAACGAAACACAACTTTCTCTCAAAATAGATTCCAACGTTGTCACATTGGCTTGGCAGCTACAACCAAAAGAAATCTCTCTCCAATATCACTTATTGTTGATCATTTGCTCCCACGAATAGAAGTTCATGATCATCACAGGTATCAACCACATGATACACAATATACAACCATGGACACTATGCATGCATGACCATGGCCAGGAACAAATCCTTCCCCGCAAGGATGACTATCATGCACCCCCCATGTGTATCCATGTATATCCACATCACACAATGACATTATTCAGGTCAACATTATATCTCATCAATGTCATTATCAATATTCACATCATTCCCTCTCAACATTATTACCATCATAAAACATCAATAACATCCCATTTCTGAAAATATAATGAACACCTATGCAAATAAATCAAAAGGGTGGTGAATTGGTTTTACCTCAGAGTTTTAAAAATTTCCTTTCAAAATTTATAACAGCGGAAGACTTCAAAAGGATCGTATCAATTTAAAACAAATTAAAAATCAATTTACTTCATCAATCAAATTACTTTTGTGCTGTAACCAAGTTTATATGATGAACAAATTCTATACTTCAAGAATTTAATGAAATATAAACTGAAATCTAATGCACACAAGATTTATACTGGTTCACCTCTCAACCCCAGAGGCTACATCCAATTTTCTTCCAACCAAATCTTGGTTAGAGTTCCACTATAACAAATATTTGTTCTTTACAAGCTTACAAAATGATCTCTCTTACCCTCCCTGGGTAAAATTCAAAATCTACTCCCTATAGACTTTTCAAAAGATCAAGAACCAGAGATCCCCTCTCTGTTCTTCCCTCTAGAAACTCTTTCTAGAAAAAGCTTTAAAGAATCCAAATGTTATATGGAAATACAACACAATTATACAACAAATATCAATTAAACTCAAGCTTTAGGTACAAGAAAGATATCACCTTATAATCCTCAGCAATTATAATGATATGAATGATTCAATAAACCTGAGATTATATGCAAAAGATGACTACCACTCTTTCTTGATTACTTTCTTTAAGCACTAGCTTGAATAAGTCTTCAATCCTTGAGTATCAAGACTAAAAACTCAAATAAATCTCAATGACACTCAACACATTTGATTATTTCACTAATTTCAGCCTCAGGTACACTTGAGAACTTTAGAATATCTATATCACAAAGTTTGCACGAGTATCTCTTTCTTTCTTACTTAGTCTTACTCAGACTCAACCTTTTTATTTATAAAAAACTGTTTTAACTAACTGTAATCGATTAATTCGTCAATGTAATCGATCGTTTTAACCATATAATCGATTAAATTGTTCATCAGAAATCCAAAAATTTGTTACCAACAGAATAATCGATTAAATCACCTTGTAATCGATTAAGCCAGACAAACTAAGTTTTACAATGCACACATGTAATTGATTAAGTACCCATTTAATCGATTAACACAGACCATGCCTAAAACTTAACAATGCATATTTAATCGATTACTAACATCTGGTAATCGATTAAACTAGATGAACATGCTGTGTAAAATTATGCAGAAGCTTATGTAATTGATTATTTCCCAAGATAATCGATTATCACAGGAAGTTCCTAATTCTGTGTAAAGCTAATTTAATCGATTACGAGCCAATGGTAATCAATTAAAATGTTCATAAGGCATTTTTCAGAAAACATTCACACGCCTGTAATCGATTATTTCACCTAAGTAATCGATTAAAGCAGTGAAAAAATGTTTTATACAATTCCTAATTGCCTTTATGAAATTCTACAAGTTTGCTTATTACCACATGATTAATTCCTATGAAATGAATGTATGAATGAATGAATTATCAATAGCTAATGTGGATTATAAAGCTTTAACTAATGAACTAAGCTTAAACACAATTACATATGCCATCAAATTGATTGGGCATGTAAAATATCAAAACTCATTTACTTCAATCATCTTTGAATCATTTGCTTCAGCTTCTTTGATTCTAACAATTTCAACACTATCAGCCAAAACAATATTGTTTCATTCAAACATCACCAATCACAAGCAATCACATTCATCATACTACAAGACTGATATTTTAGGAAAATTTTAAATTAAAGAGGAGAACTACAATATAGAAAACAAACTCTTATGCCCATTTAAAATTTAATAAAGAATTAAATAGAAAAACATATTATAAAATTTTGGACAGAGTCTCCTCTGTAATTAAGGTTTTTCCCAAAAATACAATCATTACAACAATAATAAATATATCACATCCCATTAGTTTAAAATGTAGTATTTCTTGAAAAATCCAGCACATAGCAGGGACAGACATATATCTTCATAGTTGGACTCTCTGGCCCCCAACTATGGTGTCAAAACTATAAATAATGAATAAACTCCCCTTACCTATCTTTGTCCCTTTGTTAGCTTCTTGTAACGTTGTTTTGAGATCTCTCAAGTTCACGTGCTAATCTACATGTCATAAAATTCTCATCTTTTAGTATGTTAAACTAGATTTTCTAAGCTTTCTAACAAGGTATCACATGCCTTATTTAGATTTCTAAAACTCTAGCTATAGTATTTTTTTAAAACTAGACTTCAAAGCTGCCAGCGAGTTCTAATTTCTGCACTGACATCTCTTAGTGTTCTCGTGATTGCAAGCAGTACAGGATCTAGATTTATCTAAAAATTTTATATTTTATATTTTAATTCCATATATCATACACTTAATTTGAGTAAGAAATGAGGGAGAAATAAATTTTTCAAAACGGATAGCAGAAGCTGTTTTGGGTGAAGACAATTTCGGACAACTTGGGTTCAAATAATTTCTGGGCACAATTCACTACTCAGTTAGGTACTATATTTTAGGGAAAAATATAGGACATCCTAATCATTAAAATGAGTGGTCAAACACCTCATTTGGTTAAGTACAGAGGGAGATATGAAATTCTAAAAATAGTCCAAAATTCAGCTTAAAATCATACGAATTTCAACATCAATACTCACCTCAATATTTAGTTGGAATGATTTAAGAGCTTGTAGAGTAAAATTTCTATCCTCTAATAGAATATTTCGGATGAAGAAATGATAGGTAATTTGGTGAAAGGACTGCAGTTTGTGTGATAAGAAGAGAAGAGAAAATGAAAGCAAAAGTGAAGAGAGAAAATGAAGCAAGTGGCAGTGAGTTTTGAGGAAGCTAGCATATGTCAGATTTTTAATCTAAGGTAACATATATATATATAATGGAATCTAGCTAGGATGTAAAGAAACTAGTTAGAATGAAAATTAGTTAGTCTTTGGTTTGGTTCTAATATAACTAAGTCATCATGCCATGAAGATATTTTAATTCCATGCATTAATTACATTCAAAAGCAAAGATTCCTTTCCTTGTTGACCAAAGTGCACGTGGAATGCCTCCTAGAAAGGCTAGTTGGATGAGTTAGATTCTTCTTTATTTTATACATACCTGCACAAATAGATTATGTATACCATTTCTAGGAAGTACACCTGCACACACACATGATTTGCACTTCCATAACTAATTAAATTTGTTCTAATTCTTATGTACCATACATGTTTTGATTTATGTTTTTGTTTCTTTTTAATTTAAACCAAGTGTACTTCTAAACTTGTCACTTGGATCCATTAGCTTCTATCATATCCTTTTTGTATCACACTTGCCATCACAGGTGTTTCTCATGTGATAATTTTCCTCATCATATCATCACATGGTCTGAAACTATAACTCATGATAGTTTAAAATACTCATGCGATCTTCCTTTATTTTTACTCTAAGATTTATTATATTGAGTAGCAAAATTTAAAAATTTATCTTCTGGCTTGCCTAATCATAAATTTTTGGCCAGTAGGTACTTCTAGTTTTCTTTTGATGTTTGTCTGTTACTAAGGACATTTTTGTAATTTGCCATCTCAGGGGCATTTTTGTAATTTCTTCAAGTTTTCACAAAATATCAAAGGGTACTTTGGTAATTTTAACCTCAAGGATATTATGGTAATTTGTTACTCACTCTAGGGATATTATTGTAATTTTCACTTCAAAATATCTAACCAAAATATCTAAGGGCATTTTTGCAATTTTATCTCAAGGGCATTTTTGTAATTTCTCTTTTTTATATCTCTAGTTAACATTTCACACAAAATAATTCAAACATAGACCAAACAAACTTCTGATAACCTAACATTCACACCAAATAGTTACATAAGAGAAATCTACACAATATTTCAACCATATATTTTTAGTTATCGAAATTTTAAGGTGTTACATCATACATTCAAAGAGTTTAGCATCTTCTCCATCAAATTTTCTTCCCAAATAGGGATATAACATCGCCTAGTTAACATCGATTTTTCGATAAAACTGATGTTAATAAAAACGTGGTGGCATACTCGTAATTAAGATGATTAAGTTAACATCAATTTTTTAAAAACCATAAAAAACCGATGTTAACGAGGTAACTTAACATCAGTTTTTTATGATTTTATAAAAAAATCGATGTTAACATTACTTCGTTAACATAAGTTTTTTATGATTTTTAAAAAACCGATGTTAACGAAGTAACTTAACATCAGTTTTTTACGGTCTTATAAAAAATCGATGTTAACATCGGTTATGTCTTTTAGTAAAAAAATTTACTAAAAGGATTTAGGGTTTATTCTTATGCCTACCCTTGATTGCTCTTGCACGGCTTCTCAGTTATCACTATACTCTGAGTCTCTCGCTCGCGCGTCATAGTGAAACCCTAAATAATTTTCTGTCTCTTGCTCACTCTACTCAATTTCCTTTCCACTAGTTGTTTAGCCATCACCGTCGTGACTCATACAGAGACTTGGCCTCGACGACTGACGTTTCATCTTCTGGCATCCCCTCTTCCAATTCTGGCGTTCCCTCTTCTGGTTCTGGAGTTCCCTTGACATCCTTCATCAAAGTTTCCGGGGTCTATTCGAGTTGCGTTTCTATTTATGCGTTCAAACTTCATAGCCTACTATTTTGCTTTCATGGTTTTTTTTAGTTTCACGAAAGAACATAGCAGATTTATTTTTGCTTTTATTTCATGCTCTGTTTTTACTTCTCTTATTTATTTTTTATTTTATGATTTACTGCTTCCTTTTATTTGTTTCCCGTGACATACTCTGAAGAATATGAATAAGATAACGCGTTAGGGATCTGAAGTAACCAGGTATTGGTGTATGGCTAGTGGAGGAGGCTATGGAGACACGAACAAAAAGGTATATTACATGTTGAAGGTGGTGCTAATTGGTGATTCAGCGGTGGGGAAGTCGCAGATACTTGTCAAGAATGGTTACTTCTATCTTCTCTTACAACTACATATACACTATCCTCCCTTATTCTGCATCTTTCATTCATTTTTCTATTTTTTTATTAAATTTTTTTGTTTATAGATCTTTGCCTTCACTTTGTATTATATCTGTGTGTTATTAATATGTCTTTGAATTGAACTTTATTTAGTTACTGATTAGTTTGAAAGGTTAACTTTGAGTTAGATGTTAGATTTGTTTGTGTTAGAATTGAAGAAGCTGAGGCAAAGGATTCAAGATGATTGAAGCAAATGATTTTTGATGTTTTACATGCCCAATCAATTTGATGACATGTGTAATTTTTGTTTAAGCTTGGTTCATTAGATAAAGCTTTATAATCCTCATTAACTTTTGATAATTCATGCATTCATACATTTATTTGAATAGAAATAATCATGTGGTAATAATCAAAGTCATAGAAATTCATTAAGGCAACTATGAATTGTATAAAACATTTTCTCACTGATCGCAGCCGTACGCAACCAAATTAATTTGAATTAAATGTAGTACTAGGAAAGTGACTCCTAGGTCGTCTCTCAAGGATCAATTGTCGATGTTTAAGGATTGAAAACGTGTTGGGGGGTTGTTGTGGCAGAATGCGAAATTCTAAAAACAGAATCGAAAACTAAATTAAACAAAAACACGAAATTAATTGCAG
>PYAF01004789.1:8148-19677 GCA_007407185.1 Glycine tomentella
TAACTGTTCTTTCTGTATAATTTTCTGGCACTTACGATATCCTAAACTGGAGTTCTTTCTAAAATGATTTTCAATATTCATAGAAATCTCATCTTATGGGTCTTTGTTACTTTCTTGATCAATAATTGGTTATCTAGAAGTATTTTATTCCATACTTAGGTTTTCTCAGAATTTCCTTACTTATTTGGGCATTTTTGACTTAAAGGGTATTTTGGTCATTTTCCTCAGGGACTTAACTGTCATTCTTGAAATTGTCCAAGGGTATTTTGGTAATTTCTCCTAGGCATACATTGGTCATTTCCAAAATTGTTCAGGGCAAAATTATCATTTTCATCCTAGGGACATAAACGTCATTTCTGAAATTGTTCAAGGGCGTTCTTGTCATTTTGCCCTAAATTTTTCTACTGCCTTTCATTAACATTTTTCTCTTAGTAATTGTTTGTAACTCCCTAAATTTTTGGGGTGTTACACAAGTCACGCTAACCGCGTAAAACTCGCGCTGACCGCGCCAACCATTCGACCCTGAGCTTTCCATTTGCAGGATCTGGCGCGAGCTGCGCCAAGACATGATCATTTCACGCTACTAGCGTGAACAGTGGCGCCACCCGCGCCAAGTGTTCGAGCTGAAAACCCTTCTAGTGATTTATGGCGCGGATCGCGCCACACTCCGCGCTAACCGCGCGAGATCATAAAATCAGTTTTATTTTAAAGCTAAATGGTAAATGCTTGTTTCTGTTGGTATGAATGATGCAGCTGCTGTATGGGGGTTGAATTAATTGGTTCCTTCAATTAGGATTGGAACTAAGCCTTGAACATGTAATGACCCAATTCTAGGAATCATTGAGGCTAATTTCATGATACGAATAAAATTGGTTCTGATTCGTGTTATATTTTGAACTGAAATTTTGGACTTGCAAGTAACCTAAAATGCTTAAAATGTGAATGCCTGAATCAATGGTTATCTTGACAAGAGTTTTAACCACAGAATAGGACTGTTAATGCTGAAGTGTGGTGGACCAAGAAATGGACACAAGACTTAATATTGACTGCATATATCTGTTTGTGTGAACTATGTCCATGACAACTTAGGACCAAATGACTTAGGGACATCCATTGGGCTAAATCTGGGAATCCAGATGGTGCCATTCATTTCTCTATCATATTGTGCACTGGTCAACTGATGAATTGAATTGGTGTCTGCATAAGATGTTTGCATTATATCTGGTTTAGTGCATCTAATGAAGCAAATCTGGGAATTAGTAAGAATCATCTTCTGCTTGTGACTGAACCAAATGGATAGCTGGACTGTGCTTGTTATTGTAAATATAATGAATTGTCCACTTGCTGTTTGCTATCTTGTTGGTGCTGAGTGAAATATATGGTTCTCCTGAACCTAGATTTTAATTGAAACTGTGTTTGAAGGGCATAAAGAACACTGATTGCCAATGAGAACCCTGATGGTTGATATTACTGCACTGTTTAAATTATTTTTAAGGGTTCTCACTGTTTTAAATCTGGGAATCATAAGCATACTGCGAAATTTTGAGCAGCTTGATTTCCCAAACGATTGTAAACATGCTTGTTGTGAATTGTGCTGTTATTCTTGAATGCTATTAACTAATGCACAACCTACTTGATTTGAACCACAATGCAAGGATCAAATCTGGGAATTCACCCACTGCATCAGGTATAGTTTGGAATTTTTCTGCATTGCAGGTTGAAAAGATGGAAAGAGGCAGCAAGCCAAGTGCTGCTGCATCATGCAGCAAAGTGATAATCAAGGACTATCTAATTCTGTTTCTGTTTTTTTTTAATTTTTAGTATGCTTACATCAGTTTAGGTAGTTGTTTAGTAAGATCTGTTTGGATTGATGATTCATTCTGCTTGTGATTCTCAAATAATGCATCCATCATTGAATATATAGCAGCACATAATCCTTTTCACTTACTGCTGGGGACAACAATTTTCTAAATCTGGGAATGGGTGCACATGCATTATTTGCTGAATAACATTCAAGAAACAAAGGATGTCCAACAGAAAATTTTGTTTTAGTTATTAGTTATTATTTCAATAAAAGTTGGCAGCACATCAGATTTTTCAGATTAAAAAGTAAATGGACACAATAATGGATAGGATTTCTGTGATAAAAGCTTATGTGAAATGAAACATAGCATGAACTGCATGATACATGAATGGAATTGTGATTGTTGGTATGTGATATGCATGTTGAAGTTGAAATGTTGCTTGAAATGAAGTCAGCAGTGATTGACTTGAGTTTAGCACCTATGAGATTTTGAGCCAAACAGTAATTATTTTCTTTCTGAGAGACTCCATTTTCATAGTATTCTAGAACTTGAATTGTTTCTCTGGGTGCAGGTGTGACTTGACATGATTAAGGCAAATTATTCTTCTGAAAACCGGGGCCAAAATTGACTTACCTTCAATTATTTTTCCATTTGTACCTTAATTGAGCCTGAGCTTTTCACTTCAAATTACCCAAATCAGAGCCATATCCATTGACCAACTTCCCTAAGGCTAGAGATAGTACATACAAGTCCATGACAGCAGAAAACAGGGAATAATCCATCAAGACATGAAGGAAAACAACTTGAATTCAATTGGTGTGGAAGAACAAGAATAAACAAGCAAAAGCCAATTGGAGAAAGATAAGCCTGAAATTATCAGCTGAAAATCTGAAAGTTGTTGTATTTTGAAAGAAAAGAAAAAGAATAAAAAAGAAAGTTAATTGTTTTGTTTTATTTACCATTAAGAATAAATTGTTGAATAAAGCACCAGGTTTGAAGAGAATGAACAAGGAACATGGAAGACCACAGGATTGGACTTAAGGGACTAGATCTAGCCTCATATTAGCTACTTTTCCAAAGATTTTTCCTACCTGTAGCCCAGCCAAGTTACAAGCCTAAAAGACCTTTTGATCAAATTATGTTTGCATCTGTTGAGAATATTTTCAAGCTTATGGTAGTGCTGTGATTATGTTGAGTAAGAGGGTAATCATAACCTGATACACTTGAGTGAATGAGTGAATAAACACATGTCTGTGAGGAACACTCAAGTTACTCTCACTACTTGACAGATTTTAAAGTACCATGGAAGCTTTGATGTGAATTGATTGTACTCAGCATGATAATTCTAGGATTGTAACATTGTGGTTCAGTTTGCTTATTAATCCTTGCATTTATCTTGAGGTTTTGTTTGTTGCTGAGGACAACAACTAATAAATCTGGGAATTGTTTGATGTGTTGCAAACACATTGTAGTTTTAGACTAGTTTTAGGTTATATTTCAATTGAATCATTAGGAATTAGGTTAGAATAAGTTAAGTTTGTCATTTATATTTTATTATATCTCATTTTATTACCAAAGTGTGCTTTCAGGGCCAAAAAGAGGAGATTCAAGCCAAAAGAAGAAGAAAACTAAGCTTAAGGTCCCGCGCGGTTAGCGCTAGGTCCCGCGCATCCGCGCCAAATGCCAAGATCAGCCATTCAGCTCGAAGACCCCACGCTATCAGCATGGACTGTCACGCTACCAGCGCTGATTGACCGAAGCTGCCGCGCGATCAGCGCGGAATCCGCGCCATGAATTCGAATGCTGGAGCGATCAGCGCCACAACCCGCGCGAGCCGAGCTGCGAAGGCGCTATTTTCTGATTTAAAAAGATTGAGTTCGAAATTGGCACAGAACAGGGGCTTTGTTACTCTAATTAAACCATTCTATAAATACAAGGCCTCTAGGACTGAAGAAGGGGATTTTCAATACACCTACACACCTCTCCACATCATTCTAAACCCTTGGAAGTCAAGAATCAAGGCTAGGTCACTGCAGAATCATGTTTTATTCAACAACTTTTGTATTCTTGAGGCCTATGTTGGGCTAAACTTTGTATTGTGGGAAGGCCATGAACTGATGTAAACTCCTCTGTAACTTGACTGGTATTGAATTCTTGATTGTTTTATTTTACTCTGTTCCTTATTGTTTATTCTTATTTAGAATTGATCACTCTAATTAAGTGTTGAGAGTTAGGATTCGCAATGGGGACGTTGGGATTCTAGTTTCTGACCTTAGTAAAATAATAGTTGTTCATTACCTAGGGATAGGGATGCGTGGCTGCAGAACCTTATAATATAGTCTTTTACATGCTTAACTTGATAGAATTCACCAAGGGATTGGGTTTTTGATTCAGGTTAAAGGGTTAATTCGCTAAGGGATTAGGGATTAACTAAAGTAGAAAAGATTTATTCTCTGAGCAATCGGAAATAGCAACCCTCATGATATAGTCTTTTATAAGCTTGATAAGAATTGCTAAGGAATTAGGATTCTTGTTAAAGGGTTAAATTGCTAAGGAATTAGGATTTACGAAAATTGGAAAGATGTATCATTTGAATGATTAAACTTGATAAACCAGTTGAGTGAAAGAGGTAGGGAATATTGGGGATTATGTCTGACCACAATTGTTCTTCCATTGGTAACACTTCAACTATTTTACTGCATTTATTTTAATTTCAGTTTTACATTGAACACTCAACACAATTCTCCAAAAATATTTTCTTTTTCCTTCCAATCATTTAGACTTAATATTACTGTGAATTTCTCCCCAATCCCTGTGGAGACGATACTCTACTTACCTACTTTTATTACTTGAAACGAGCAGTGCACTTGCCGTGTTCGCAACAACAATCAAATCTTCCCAAAGGAATTTGTTCCAGGCCAACAAGTTCTGTTGTATAATTCTCGCCTGCGACTTTTTCCAGGTAAGTTAAAGTCACGATGGTCCAGTCCATTCCTTGTGCGAGCAGTTTATCCTTATGGCACAGTGGAAATATCCCCCTTGTATAGTGACAGAGCTTTCAAAGTAAATGGCTACATATTGAAGCATTATTTCGGAGGGGATGTGGATAGAAACGCGATTTCTGTTCCACTTCATTCCACAGAGGCTTAGCAAGAAGGAAGCGTCTGGCTCAAGACGTAAAATGAGTCAAACCTTGGATCACTTTCCAAGGATTTTCAATCACCCATGTAATCCATAGCTACTTTAGGTCTTTTTCAAATTGGATAGTAGTAGATTTATCATTATACACGTTTCATTTTAGTCATTTTAGGTTCATGCATTTTAATTTGGTTAATAAAATAAAAAGAAAACGAAAAGGAAAGAAACAGAGCAGATTAAGGCATGGCGCTAACTGCGCCACGTATGGCGCTAATCGCGCCAAGACACGGCCAATTCACGCTAATAGCGTGGACACTCGCGCTCATCGCGTGGGATGTTCGAATCAAGAACCATTTATCTGCATTATTCCACGCTGTCCGCGTGAGGTATGGCGCTACTCGCGCCAGTTGTTCGAACTAACAGCCCAATTTTCAAGGTTCCACGCTACTCGCGTGGAATATGGCGCTAATCGCGCCAAGCTTTCGAGGCTAAGGTCCTTCCAGTACCATATCACGCGACTAGCGCCACAATTGGCGCTATCAGCGCAGAGGGACACAACAATTGATCTGAATTTTGGCTATCCACGCTAATAGTGTGAAACTCCGTGCTACTCGCACGAGGAAGCCGAGAGGAAAAGCCTTCCAGTAACTTATGGCGCAGATCGCGCCACATGCTACGCTAATCGCGCGAGACCGCAAAATCTGTTTTTATTTTAAATCAGCCAGTTCGCGGCCTCATTTTCGCCCTCAACCCAGCCTCCCGTTCACCCTCATCAATCATCAGTAAACTCCTTAAAAGCCATACCCTACCCCAATTCTCTCTTACAAGCATCCTCTCTCTCGCATTCCTTCGTGGTCTTGTCTTCTCTGAAAAGCTCGAATCAAATCATCTGCATAATGGCTGGAGACAAGGTAATATCTTGGAACTAAATTGCTTCATAGTGTATAACGGGATAGTTCACAAACCATTAGAGACTCAATTCTTGTTACCTTAGGTTCCCTTACATAGAGTTCTGATGAGCTTCATAGCCAAACCTTAAGGTAGGGAATCAATTGCTCTTGTCCACTGCTAATTCTTCTATTGATTTTGCTCTTTAATGTTAGTGGGCAATGAAAATGTGGGTGTGATTGATGAATACCCATGGTTGCTGGTATAAGGCTTTCTTGATCCTTAATTGTGACACATCATTGAACCACACACTTGTTTATCACTGATTGCTGAAAATGCTCGTAATATGCTTGATAAATTGTCTGTGTGGTTTGTATAAAAACTCTGTCGTGGACATGGTTTTACTGGTTTTTCATGTTGGCTGACAATAGAGGTTACTTTGGCATGAGGGGATGGACTAAAGATATGTTGATTGAAATAAGCCCCATGAAGCTGAGTTGAATGATATGATTAAAGCATAGGCATGAGTCCTAATTGTAAATGAAATATATGGTTGTTTTGGTCAGATTTTTGAACCAAAAGAATGGTTACTGTGATTAATTTGGTCTGATAATTGTTGGTTGACAAAAACCACATTGACTAGTGATTAACAATGAATAACTTGATTTGTGGTTGAATAGGACTAGGGCACATTGAATGGATGTTTGATGTATATATCTGCTTTAGTGTCTGAACCTACTTTGCTTGAACTGTGTCCATGGTAACTAGGATCAAATGACTTAGGAGCATCCCCTGAGCTAAATCTGGGAATCCAGATGGAGCTATTCATTTCCTGTCATATTGTGAACACATTGCTTACTGTTAATTGCACTCTGAATCAAACCTGGTTATTGCCTAAGCTGTATATAGTTGGATTGAGAAGTCTTATAAACTGATAATTGTGACTGTGCTTGCATGAAAGGATTAAATTCTGCAGTGTTGGTATGTAAGGAACCTAAATGTAGGAATGGAAGGTTCAACCCTTGCTTGTGAATAAACTTAGAAACCCAAATAGTCAATTGGACTGTGCTTGTTGTTGTAAATATAATGAATCCACTTCTGTTTGGTTATACTGGGAACTTGAATTAACTGAAAATGATATTTGTACTGTGATTAATTTTTGTCTAAATCTGGGAATCCACACTGGTGACCTATACTGAAATACTAAAGGATACCTGTGGCTTGCTTTGTATATAATTTGAATTGCAAGTACCTGAATTGAAAGTGGGGTTTTGTCTGATTAATTGTTAATATTGACTTTTCTAAACCCCATTGCATCAAAGATTTGAATATTTGAACAACCAACACCTTGTGCCTGACATTGATCCTGTATTAGTGTTGTGCTTGATTTGAACCACTGAAAAGAACAAATTTGGGAATTAAGCTTATTGAATTATGTACATATATATGGAATTGTTCTGAGTTTTAGGGAAAGAAGAAGATCCCTGCTGCAACTGGCAGCAAACGGGCTAGACTTAATGATTATGATGAAGCCCAATTCAGATCCACTGAATGCCAGGAATGATTTGACACTTGGTACCTCCCGAAGAAGATAATCCCAGAGAAGAAAATCATGTGGGAGGTACTACCAGAGGGGAACCCAGTTCTAGACGTGATTCTCAGACGCCAGTGGCAAAGGTTGGTGAGCTTCCCAGAGCCTAGCTCAAGCGCCATCCTTATAGAGTTCCTAGCCAACGTCGATCCCTCCACAGTGGCGAGGAGCTGACTTTCATGGGTCAGGGGCATCAAAGTCCCATTCGATGAGAAGACGATAAAGCGCTTTCTGGATACCAGATATGACCCATTTGATGGGTGTGATTTCAATCACCTCTTCCTGAGGATGCAGCCAGATGCGCTAACCAAGATGTACAGAGACGAAGTACCCCAGCTCGCCACTACCATCAGACACGCCATTACAGGCCTCTACACAGCATGGAAGTCCAAGCCAGGCCTGGATTACATCCCAGAGAAGCTGAGGAAGCATGATCTAGTAGGGGATGCAGCCTTCTGGCATCAGTTCATAAACCACACAGTCATTCCTTCTACTAATATGACTGATGTGAATGTGGAGAGGGCCATCCTGCTCTACATACTCCGGGGTGAAGGTAACCCTTACATTTCTAACATCATTTCTAACCGTATACTTCACATGATCCATTATGCCAGCAGACTTGTATGCTCGAGGCATTATGCAGGCAGTGCGGAGTCTCACCCAGTGACTACCAGTTTCCAGTGACACCACCACCACCACCAGCTGCTGTAGAGGTTGATGCAGCCATTCCTGAGCCTCCTCAGGCTACTCCAGCTGAGACTGAGGCTGTCGATGAGATTAGAGAGGAAGAGGAGCGACAGGACTTATTTTATTTTTCTTGTTTTCTGTTTTATTTTGGATTCTGCACTTTTACATTTTGACATTCTGCACACTTTTATTTTTTTTTCTGTATATATATATATATATATATATATATATATATATATATATATAGTCTTGTTTTATGATTCAATGTTGCGCATAAAAATCTGTTTAGATTAATGTTTCGGTTTGGTTGCGATTTTCCAAATAATGCTGAAGTGAAGAAAATTTTTCCAAAGCGTTGTGACCTTATTGGTTGTTGCTGGGGACAACAATTTCTAAATCTGGGAATGGACACGCATACGCATTATTTCGCAAATCACAGTCAAGAAACAAATGACATCCAACAGAAAATTTTTCAAAAATAAATAAATAAAGGATAGCAGCACATCAGATTTTTCAGAATAAAAGTGGATGGACACAGTAATGGATAGAATGTCTCTGATGAAAGCTTGTGTGAAATGAAACATAGCATGAACTGCATGATACATGAATGGAATTGTGATTGTTGGTATGTGACATGCATATTGAAGATTGAAATGATGCTTGAAATGAAGTCAGCTGAGATTGACTTAAGTCCAACACCTGTGAGATTTTGAGCCAAACAGTGGTAAATTTTCTTTCTGAGAGACTCCATTTTCATAAGTACTCTAGAAGTTGAATTGTTTCTCTGGATGCAGGTGTGACTTGACATGATTAAGGCAGTTTCTTCTTCTAAAAACCAGAGCCAAATTGACTCACCCTCAATTAGTTTCCATTTGCTACCTCTTTGAGCCTAAACCATTCATTTCAAATTGCCCAAATCAGAGCCATATACATTGACCAACCTCCCTGAGGCTAGAGAAAGCAGAATACAAGTCCATGATAGGGAATTGTCAACCAAGGCTTAGAAGAACACAAATTGAATTCAATTTGTATGGAAGAACAAGAGAATAAATAGATAAGTCCAGTTGGGAAACAATAAGCCTATCAGCTGGAAATCTGAAAAGCTGTATTAGTTTGCTTAATTTTGTTATGATTAAAAAAAATCCAAAATCAAAAAGAAAATTTATTAGTTACCATAAAGAATAATTTGGTTGAATAAAGTTGCCAGTTTTGAAAAGGATGAACAAGGAATATGGATGACCATAGGATTGGGACTTAGGGACTGGATCTAGCCTCATTAGCTACCATTCCAAATGATTTTCCTACCCTTAGCCCAGCCTAGTTACAAGCCAGAAAAGACCTTTTGATCAAGTTAGGCTTGCATTTGTTGAGAATATCTTCAAGCTTATGGTAGTGCTGTGACTATGTTGAGTGAGAGCTTGGCATAAACTAATACACTTGAGTGATGAGCGGAACAAATACATTCTGTGAGGAATACTCAAGTTAACTCTCACAATTGACAGGATTGAAAGTGTCATTGAAAACTTTGATGTGAATTGATCGCGCCAGATCCCGCGCGAGTCGCGCCACATGCAAAATAACAAGCCTCAGTTTGAACAAGCCGTGCGAGTCGCGCCATGGTTCATGCCAATAGCGCCATATGCTCGAAGGCCAACCATTCAGCTCGAAAAGGTCACATTATTAGCGTGCATTCCCGCGCGAGTAGCGCCATAAAGCCGCAAGTCCCGCGCGAATAGCACGAAATTCCGCGCGATCCGTGTGGCGACGATTCTGTTTCCTTATTTAAAATTATCTAGTTTGAAATAGGGATGTTGGGGTTCTAATTTCTGACATGAGTAAGATAACAATTGTTCATTGCCTAGGGATAGGGATGCGTGATTGCAGAACTTTATAATATATTCTTTTAAATGCTTAGCTTGATAGAAATCACTAAGGAATTAGGGTTTTGATTCAGGTTAAAGGGTTAATTCGCTAAGGGATTAGGGGTTAACTAAATTAGAAAATATTTATTCTCTGAGTAATTAGAAGCAATCAACTTTGATAACCAGTTAAGTGAAGGAGGCAGAAATCAAAGGGGATTGCGTCCTAATCACAATTATTTCATTCATTGGTTACAACTCAACTCAACTTGCAATTTTAATTCTTTTAATTTCTGTTAATTATTCAATCACTCAAATTCACAACACAACAAACAATTCTTTCAAAATAATTTCTCTTTACTTCCAATTACTTAGACTGCAAATTATTGTGAATTTAGTAACAATCCCTGTGGAGATGATACTCTACTTACCCACTTTATTACTTGAAACGATCGGTATACTTGCTGTTTTCGCAACAGATTTCCTTCAATCAAGATTGCTATTTAATTTGTGATGGTAAGAGTGATGAGGTAATTCACATAGGCAAGAGGAAAGGTAATGTGTATCTACTCTCCATTGACCATGCTTTGTTTTACAAAACCACATGCTTATTAAGTAAAATTGATGAAACATGGCTGTGGCATAGGAGAGCTAGTCATATAAATATACATCATATGAATAAGCTTATTAAGAGGGACTTAGTTATTGGCTTGCTGATAGAGTGCTTTTAGTTGAGTATTTTTCTATCCTTCTTAGCTTATTTGACCTCTCTTGGACCTTTATTTTCCTATTCTAATTCAGTTTTGGGCCTAGGTGTAACACCCTCCTAATTTACTATATATGTGCATTATCTGATAAATCTGCATTCCTAAAATAAATGACATAAATGCCCTTAGAAATTTTTGAAAATGACCAAAATGTCCTTGAACAATTTCACAAATGACAGTTAGGTCCCTAGGGTAAAAGACAAAAATGCCCTTGAACATTTACCCAAATGACCAAAATACCCTTTTAGCTCTGATAAAGCCAGAAGACCTTAGTAAGGTTATGGAAGCCTAACAAAAGTCTAGTATGCTCCTAAATAGAAAATTAGTGACATTTTTAGTAAAGAAAACTATGAAATAGAATTTTTAGAAATTTCGAAAAATAACTCAGAAAAATTAGGATACAGACTAATTTGAATTTTAGAAAAACACAGAAACAGGAAAGATACAATCTGGAGAATTTTCTTTTAATTACAGAAGGAATGGATTTTTAAATAAATAGGTCTATACATTTTAAACAAAGTCAACCAATAAGAATTTAGAAAAAGTTATTAAAAGGAAGTTAAGAAACATCTCAAAATTGATTACTAAAACATACTACTGTAAGGACTTTTATTTTCGGCGCTTAACCCCGCGCGATCGCGCGGGGATTCAGGTCAGAAAACCCTGCTAAGGGTGCGGCGCCGGTGGCGCAAGGATTGGCGGATGGCGCCAAGTGTAATAGCTTGAATTCGTAAGTATATGTTAAGCTTAGTTAAGCATGAATCTAAGTTTTATGGTGGTTCTGGCATATGGCG
>PYAF01004789.1:31719-53301 GCA_007407185.1 Glycine tomentella
TCATTGCATAGCAAGGCATATAGAGTATTCAATAAAAGAACAATGTGCATTGAAGAATCTGTACATGTGATTTGTGATGAAACTAATCCCTCTAAGGAGGAAAAAGAATTGGAAGGTGATGCAGGTCAGCTGGAAGAAGTAATTGAAATTGACAACACCTCAACCAAAATTGAAGAACCAAGAGCTGAAACAGAAGCAAAACCCACAACCCCTATTCAAATGCCTAAAGATTAGAGAACAACAAGAGACTTATCACTTGACAACATAATAGGTGAAGTTTCAAAGGGAGTATTTACTAGATCCTCATTAAAAAACCTATGTTGTGATATGGCATTTGTTTCACAAATTGAGCCTAAGAACATTGATCAAGCCTTGAGTGATGAACATTGGATGCATGCCATGCATGAAGAGCTCAATTAGTTTAAGAGGAATGAAGTTTGGGAACTTGTTCCTAGACCTTTATCTCTTAAACACATTGGCACAAAATGGGTTTTTAGAAATAAGCTTGATGAGAGTGGAATCATAGTCAGAAATAAAGCTAGATTGGTAGCTAAAGGCTATAACCAAGAGGAAGGCATAGACTATGAGGAAACTTTTTCTCCAGCTGCAAGATTGGAAGCAATCAGGTTATTACTTGCATATGCATGCCTCATGGATTTCATACTTTTTCAAATGGATGTTAAAAGTGTTTTTTTAAATGGATACATTGAGGAGGACATATATGTTGAACAACCTCCTGGTTTTAAAGATTTTAAACATCCTAATTATGTTTACAAACTGAAAAAGGCACTTTATGGTTTAAAACAAGCTCCTAGGCAAATGGTATGAGAGGTTAAGCAAATTTCTGCTTGAACAATCTTTTACAAGGGGCAATGTTGATAAAACCTTGTTTATCAAAAGGCTTGGAAATGATTTCTTACTGGTTCAGATTTATGTGGATGATATATATTTGGTTCTACTAACCACAATTTGTGCAAGGATTTTTCATCAGCTATGCAGAAAGAATTTGAAATGTCAATGATGGGTGAACTTACATTCTTCCTTGGACTTCAAGTAAAGCAAATGAAGAATGGAACCTTTCTTAACCAATCCAAATACTGTCTAAAAATCATTAAGAAATTTGAAATGGAGAAGAGCAAGGATGCTACAACTCCTATGGCAACATCAACATATCTTGATTCAGATGAAAGTGGGAAGAAAGTTGATGAGTCAAAATACAGAGGAATAATTGGATCATTGTTGTACTTGACAACTAGCAGACCTGATATAATGCTCAGTGTCTGTTTGTGTGCTAGATATCAAGTTAATCCTAAAGAATCACACCTTACTGCTGTCAAGAGAATTCTGAAATATCTCAAAGCTACACCAAAAGTTGGTCTTTGGTATCGAAAAGGTGCTTCTTTAAATATTATTGGTTATTCTGATTCTGATTTTGCAGGTTGCAAATTAGATAGGAAAAGCACGAGTGGCACTTGTCATATACTAGGAAGCTCATTGATCTCATGGCATTGCAAGAAGCAGTCATGTGTGGCATTATCTACTGCAGAAGCGGAATACATTTTAGCTGGAAGTTGTTGTGCTCAAAGCTTGTGGCTTAAACAACAAATGATTGACTATGGAGTAGAACTGAATGTTATTCCTCTGCTATGTGACAATACAAGTGCTATCAACATATCAAAGAATCCAATAATGCACTCAAGAACAAAGCATATTGAGATAAGACATCATTTCCTCAGGGATCAGGTTCAAAAAGGTAACATAAAGGTAGACTTCATTGACACCAATCATCAATTAGCTGATATTTTCACAAAGCCTCTATCAAGGGATAGATTTTATATACTTAGAAACATGCTAGGAATACTTGATGAAAGTGAAAATGATAAGAATACTTCAACACAACCAAGAGGGGGGTGAATTGGTTGAACCTTGTCCAATTAAAATTTAAAATCAGAGTATTACCACAGGATCTTTATCACTTTCAATGTTATTTCAAAACCAAGAATCAATATTCAATCAAATTCCTTTTACAAGAAGAATAGAAAACAGAGTATAATTTTTTGTGCAATAAAATTGATTCACAAACAAAGCAATTAAGAGATGAATAGGTGAGAAGAAAGATTAGTCTTAGATTTTTATACTGGTTCATCTCAAACCCTATGAGGCTACATCTAGTTCTTCTACTCAACACTAGAGTAGAGTTCCACTATTGAAAAAATTATCCTTACAAGCAAATTTTCAAGCCTCTCTTCATCAACCCTAGATGAAGTTCAGATATCCAAAACCCAATTAGATCCTTAGAGACCAAAACCCACACTGAGAACACTACTCAGCTGTCTTTTAGAGAAGCACTATCTCACACTTGCAAGAAACTCAATTACAATAGACTAATCCTTACAAATATTCAAAGACCAGTTTACACCATCAAAGAATAAGGAAAGCTATCACCTGATAATCCAAGAATGAATGCACAATGAATGATTCTCAGGTTGAAAGACAGATTACAATCATATATGCAGTCTTTTCCTTATGCTTTGAATCAATGAAGCTTCACCTTCTTGAATCAAAAACCCATATGAGATTTTGTGAAGCTAAGTATGTTTAGAACTCAGAGAAACTCACTAATGAAAGCTCAGAATGTTTGTGAAAGCCCAGAATACGAAAAATCAAAAGTTGCAAACTTCAGAGAAGTGAGTTCTATTTATAACAGATTTTTAACTAAAAATAATCGATTAAACTCGCTCCTGTAATCGATTTTTTACCATTTTTAATCGATTAAATCAAGACTGTAATCGATTAAAATGCTCCTAATAATTTCTGGGTTTGTGCTATGAACAATATAATCGATTATTCCGTGAAGTAATCGATTAAACCAGTCAGTCATGCATTCTAAATGAGCTTAGTAATCGATTAATATGATATGTAATCGATTAAGGCAATGAGCTATGTTTTTTCTAAGTCTATATGCATAGGCTTGTAATCAATTACCAACTCTATGTAATCGATTAAGACAGAGAGTTCCATTTTTCATAAAAAGCCTTAGTAATCGATTAAACTAATATGTAATCGATTACAATGATCATGATTTGTTTTCTAAAGGCACAAAAAACAAAATAATTGATTCCAGTATATGTGTAATCGATTACTTCAGTAAAACTTTGTTTTTCCAAAAACTTAACCTTTTAAATGCCTTAGTTATATACCGCCTTTGATTAAACCTTTTAATCTAATGATCCTAAATGAATGATTAATGCATGACGTGCACAATTGGATTATCAGATCATATTTACATTTAATCAAATTGGTCTTCAATGCTTTCCATGGAACTTTGCCTTTGTGCATGTTGAAAGCACAAAATTTTTGAGCCTTTGATTCTTGTTCATTGATGCTTGGCTTCACTTGAATCAACAGAAAGCAACATTAACTAGCTTGTTTTGTATATGCTTTATATGATAATTTTACTTCTAGATCTTTAGGTTTTGGAAAAGATAATTTTACTTCTAGATCTTTAGGTTTTGGAAAAGATATGCAAGAAATTGATTTCTTTTTTAACGTTTCTTATTTTAATTCAATTTGGCTCGTGATAATACTTTAACCTGCTCTACATTCATGTTTAATGGAGATAATTTTCCCTTCTCAATTTGTAGGTTTTAAAAAAATAAATTGATATAGTTCAGCTTCAATGGTACGGGTTTTGCATGTTCAGGGCGCTTTATTGCTTGCACAAAGAGATATTTTCCCCCTTGCATGATCAATAAGTAAAACCTGGAAACTTCCTTTTCTCTCGAAAGCTAAACAAAGGCTATCTTATTGATTTTAACCTTACCATATATGGGGCAAAAGAACCAAAATAATATTTTTTTATTAAATATTTACCAAAAAGGGGTTGTCTGTAAAATATTTACAGAAATGGGGCTGTGTAACATGCCTGGATTAGGCATGTTACAACACGCCTAGATTGGGCGTGTTGTAACATGCCTAATCCAGGCATGTTACACATGCCCCATTTCTATAAATAGCCCACCCCCCACCCCATTTCCTCACTTTCCACTATCTCTCTAGAAGTTCTCTGCCTTCTCTCTAGTGTTTTCAGTGGATATTTTGTGCAGCGAAACTCTGCTGAATTGCAAAGTTTTTCAGAAAAAATCCTGCGAACAAGTAAGTGCTTTGCTTTGCCTTTTAGTGATGTTGTTATTATTTAGTTATTTATATTGTTAATGATGCATGTACTTATTTTTTAGCAAAATAGATGTTAGGTTACTTAATAATTGTTTTAGTTTAGGGTTTAAGATTTATTTATTAGAAAAATGTTAGGATGATGTTAATTTGTTAGTGACACACATTTAGGTGGATAGAAAATCGTTTAGGTGTTTGGTACTGTAGTGTTTGGCTAAAATGATTAGAATTTAAAATTTAGGGTTTGCTGCGCATGGTTAGGTAGTGTTTAGGGTTTGATGATGTGATATTCGATTGTGGTTAAGGGTTTAGGGTTTGGTGGGCATGGGACGTGACGTTTGGGGTAGGGTTGGGTTTGATGGTCATATGATGATGGTGTGCGGTTTAGGGTTTATGGTTTGGCTGGCCAGGTAGGGTTTAGGGTCTAGGGTTGGGTTTAGGGTTGGTGTCATGGTTTTGGTTGCATGGATTAGGGTTTGGTTCAGTGTTCGGGGTGCAGTGATTAGGGTTCATGGTTGTAGGCCGAACCGGGTCTAGTGTTCTGAAATTTGTTGTTTTAATGATTTGTGAATTGTACATAATTGTTAACATGAATTTTTATTTTTGGTGTATGGAGTTAATGATAACATGGCCAATTTATCTGGATCTGATTCGCTGCGCTTTGTATCGGATCATGAGGTTGAGCCGATGGATCCGACATCTTATGTGGTTCCTACCCCGTACAGATGGGGCGCTTTGTGTAGGCGTACTCAGCGCACCCATGTTTCACAAGCTGTGTGGAACGAGGGCACAGTACAACTACTAAATACTCGACGTGGCAAGGTGTCGGGGGGACCAGCATATGACGACATTCCTCAAGTCGTTTTTGATATGCTGTGGGACGCTGGCTTTCTTCATGTCGCACGCATGCGACATATTTAGGTATGCAACACCTCATATTAGTAATCAAATTTGATTTAACGATAACTATAGTTGTCAATTGATTAATGATATTGTTTTAGATTGATGCTGCCCTGATTAGTGCTCTGGTTGAGCGATGGAGGCCAGAGACCCATACGTTCCACATGCCACATGACGAGATGACTATCACGATACAAGATGTGGCTGGTATTTTGGGATTGCCCACGGCTGGCAATGTTGTCACTGGAGTGACTTTGTTCGATTGGGCGGAGGTGATTGAGGACATTTTCGGTCAAGAACCTGACGACGAAACAGAGCTGACCAGTGGGTACCTACGACTGACTTACTTCGATAGGCATTTTGGGGATTGGGGTGAGTTGGATAAAGATTTTGTCAATGTGACGTGGTTTGCAAAGGCGCACATTGCCCGCCTTATTGGTGCATGGCTGCTGAGCGATCGATCTGGAGGTAGCGTGATGGCAGCACACTATATCCCTTTGATGGCTGGGGACTTCCCAGAGATCGGAGGATACAGCTGGGCCGCTGCGGTCCTTGCACATTTGTTTAGACAGATGTGCGAGTGTACAGATGCATCCAGAAAGGACATTGGTGGATGCCATATGTTGCTTCAGGCGTGGGCGTGGCTGAGATTCCCACCAATTGCTCCATGTATTTCGCAGCCTAGGGACCCACGAGAGCATTTTGGACACAGGTATGTGTGACTACATGTTCATTTTATAACAATTTAAACAATTAAGCCCTACATTGTTTAATGTTAGTTATTTCGTTAACAGGTTTAACGGGTTACCCCAGCTTAGCCCGCATGAGGTGGTGTACTACAGGACGGCCTTCGATGCCCTCACTCGGGAGAATGTATGTATAGTGCTTGTTTATTAATTGTAAGTTTGCACTTGTGGTATGTGATTACATAAAGGAAGCTAACTGTTTTTTTTTATGTGCAGGTTGTCTGGGAACCATATGAGGACTATGATTTCGTTGGTGCATCTGACCATGAGCGATTGTTGTAGATGGCGTCAACACCGATTATTTGTTTCCACACAGTTGAAGCTGCCCATCCGGATAGATGCATGCGGCAATTTGGGAGGGATCAGCCAATCCCACGTCCTGCCATGAAACTTAAGGGTGTGCACGACTTTTCACTGCGTGGTAAACGAGAGGAAAACTGGGTTCGTAAGCTGAGACCGTTTATCGGGTGCTGGCAGCATAGGGAAGAGCACATCGACCTCCCCCCACAATCCAGGGGTTAATGTCACCAAACCATGAGTACATGGTTTGGTACAGGGAAAATGGGAAGCGGTTTATCACAAAGGAGGGTGCCAAGATGGGTCGTAGTGTAAGTTTCGTTTTGATGAATATTTTTATGTTATTTACATTAATTATCATAGTTGACATAGTTGACAGTGATGTTTATATATTTGAATTTGAATTTATAGGTCGATGGGATAGAGATGCTCTACTTCGCGACACTTAGACAGAATAGGGCAACGTTCGACTTCGATTGGGCCAATCAGGAGTTGGGTCGCCTAATGTCTGTCTTCAGACAAAGTTGTCAGGTGGAGGAGTCTGGACCACAAGCTCCCAAGACGTAGCTTCAGGAGGAGCCACAATTGTCTCTTCAAGTTGGTCGTCGCAGAAGAGAGGAACGTGGTCTAGAGCGTCGACAGAGACCTATTCAGCAGGTGCCTCAGCCCATTGTTGGTCCCGGGCCTACCGCCCCGGGTTGTTATAGGCCTCCAATTATTGAATCGACATATAGGATCCAGGTCTTTTACCATAATCCTACCGAGCCGACGTAAGGCCAATATGAAGACATTGGCTTTGGGAATGTTCTCGCTGATTGGACGCATACAAACATCGATCAGATGCTCATGGAGTTTGATATGGCCACAACAGGTTGTGGGGGTTGGGCAACAGATGCACCATATGTGCCCGAAGCTGCTGAGCATCCTATGCCATGGTATGCAGACCAGGGTACTCCATGTCTAGCTCCATAGGTCCCAGCATATGATGCAGGCCCCTCTCAAGCAGACTCAGCCGAGACAGGCTATTCCCAGCGACCTCGAAGATGGAGGCAACCTGATAGACAAGCGCGTCGTCAACAGTGGCCACCACCGTCTTAGTTTTAGTCGCTTGCTTGTACCATTTGTTTGTACCATTTATTTTAAAGATGTGTATTGTAACTATTATGTATGTTACATTTGTTTGTGTTATTTATTTTGTAGTGTAACTATTATGTATGTGGAATGCACGAATTCAACACAAAGCTTGAAACACCCCACACTGAAGCCCTTTGTGTCCACTTTGATTTAGTATTATTCATGTTGATTCTATCTGTCATCGTCACAGGCGTTTTCCCATCCTATAATCCAATAATTGTTCCTAAGCAGACAAGTATTCGTAATGGTCCTGTTCAATGTAACCAGCTTGCTATTAGCAGCGATAATCAATAAACTCAACTTTCAACTGGTATCTGAATAGGTCTCTAATGTCAAGGAAACAGCTGACAAAACGGAAGTGGCCAGGAAGCAAAGTGAAGAGAGAAAAGCAAAGAAAATTGCAGCTAAGGAAGTGCTTGCCAAGGCAAAACTTGAATTGGAAAACTAATTACTCAATATTAGTGAAGTGTATGTAATACCCCTAAGTCTGTAACCGAAGACCTTAACCCTAATCACAATATCAGGCCTAAACCTAAACAGGAATCCATAAACCCTAAATAGAATGTTCATTTGTAATAAGAACGATAAAGTAAAACAACATATTCAACGCACATTTTTCATTCAATCTGCATGTCCGGTTTGCTAAACATGGCTAAAATTTCAATTGGACAAAAACGTTTCCAGTAGTTCGATTCTGCTATGATCTTCAACACGTCTTCGTTGCTTGTCAACTCTTTTATGTGATATTCGATTGTGGTGGTCGAATATTGTGCATGGCGTGGCTGTCGAAAAAACAATTTTCTCACCACCTGTGACATGTGAATCCCATCATGGGGAAACCAGCACAACTTCCTTGATGACAACCTTCAGTCTTTCCATGGTGCATGCAGAAGGAATTTGAAATCGTATTGGGTTTGTTCTAGTAAAGGCATAACCCACACAACCGACTCTTCGGGGTTTGTTCCACTTTCCGTTATAATATAGCATTGCATCATGCGTTGGAACGATTGTGGATTGAAGTAGGTTGACTATGCCATCGGGTGTTCTGTGGATGGCACATAAAATTTCAATTGGGCGAGCACTCGACATATTGTCACTGCACCTTAACATTCTGCAAACATCATCATCATTTGTGAGTGCCACAGAAGTAAAAAAATAGTGCTAACCTGCATGCATCGATGGTTGTCGATAGTAGATGTTGTCAACAACATGGTCATCAGGAAGAACTAGGGTTTGCTGCATCCTACTCTTCAGGGTTTGAAACGAACAGTCATCAGGAAGAACAAGGGTTTACTTGATCTTTTATGAGTTGGATCCCCAATTTTTTTGCTTGGGCTCTCCACCTTTTCTTCTTTATTTTTCTTATGAGAAAACTCCCTTTTAGGCTTGTCCTTCCAGCTAGAAGTTGCAGCCCATTGATCTTGGAAAAGGAAGCTTTTCTCCTTTTTAGTTGTTGCTCCACCCTTTGAGCTTTGTGGACTAGCTCCTCAATTGTAGCATAAGAATGTAACTCCATCACATCTTGAATTTCTCTATTCAAGCCATGAAGGAATCTAGCCATTGTTGCTTCTTGAACCTCCACAATTTCATCCCTTATCATCATCAATTCCATTTCCTTATAATATTCATCAACACTCTTGTAATCTTGGAAATGTCTTTGGAGCTTATTGTGGACTTCCCTTGCATAATAAGTTGGAACAAATCTTCCTCTCAAGCATGCCTTCTAGTCATCGCAAGAATTTACTCTTTGTCTCCTCATCCTCCCTTTGTCCATTTGAATTTGGTTCCACCATATCAAAGCATACCACCAAATTCTAGAGTTGCTAGAGTAACTTTCTTTTCTTCATCAAATTGTTGGCATGAGAAAATTTGTTCTACTTTCATCTCCCACTCAAAGTAGTCTTCAAGATCATTATTGCCAAGGAATTTTGGAATTTTTATTTTCACTCCATTCAATCCTCCATTCCTCCATTCTCTCTCTTCTCCCCTAAGCCTCCAATCTCCTTCATCTCTATTTTTCCTACTATGATTGTTTCTTCTATTATTTTCTCTTATATTATTTTCTTTCCTATCCTCCCTCTCACTTCTCTCATCATAATAATCTCCTCCATGAGAGGAAGCATACTCACTCATCCTTCTACTACTATTAACCTCTCCATCGACACTTCCCATTGGATGACTCCCCCTTTGGGTCTCCCTTTGTAACTCTTCAAACCTTGCATCCATTTTGGTTTGCAATTCTTCCATTTGTTTTGTCATGGCTCTCATCAACCTAAAGGTCCTAGGTGACAAAGCCTTATCTCCTATTGAGCTCATCCTTCAAAAAAAATGGTTAGTAAAAATACAAGTATATAAGGAAATACTCACCACTCTCTAAGTGTTTGTCACTCTCAATCGTGTTTGCACACTTTATCTAGGCTCTTTCTACAATGTTCTCTCTTTCCTTTTTCCACTCTTATTCCTCTCTATAGTTCTTCAGCAAAAACTTCTAATCAAATCAAGCTTCTTTACTATAGTGAAATAGGAAATGATTCTAGGCTAGACTCAAGAGTTCAAGAACAAGAAAACTCTAAGACAAAACCTTGGAAATTTTAAGAGACAAGCAACAAAAGAAAAATTTTAGAAAAGCACAACTCTAATTAGAATTTAATGAGACAATTCAAGGAATACTATGGGTTGTACCAAACTGTACAAGTAGGATATGTCAAGTAAATTCAATTGCTAGAAGCCAAATTTCATCAAATTTGCATATCATACAAGCTCATGTAATTTTGTGGTTCAAAGGAAATTTGAACTTGTAGCTTTTGTAACTTTGATTTTCTTCTAAATTCTATTTTTCTTTCACTTTTTCCAGCCACCAATCAATAATGTCTTTGGCTGTACCAATTTGATACCATTTGATGTATTTTTCATTTTCTTTTGATTGTTTCTTTCACAAAATTTTTGTAAGCTTTTTTTTTCTTTTGCACAAGTTCAAAAGTTCTTAAAGAAATTGATGAATCACGAAAATTTTGATGTATGACTATTGTAAAATTTGTTTCTAACAAATCAATTCTGTTTAGGCATGAGATTAGAATCACATGAAACTTGAAGTAAACACAAGGGTTATGTGGTGGGACATACAACAAGCCTACACCACCAAGAATCAAAAGAAAACAACAAGAAACAAGGAATTGAAATGGATTTTCGTTTTTGCATTTGGTGCAGATTTTACCTTTGAAGAACTTTTAAAACTGAACTTGAAGAAGAATTCCACAAGGATTAGGCTCTAGATACCACATGATGTATGATTGTGTTGTAGCTATGATGTATAGCTGAACCCATAGCAATTAGTTTTCCCAAATCTACCTTGCAATGAAACCCAATCTTCAAGCAAACTTCAAGAACTCTGAATTCTGCACTTTCACAGAATTTGGGGTTGTTTTAAGCTTTTTAATTAAGCAATGGAAGATGGAAGAAAGGTTAGGGATGAAGATGGATGGCGCCATGGAAAAGCTTTCCAATAAGCCTAGGAAGAATCACCACAATAGCATTGACAAGCCAATTATAAGACTCAAAGAGTTCTTACACAAGAACAAAAGAGAAACTCTCACAACAATTTTTAGAATTGTATTAATGAACAAAGTTAGTTACAATCAGTTTTGGTACCTAATAAAAGCCACGAAATTACAAGCTAAATGTCACTAAATGTAAGGAAAATGCAAATTGAAATGAAGCCCAAATGAAACTTGAAGTGCAAGTTTTCCTAAAGTGACCCTTGGCTGCTCAACAGGCGCAGTGCAGACTCAACCCTGAAGTAGTCGATTTATTCGCACTTGTAATTGATTAAAACAGAGTTATTTACAATTTTTAGGCTCGTGTAATCGATTACAGATGTCTTGTAATCGATTAAAATAGACAAGTCTTGTTTCTGTGTGAAACTGAATTGTTGGTAATTGATTACAGGTATCAGAAACTGTTTACAAAATGCCTATGTAATCTATTACAGGTGTAACACCCCGGACGTGTTATCTTTAATGATATCATAAGCGCGCTGTCAGCGTTAACTAAACACGGTGCGGAAGCGATAGAATCGATTTTCTTGATTACATTATGGAATTTAAAAAAACACAACACAAAGCATCATAACACGGGCTGTGGATCCAGTTAACTCAAACATAAAACAACATAGGCAGAGAACATACAAGTCTAAACAGAGATAATCAGGAGGAAACATAACTCATACACAAAAACATAAACTATACATATACATATACAACTCTAGTTCTACCACATCTGTGGTTATACATCAACATATGTACAGTACAACGGGTGTACATTCACACCCTATCCCTATACAGGGTACAAGACAAAGATCAAAAGAAAGAGACTCTTCTAGTCTTCATCTGCAGCCCATGATCACTCCAGCATACTCAGCTAGGGCCTCCTGCCCTGTGGTTTCTCCTCTCAACTAGAAGCACCTGAAAACCACAACCCACAACAGGGGTGAGATAAACATCTCAGTAAGCTCAGGGTCCTGGGAGATCCTCCCTTACCCTGGTTCACCCCCAAGTACAACACATAAACAAGACATAACAAAGCCTAGGACATCATCCTGGCTATCACACATATAAAGCCTAGGACCTTAGCCTAGCTTTCACACAACCCCAAGCTGTCTGGGTCATCAAAGGATGCTCTCAGCATCAGAGGTATTCCACCTCATATTGGCTCTCAAACCATCCCAGACTTGTCTCACAGAGGTACATAACATAAGTGTCAACCACTGGACACTTCTCATACCAGAGAGGCACCGCCTCATCACTAAACCAGCATTGCCTGAGTCATCTACTCAGGACTTCACGCTCACACATGTTGCCTGAGGAATCCCTCAACTCAGGACTTCCAGAATCCAGATATGGATCATCTAAGAGGCTCTAGGCTCTCATCCCCTCGGGGAGCCCTCTCTTAGAGATACAACATATCTGTCTACTGCCTGGCTTCTCCAGGACTTTCATAACACATGCCTGGGCAAGAACATCCATATAGGGCAATCACCTCCAGGACTTTACAATCCAATGCCTGAGAGGGATCATCTCACAGCGGAGGCACTCAACCCCTCAAGGCTTCACATCACATGCCTGAGAGAGATCATCTCACACAGGAGGCACTCAATCCCTCAGGACTTTCCATTGCCTGGGAGAGATCATCTCATAACGGAGGCACTCCATCCCCCAGGACTACACATCAGTTACCTGAGAGAGATCATCTCACATAGGAGGTACTCATCCCTCAGGACTTCCAAGTCACATGCCCGAGAGAGATCATCTCACAACGGAGGCACTCATCCCTCAGGACTTCCACATACACTGGCCTGGGAAAGAACCTCCTGTACAGGGCAATCACATCCAGGACTTTTCAACATCAATGCCTAAGGAGGAACATCCTGATAGGGCAATCCATCCTTAGGACTTTAGTGGAGAGCAGTGGCACCTCCCAAGGAATCTCAGCTATTCCAGGGAGTCCTCAAACTCTTCCTCTGGCTAGGGAACCTCATCTAGCCCGATACTATGCCAGTATCCTATAGGTTCCATCACAGACCACCTCATGGTCTGCATCCCATCTGTGTCACTGAACACCTCACAGTGTTCATCCATTAAAGGCCCAAGGCCATCCACACCTGTCACATCAGGTGTCTCATTACCCTCACACTGTCTCAGTGTCTATCCTAGGGTTAATCATTTCATTTATACATCTGGAACGGTCTGAGTATCACTCCAAGTACCGTTCGTCTAGCCTCTTGGGCTCCAAGCACATATAATTATCAATAACAGACCACAATGGCCTTTCTATCTACAGCATGCACATAATCATATACACAATCAAACATGGCATGCATTCATCACCCACTTAAGTGGCAACCAAGAGAAAGGGCTAATTCCCCAGAGCGATGAGCTTACCTGGCAAGCCGTGCCTCACAGCTCTAGCCTCGACTGATGGTCTGCTCCTCTGACACCTCGTGTCAAGCCCTATCAAGGCATACATACACATATTACAGACCATTCAAGCACATACACATCCACAAGCTCATCAGACAGTCCTCAACTGTCTCAGAGAAAGGAACCTCAGTCCTTTCTATCAACCCAAGTCATCTACCTAAGGTTCCTCAGGCTCATCCTCTACAAGCCTTTCCATAGACCCTCAGTGGTCTATCACAGATCAAACATGGCCTCAGAGTCCCTCTGGACTCAACCCAAGCCATTATCAGAGAGCTCAAAGCTCAACCAACCCAAATCCTCTGGGTTTCTCAGGGCTTGGACGGTCTATCTCACTAGACACCATCTCCATGGCCTATCAGGCACCTCAGGCCCATCACAAAGGCTCTTGCATGTCTCAAGTCAAGTGACTCAGTCCAAGTCACACATGCACAACCTAGAGCCAAAACCAACATTCACCAAATCACAAACTGAAAGCTAATCCTTCCTCCTCTCATCATTCTAAACACATCTCCCAACTGGACCCAGAGCTGATTCTAGCCCTATCACAGATTGGTCACTATTCACCCAAAACCCCCAAATCATAAATCAATCGGAGAAACTCGAGTTTCTTACCTCAGAATCAATGAGGAAGGCCTCTAGACTACTCTCCCTAGCCCTGGTGCAATTGAATCACCGCCGTTCCTCGTCCAAGCTCGAGTTCTCTTCAACCTTTCTCAAAGAAAGAGATTTCTGGGGTTTCAAAGGATGTGGAGGAAGGATTCTCGCTCTCACAAGGTTTCTAGGAATATTAAAGGGTTCAGGAAGCGTTTAGGGTCATCAGGCAAGGTCATGGGAGCTTGGGAAGCTCTCCCATGGCTGCTGGAAGCTCTGAGGAAGAAGAAATGGTTTTCTTCTCCTCCCAAAACGCGACCCCCTTTTAAAACAGTCTGCACCAACCTTCCCGCATGATCCGCGCGAGACTCCGCACCATCCGCGTCAGCTGCAAAAACTATGGCACCATCAGCGCCACCCTGGCGCTTCCAGCACCAGCTTCAAGAACCTGTGGCGCTACCAGCGCCACACTTGGCGCCACTCGTGCCAGCTGGGAATTCTGGCGCCCCAGGCATGCCCTTCCAAAGATCCTGGCGCTACCAGCGCCCCTGGCGCCACCTTCCAGTGGATCTGGCGCTACCAGCGCCAACCCTGGCGCCATCAGCGCCACACCCTATACAGGGTTTTCTACCAAAAGGACCTGGCGCTAACCGCGCGGTTCCTCACGCCACCCGCGCCAGATCTCAGGGTCCTTACAACAGGAATTTGGTAATCTGTTAAAACAGACAACACTTCTTTTGTGTTTGCAATGAGTTGGTGTGCTTCTTCATGCTTTTCCAAGAGATACAATTTAACTTGGATGTGGTCTTGAAGTGCTTGAGTCCTAGCTCTTGTCCTTGGTCCTTTAAAGCTCACCAAAGGAAGTGCTTCAAGCTCTCCTTATAGACCTTTAGCTTACCTTGGATCACCATCATGTTTTGATCTTAAAATCTTTGGGGCAACAATAGTGTGCATTTTGAGGTGAAAATTTTAAGTTTCTGATCTAGGTAAGTGTTGCATAAATTTGTTCAAATGAGACTTTGGACAGACTTTTCCTGATTGGTTTCTGATTTGTGTTGTAGAAGCAATTCGACATTTGAAAATCAATGATAATTGGGATACAGATGTTGCAGCTTAATCTACCCAATATCCCTACCTAAACCTGAGTGCTTATATTTTTTTAGGACTAAAATGTGTGGTTATGGAATTAACTGTCGATACCATGTATCCCTTCACTATATTTTTGTTCTATTACATTAATTTCTTTTTTTCATATATATATTCTAGTCTAAGGAAAACATTAAAGAGGTACCATCTTTCCAAAGTAGAAAGCTTCTTTTTGAATGCTTTTTGAAGTTGATGTCCTATTACTTGATGGCAAGGCAGTATAATGAATTTGTAAAAGAAGGTTATGAGGTATTTGTAATTCCGTTTCTTTTATGATGTTAATTGTAATAGCCAACAACAATATTTAAGTAGTGGTATTATGAGGAAATTTATCAACTTATTTATGTGTGCAAATTGATGTATCTGGAAATGGGAGTGTAATTTTAAAATGAAGGGGGAAGATGATATAATTTAAGCATCTCAAAGATGAGTGTATTTAATTTTTCTAATATTTGTGTACGGAAGAGAGAGTGTCAGTTTATTCAAGTTGGACTTTTGGGTGTTTGGGGTGATAGGAAATTGAAACTCTATTGTCAAGAGCTGATTTTAAAAAAGCTGAAATTGTTTTGTTTTTTTTTGGGTTCACTATAAAAAAAAAATCGACATGTGGCTGCTCATTCTGATGGAACTACATTGCTTGCATAATCATTTATGTAAATTTTGTATTTATGAAGCATACCATATTCGAGAAAAGGAGTTTCAATAAGTATAGTGAGAATAGATTTCAAACACTTTTTCTACCAAAACCAATAGGACATTATGAGGCCTATTCTTTGTAAATAGAGTTGAAATATTTTTAGAGGCATATAGGGTTTAGATTTCATTTCTTTATCTAGGTTTGATAAAGGTGATCGGTTGTAAAAGCTTGTAAAGAACAGAATTTGATTTAGTGAAACTTTAACCTAGTGCTGGTTGGAAGAAACTGGATGTAGCTTCTCTTTTGAGAAGTGAATCAGTATAAATTGTTGTCTCTTGTTTCTAATTTGGTTATCTTTCATTACTTGTTCTTGGGTGATCAAATCATAATCAATAAGAAGTAATTCTAACATTGCATACAGTCCAAAGGTGTATCTAGATTGAAAGAAAGTTTCTGATTTTGATAAAGGGTGATTGAGTGATACGATCCATTTCAATTCCGCAAACTGTTTCAAAGAAATTTTAACTTTCTGTTATAAACCAATTCACCCCCCTCTTGGTTAATTGTGTGTCTTCATAGTGTTTTAACTTCTATGGGAAGTATTTCCAATATTAGTGAGAAATGCTAAAGAGCTCAAATTTCTGAGACTTCAACAAGGTAATAGTAGTGTGTCTGAATATATTGATAAATTTGAAGAGTTAATTAAATTCTCCTCTACCTATCAATATAATCCTGATGAGCACTGGAAATGCATGAAGTTTGAAGGGGAACGAGGCTTTGTGTAGACTATAGGCAACTTAATAAGATAACCATTAAAAATAAGTATCCACTGCCTAGGATAGATGATCTTATGGACCAGCTAAGAGGAGCAACAGTATTTTCTAAGATTGATCTTAGGTCAAGATACCATCTGATTAGAGTTAAGAAAGAAGACATTCCTAAAACTGCATTTAGGACTAGATATGGGCATTATGAGTATTTAGTGATGTCTTTTGGATTAACTAATGCTCCAGCAGTTTTTATGGATTACATGAATAGAATATTTAGATCTTATCTAGATAAGTTTGTAGTAGTCTTTATAGATGATATACTTTTTTATTCAAAATCAGAATAAGAGCATAAAGATCATCTTAGAATAGTATTGCAGACACTCAGAGAAAAGAAGTCATATGCTAAATTATCCAAGTGTGAATTTTGGGCCAAGGAAGTGAAATTTTTAGGTCATTGATAGAGTGCTTTTAGTTGAATATTTTTCTATCCTTCTTAGCTTATTTGACCTCTCTTGGACCTTTATTTTCCTATTCTAATTCAGTTTTTGGGCCTAGGCAAGTAAGTGGACTTAATTACTAATTGTTGCGTATTTTCAGATTTTTTGCTCACTTGATGTATCTGACTTGTTCAGGGCCTATAGGGTGCTACTGATCTTCGAATGGAGCATTCTAGGAGTCTTTGGAAAGATAACGAAAAGATCTACAAGTTTTCTAGAAATAGCCCGAGGCCAATTCTGTCATTTAGAGGGTCATTTTAAGCTTCAAATTTAGCACCTCTAAACCTGTAATTTTGGGCTACGAATTTGACTTTCATGGTTGTAAATAGCAAATAATTAGATTGTTGGGTTTGTTTGTGGCCCATTTTATTTTCAAAACTCAGTCACTACATATGTTAGTGACTTTAGTGAAACTTGGGCACCACTCTTTACATTTTCAATAAACAAGTTTTATATTTCTTTCCTTTAGTTTTTAGAATCAAACCCTTGTTCTTCATTTTCTCTCAACTGTTCTTGCTTGTTCTTCACTGTTCTTCATTTTTGTTTTTTTGTTCTTCCATTCTCGTGCAATAATTCCATGGGGCTTCACTGATGATGATCATGGAAGGCTAAATCCTCAATCAATTCAAGGATCCAACCCAAGCACAAGGAGAATTTGAGTTCTGGTTTAGTATTTCGAATTCTATTTGAATGTTCATCTTCTTCTTCAATTGCTATTCTGTTTTCATGATTATGAATGCATTTAGGATTGAAAATGGATTAGGTTATGGATTCATTTTCTAATTTCGAATATTAATCACAGATTAATTGGATGATATTTCAGTTAGGGTTGTGGTTTCAATCAATTTAGGGGTTAAGTCGATTGAGTTGCTTCTAATGAGATTGAATGAACTTTCATGATAGGATTAATTTCTGAGAATAATGATGATTCGAATTGCTTGGTGAGGTGAATTGGATTGATGTTTTAAATTCTGTTTTACATCACTTCTTTTGAATTCTGTTAGTTTCTGTGTTGCTTTTTAATTTTAGTTTACGTTTTTGCAAGTTTTACTTATGCACACAAACTGTTTGATAAAATTCCCCCCTCACTGTTATTCGTAAATTGAAGCTAGAATCTCTGAGTCGACCTAGGTTAATCCTGTGCTACAGAATTAACGTAGTTAAATTGTTTTGGTTCATGTCGACAACGTGATATCAGTCATGTTGTTTCTAAAGAAGGAATTTCAATGGATCCTAGTAAGATTGAAACAGTTATGAATTGGGAGAGACCAACCACAACAATTAAGACAAGGAGTTTTCTAGGATTAGCTGGTTATTATAGGAGGTTTATTAAAGGGTTTTCACAATAGCTTTACCTCTGACTAGCTTGACTAGGAAAAATGTGCCTTTTGTATGGTCACCAAAATGTGAGAGGAGTTTTCTAGAATTAAGGCAAAGATTGACTAGTACTCCAGTGTTAGTATTGCCAAATCCTCATGGTGTATTTGAAGTGTATTGTGATGCTTCAAAGAAAGGGCTAGGTTGTGTGTTGATGCAAAATGGAAATGTAGTAGCATATGCAGCTAGATAGTTAAGACCCCATGAAATTAATTACCCAACCCATGATTTAGAATTAGCAGCAGTAGTTTTTGCCTTAAAGATCTGCAGACATTATTTATATGGAGTCTTAAGTACCTCTTTGACCAAAAAGAGTTGAACATGAGATAGAGAAGATCGGTTGAATTTCTTAAGTATTATAATTTTGAGTTAAAATATCATCCAAGAAAGGCAAATGTCGTGGCTGATGCTTTAGGTAGGAAATCTCTGCATGTATCTAAGATGATGATCAAGGAAATGAAATTAATAGAAAATTTCAAAAATCTTAATTTGGGATTTTCTGTTAATTCTAAAAGCATCATTTTGAGTCAAATACAAATCACTAGTGATTTCAAAGACCACATTAGGCTAGGAAAACAGAGAGATTCAGATTTTCAACAAATTTTATTTGAACAACAAGCTGTCCAAAACTGTCCACTACTGCCACCCGATTTGAAAAAATTATTTCTCTCACATTTTTATTCAAATTAGGTGTATGATATATGGAATTAAAGATCTAGGTGTCTACTATAACATATAAAAATTCAGATAATATAGTTTGTGTATTGCTTGCAGTTATGAAAACACTAACAGATGTCAGTGTGGAAATTTTTAGCTTGTTGGTAGCTTTGGAGTCTAGTTTTAAAAATGTTATAGCTAGAGTTTTATAAATCCAAATAAAGCATGTGATACCTTGTTAGAAATCTTACAAAGTCTAGTTTAACATGCTAAAATATGAGAATTTATGGACTGGTAGATTGGTACAAAATATACTAAGAACAAACCACATCCGGTTAAGTGTTTCTAGCTATTTCAAAATTTGGATTGGGCAAAACTTGTAACTCCTGGAATTTTGGCACAAGGAATAAAATCTTCAGCCCAAAATTTGAACAATCAATGGTTGCCTCATGCAAGTATCCTTCCACGTGCACCATAGTCATTAAATAAGGCAAATCTTGCACCAAAACCATAAGCTAGAAGCAAAGATGTGAAGTGTAGGCTGCTGTAAAAATTTTGAAGGCTGAAGGGAAAATATAATATAAGGCTTTGTGTGCATGTGTAATTACCTAAGCCAAGCAAATAGATCCCCTTTTCTCAGCCATGTCCAAGTAGAAAAGGCCAGATGCCCCAAGTCAATGAATAAGGGAATCTTGACCAAGAAAATTTAGTCAAGATACGGTTTAAGGAATAATATCTTCTAAAGTAATGATGAATTAGTTAAGTTCTAACCAAAATAACTACTAATTCAGTTAAAATCTAACTAGATTCACTTAAAACACAACTAATTAAATTAGTATAAATAGCCTAGGATGTTGGAAAATTTTGCACGTATAGATTGCTAGCCAAAACTCCTTCCACGGCTAATTATAACACCCTGAAATTTCGATAACTAAAAATAGATGTTTGATGTATTTCTTGTGTTATTTTATTATTTGATTAGTTTAGATTAGTTGAATTATTATGTAAATTATCCATGTGCAATTGCTTGGTGTAAATGTCAAGTTATGTGGAGTTTGTTTGAGCTGCGTTGTAATTGAGTGATTCTGAGTTTGACCCAAAACCTATTTTAGTAAATCACCATTATGGAGTGGTTAACCGTTGGATCGCCTTCAAATGTTAGAGGTAGGTTCCTAATGCACATATGTAATTTTTTACCATTGGGATTGTCAAAATAACGTTTGGAGCGTGACAAATTAATTTTTTCACAGAAGCATAAATTTTAAAATTGGGTCAGCTAGCCTAGGCTAATTTTGCAAGCATTTTTGCTCGCCTGGCCTAGTCAAGGTGGTGATAAATACGTACCAGCAGTGAAAATCATGAAAATGGAGGATTCTTCTTCCCCCAAACCTTCCCCCAACCTCCCACCATCACCCTCCACCACCCAAGACCACCGGAAACCACCACGAGGCATCGTCTCTTGCCGTTGGACCACCGCAAAGAGAGGAACCCTTCAATCGGAGCGAAATCTTCAAAACCCAACTCGAAGATTCGGTAGAGAACTGTAATACCTTGAATTTTAAGCACGTAGTTAAGCTCATGATTAAGGAAGATAAGTATGCTTGAGAGTATTAAGAGAAAAGGAGTGAAAAGACATGGGAAAGGTTGTTCTGGCATATGGCGCAACCCACTTGGGGTGCGGCGCGACACGCGCCATATGTGTAAAATAGGGCAGATGGCTCTGCCATGCCACGCGAGTGACTTGAAGGTTCACACGAGTCGCGTGGGCTGGCTGAGAATATGACGCGGGTAACGTGAAGATCCACGTGAGTCGCGTGGGAAGTGGCCAGGAATCATGTTTTTCCTCTGGGGCTCCACGCGAGTAACGTGGAATCCACGCGAGTCGCGTGGAAGGCCCGTATGAAATGGCGCGAGTCGCTTGGGGAAACGGCGCGAGTCGCGTGGGGCTTCGGGTAGCCTATACATATAAAGCTCTTTTGGACGAAAATGGAGAGGAAGAGAGAGAGAGGACAGCCATTGATGAGCTACTGAGCTCTGTATCTTCTCCATCGTTCATCTAAACACCTCCGATCCAACTGAGAAAGTGATCAAAGCCCCGAAAGGAGAGTAAACCCCCGATCTATTTCTGAGATTAGCTGAGAGAATGTGAGATTGGATTTCCCTGAGAAAACCCTTGAGAGCTCGGAGTTTGAAGGCGAAGGAGGCCTTGTTTGAGCGATCTATCCTTGGGAAAGTGAGTCCCTGGTGTTTCCGAACATCCCAGAGGTAAGAAACTCGAGCTCTAACTGTTGATTCTGTATTTTGGATTCAGGGGTTTTGGGGTTATCTTGAGGGGTGTTTTTGGAGGTGTTAGAGCCGTTATTAGGCTCGGACTCTGTAAAGTCTTATACTCAGTGGACTGTTCTGAGGAAGTTAGAACCTTGAATCATCATTACTGATGATGTTTGAATTTGGCTCTGTATATGCCTGTGTGACCGATGTAAAGTCACTTGCTGATGGTTCTCTGATAGGCTAGAGCCTTAATTGTGATGTTCTGAGCTGAGAGGCTAGTAGAGTAGGGCTTTGAGTGGATCTCAGTCCCTTTCTGATAACAATTGAATTGTGAGGCTGAGTAAAGCTTAGCTTATGTATATGTGTGGCGAGTCTAGAATGACTCAGATGGATTGTATTCCATCCTGATGG
>PYAF01004789.1:57352-85473 GCA_007407185.1 Glycine tomentella
CTTGAGTCTCTTACCTCAGTGGCGACTCAGAAGATCTCAGGACAGCTTCCCCAAGCTCTACTGTCCTTTCCAAGCCTTGAGTCTCGTCCACTCTCAAGTTCTCTGAAGTTTCTCTCTTGAGAAATCAATTCTCACTCACTAGGGGTTTTCAAGAGCAAAGAATGAAGGATTATGGCTTTCCAAGTGATTCTCACAAGATAAAAAGTCTATGGAAGGTGTTTAGGCCAAGAAACAAGGTCCCAGGAAGCTTGGGCACTCCAACAATGGAGGTTTATGGCTGAGGGAGGAAGAAAACTATTTTTCCCTCAGCTTTTTCGCGTTTCTGCCCTTTATACTCGGCCTGCCTGACCTCTGGCGCCACCAGCGCCAGCTCCGGCGCCATCCGCGCCAGTATGTCGGTTAGTCTGGAGCTCTTAGCGCCGCTCCCGCGCTCTCAGCGCCGGTTTTCAGAACCTATGGCGCCCCCAGCGCCACTCCCGCGCCTCCAGCGCCAGCTTCCAGAGAATCTGGCGCCCTCAGCGCCACATCTGGCGCCACCAGCGTCGGCTGGGATAAATTTGGCGCTCCTGACGCCAACTCTGGCGCCCTTGGCGTGGAACTCCAGAGAACCTGGCGCGACCAGCGCCGCCCTGGCGCCCATAGCGCCACCTTCCAGAGATCACGGCGCCATCAGCGTGGATCTGACGCCCCTAGCGCCAGTTTCCAGAGAACTTGGCGCTCTTGGCGCCATCCTAGCGCTCCTAGCGCCACATCCCAGTGGGTCTGGCGCGATCAGCGCCAGCCCTGGCGCCATCCGCGCCGCACCCTTAACAGGGTTTTCTGATCCAAATCCCCGCGCGACAGTGCGGGGTTAGGCGCCAAGAATGAGGGTCCTTACATTTCACACTTAGGTTCTTCCTAATTTCCTTTCTTTTCATGCGATTTTTAAGAGAAATTTATGTAGGCCTACTCCATATGCCTGATCTAGCTAATAAAAGAGAAGATAAATTACATTTTAAGCTTTAACTATTATGATGGCTCTGCCATTTATTAGATGCAACAATTGTTAGAGTTCTTTAAAGGTCTTCAATTTCAAACTTTATAACATATCAGGGAAAACCAATGGGAACTTATAAGTCAATTTACCTAAAAACGAATTTGACCCAAAGCAAGAGTTTATAAAATATAAATAATCTTGTGAAACCTTAGCCTTTATACTATACCTTCAAGAATGTCACAGGCGACTATGGCAATTCCAGCAATCACCCAAAGGATAAAGTTAGGCACCCAAGAATATTCAGCTCTACAATGCCCTACCAGTTGCATTCCTGCAAGCAGAAAATAGAATTTAGAAGAATTGATAACAAAGAAAGAAAGTTAGCACCCATTCGTATATATTGATCAAATTTATCCAGTAAAAAAAGATTATTGAATCAAGTACAGTGACAACCCCAAGATTAGCTCCATTGTTTGAATTAGAAGTGCAGCACATGACGCCACCAATATTTGAACCAAAGTAACTGAAAGTGTAAATGGACAAGACAACAATGGGAAGAATAGAGCATATGTGTATAATAACCTATTTGTCAATGCTTAATGTATTAATTGCATTGAAGGACAAAATTTAAACGTGGAAAATCAAGTTCATGACACCTCTTTCTAAATTAGAAACAAAATGATAAATCCAACATTAACAACTACATGAAAATATATATACCATACATATTGTGTGTTTAAAATACATGCATTTAGTGTTGGGGAATTTTTTCCACAAGTAGATAGTCAAACAATCATATATATAGATAATAAAATGTCCACATATGTTGATGTTATTGCAAACAATTGTAACACAATGTTTAAAATGTTGTCAATAACCAAGAAATACAGCATAACCATTTGTCCTATAGACACCCTCTACAATTCAGAATTTTGACTATTTTTAATTTGCAACAAATATGCTGCCCATTGCTTGCGAACTGTTGTTATGTGGTCAATGTCCGACGATGTTCCATCACCAAACCACTGCCACATAAAAAAATTTCAAATCAATTCATTTTAATGTTATTCACAAATACATATTGATACTAAACTATTCATTTTTAAGGGGTTACTATAATTATATTGTGCTTCAGTCATTCTTCAAACCCCCAGTTACTATGTTTCACATCCAATACATTACATAATACCCACACTCATATCCTCCAGTTTGAACACGACTCTAAATTCAGCAACAAACATATCCACTTGTTACCCAATAACAAATTTTAAAATATCAGCAATGGATACGTAGGGTTCTTTCAAAGACTAACCTTTAACTCAATCCAGGTGGGTGCAGATGGATTAGCTTTACCATCTCTAGTGGTCTTCAATGTCTTCATTGAGCTGATTTAGTTAAAAAAAAAACATGATAATTTCGGTTAACGTGTAAATTATATGTGTCCCTAACTTCGTAATTGAGCAAATGTATGATGTCCTGAACAAATTACTTATTAATTACGGCTTTTAGGTGAACGTCGGCATTCTTACACAACGAAAAAAACCATACATTGTATCGTTGTTACGACAAAGAACAAAAAGCTACCAATGGGCCCTGCATTTTACAAAAATCCTTAAGCAAATGATGTACATTTTCATGTAGTTATATTTTCTTCATTTTACTTACTAATTCAAGTAAGCTTACAGGTACACCTCTCTTTGTGAATCCTGCACCCATGTTTCAATGTATCCCTGACATTGTGCACGTCTATCCTTTGCATTGTGTATCGATTGAGGCTCAAAAAATGCATACGCCAAACTATCACCCAACGTTGTAGCCCAGTCCTCCATAAACCTATTTTAAAATTTAATTGAAACATATCAAACAGATTTATTTGTATGGAATCTGAAAAAGTAGTTATTGTAAACGAGGCATTCACTGGATATTTACTTACATAATCCACAACTGCAACACAGATATGTTCAAACACTTGTCCCCTGCTATAATTTCATTCACATCAGAAAAGGTTTTGAACAAGGAGGATTCAACATTTGGAATCCCAAATTTAGACCCTTCCCACGACACCGCTACAGGTTTGTAATAAAGTTCATATAGGATCTTAAGCAATTCATCCAACGCATCATCGCGACCAAATTTTTTTGGACTTGTAACAACTTGAACCACCTTTTTTGGACAATTGTCAGAATCCTAAATGTTGTAAACATATCATTTTTAAGCCCGACATAATTTTACCATTGAATTGCATAATTAGAAACCAAATTCATGTAACTTCCGTAACTAATAAAAGTACCTGGTTTGACACCAGCTTAACCAGATGTACGGGCCATGCAACAAATGTGTGAAGGATCTCTCTGACATACATAATCTCTGTCGTTGGTAATGGCACTTGCGCGTCCCCGGGTGCTCCGATTTTCCGATGGCAGCATTAAGGATGTGATGTTGACCTTGGGGAACAAATCTGCCTTATGTCGCTTGTTCTTCTAAAGAGTCCTACAAGCATTACATCAGTAGGTAAATTAATTGACAATGTTATGCAAGTAAATGTAATAGAATAACGATTGTATTCAATCCGCTATTTTTTGTACAGCCATAGATGTCATCTGGCCATATTTTTTTGTTCGAGCCATCTTCCACTTCAGCTGTCTTGGAATTGGAGAAGAAGGATGAAGGAAGGATGATGAATCTTCAGTATTCATTGCATCTTCTTTTCGTTTCTTAATCTTTTCCTCCATAAACTTATTTTCAAGCAAATCATAGTCCCCCACGAGACAAAACGTGTGCGCAATCATTCATTTTTTGAGTTTCTTGGGCCTTTTTCCTTATTCCCTGGAAAAATAAAATTGATGCTAATGTCACCTATCATTTACAAGGTCATTTCATACATAAAACAATACTTCATTTTATAACCTGCCAATTTGGGGTTTTTCGGCTTGCAACAAATTCCTCCCATGTGTGTGTGTCGAGACCATACACAACTAAGGGATTGTCTTTATGTTTCCTGTTTGCATCAACATAATTGTATTTAGTTTTCATGCAAGACTTAAATTGTCTCCATCTAGTGCCCACCAATGTCATCACCTTCTTTGCTTTTACAGGTTCGGGGATATCAAACTTTGCCTGCAACAACAAATGAAATAGAAAAGTAAGTGATTAACAAGAGTTTTGGTATAAGTTTAACCACATCAAACATAGTCTTACTAAGCACGCACACCCAAATGTCATCCCATACTAGATCCTTTCGGGAGTCTGGTACATCTTTCCAATTGCAATGTACAATAAAAATCTTCTCTCTTGCAACGACCTCAAGATAGTTGTGGAACTTTTCTTTGTTGTTGCCTGATCCTCTCCTAGTATTAGGGTTCACGTTTACCGTTGGCCTAGCCTCATCCAAGCTTCTCAAAGTCAACCTTCTTATCCTGGTGGTAACAATAAGATATATGTAAAGTATTGTAATTATTGCTGAAAAACATTGTTATTTTGTTTGTTAGTAATGCTTAAAACCATTACTTGAATATAACTCAGTTACGTATGAATGTTCTCCCTTAAACTTTTATCATGATCAACACGATTTGCATGTTCATCGTCAACTTCAAGGTCTTCAATAATGGAAGGCATTTGTGTTGAGAAAGCAGGTATTTCACTAATATCAATTGTTGTTTCATCATTTTGGTGACTGACACCTGATGTTCTTCCATGTAACACCACAAAAAATCTTGCATCACACGAATCTTGGATATAAAATACCTGTCTGGCTAGTTCTGCCATTATAATAGGCCCTGTTGATTACAGGGGGAGCTTCATGAAGATTGGAAGTCTTTGCTACAAGATTAGTTTTGAGCTTTCAACATCCTTGAAGACTTGGAATTTTATGTAAAAGGAAAGCTATCTAATTGATCCATGCATTCATTCATTCATTCATTGATTTAACTAAGTGTTTTTCATGAAAATCAAACAAAGCTTTTAACATTTAACTAAGGTTTTAATTTGAAACAAAGGGTTTTGGAAAAATGGTTTTTGTACTGACTTAATCGATTACATTAAAGGTATAATCGATTATTTTGTTCTTAGTTCATTCTGGAAAAGCTTGAAGGAACAATGTAATCAATTACCTATCGGAATAATCGATTATTTGACCTTTGTTTTCATATACACTGTCTTGATGAACACTTTAATCGATTACCAATGGGTAGTAATCGATTATTTTGCTGCATTAATCGATTACCAAGGAATAGTAATCGATTACACAGGCTAAAATGAAAAAGCCATCTTTCTGTCTTAATCGATTACCAAATTTAGTAATCGATTACACTATATGTATATGTTTACAAGATTTGCTGCATTAATCGATTACCACATGTCGTAATCGATTACTTAGTTTGGTTTAATTGATTACCAGAATCCGTAATCGATTACATAGTGTATTTTGATATTTTGAATCTTCCTGTCTTAATCGATTACAAGACGGAATAATCGATTATTTTGTTCGTTGCTCATGTCCAGAAATTGTGTTGAACACTTTAATCGATTACCAGATTGATTTAATCGATTACATGAGTTAAATAATCGATTATATGGTGCGTTTAATCGATTACTGACTGTTACAAAAGTTTGTTATAAATAGAACATTGGCTCAGCTTGTTTTGGAACTTGATCAATTCGTATTCTGAGCACACACAAGCTTTCTAAACACGTTCTAAGTGATTTTTCTGGGTTCTATGAGTTCTTGCTTGTACTAAAACATTCATGGGCTTTTGAGTGATTCTTTAAAGCAAGAAGTCTCTTTCAAAGGTTAAGGAAAAAGATGTTCTGAGATTGTTTTTGTCTTTCAACCTGAATTGTTCATTCATGTGCATGTCATTCACTGGATCATCAGGTTGTCTCTTTCCTTAACTCATTGATTGTAATTTTGTTTACAAATTGTGTTGTAATTGACTATTGTAATTGAGTTCTTAAAGCTTGGGACTAGAGAAGGGTTCTCTAGCTTAAAGATCAGAGTAGTGTTCTCTGGATCTTTCTCCTTAGAAGTCTAATAGGGTTTTGGATTTATGTTCTTTGTCTAGGGTTGATAAAGGGGAGGTTCTTGTAAAAGCTTGTAAGAATATTTTATAATAGTGGAACTCTAATTCAGTGTGAATTAGAAGAAACTGGATGTAGCTTCATGATTTGAAGTGAACCAGTATAAATTGCTTGTGTTCTTATTTCTATATTTCTATTCTCATCATATTCATTGTCTTTAATTCTTTGAATCATATTCATTGTTCAACAAGTTAAGTTTTGAGACATTTGATTGAGCAAAAGGTTTCTTGGTTTTAAAAGTGATAAAGATCCTGAAACTCTAATTTGAATTTGATTTTAAAATACCAAGGTTCAACCAATTCACCCCCCCTCTCTTGGTTGTTATGAAGTATTCCTATTATTTTCAGGCCCGTCCTTGTAATCGACCATATTAGGTTCTACTAACGTAAATCTAAATCGATCTTCATGCACACCAGTGTTTCCGTTTACCCACTAACACTTGAACACAGGCACTCTGAATGCAGTATAATCAAGCTCCCATATTTCTTGAATTACTCCAAAGTAAGGCATCATAGCTCGAATCGGGTTGTTATTACCTTGGTCTTTTAAAATTTTAATTCAAATCAGAGTTCAAGATCTTTATCACTTTTAGAACCAAGAAACCTTTTATTCAATCAAATAGCTCAGCCCCAAGAAAAACAATTTCTCAAAACAGAACTTGTTGGACAATAAAGATGAATCAAAGAATCATAAGACAAGATGAAGTAAGAGATTAAAAAACCAAAACACAAGCAATTTATACTGGTTCACTTCACAACAGAAGCTACATCCAGTTTCTTCTAATTCACACTGAATTAGAGTTCCACTAGTATAAATTGTTCTTACAAGCTTTTACAAGAACCTCCCTTTATCAACCCTAGACAAAGAACATAAATCCAAAACCCTATTAGACTTCTAAGGAGAAAGATCCAGAGAACACTACTCTGATCTTTAAGCTAGAGAACCCTTCTTTAGTCCCAAGCTTTAAGAACTCAATTACAATAGTCAATTACAACACAATTTGCAAACAAAATTACAATCAATGAGTTAAGGAAAGAGACAACCTGATGATCCAGTGAATGACATGCACATGAATGAACAATTCAGGTTGAAAGACAAAATCAAACTCAGAGCATTCTTCTTCCTTAACCTTTGAAGCAAGAACTCGTAGAACCCAGAAATTAACTTTGGAAGTGTTTAGAAAGCTTGTGTATACTCAGAAATACGAATTGAACAAGTTAGAAAACAAGCCAAGCTTCCACTTCTATTTATAACCAAAGTTGTAACTAACTTTAATCGATTACACGCTCCAAATAATCGATTAATACGAGTGTGTAATCGATTAAATTAAAATATAATCGATTAAAGTGTTCAAGAAGCATTCTGGGTTTTCACCATGAGCAAAATAATCAATTATCCCAACCTGTAATCGATTAACACATAAATATTTATTCTCAAAGTGAACTATGTAATCGATTACTGGATATGGTAATCGATTAAGTCAGGGAAACATGATTTTCAGTTTGAACTATATAATCGATTACAGTTTCTGGTAATCGATTATTCCAGGAAGACTTAAAAATTGATTTTAACTAAATAATCGATACGGAAGTTCAGTAATTGATTAAAATTCATAACAAAGCAATTCAGTCCCATGCAAAGGCAAAATAATCGATTAAACTGATAGGTAATCGATTAAAATGTTTATGAAGGTTTTGCAGATTTGAACGAAGAACAAAATAATCAATTAACCCTTTTATGTAATCGATTAAATTAGTGAAAAACTTATTTTTCCAAAAACCTTTCAATTCAATTAAAACCTTAGTTAAATGTTAAAAGCTTTGTTCGATTTTAATGAAAAACACTTAGTTAATTCAATGAATGAATGAATGAATGCTGGAATCAATCAAATAGCTTTCCTTTTACATAATATTTCAATTTCAAGTCTTCAAGTCTTTTAAGCATGTTGAAAGCTCAAAACCAATCAAGAATCAAAGACTTCCAAACTTCATAAAGCTCCCCCTGTATCCAACATTTAAGACCTTTTCTCCCCCTTTTGGCTTATCAAAGACAAAAATTAATATTGATGAGCATGAGATAACCAAGAATCGAACAAACTTTTGCATTAATCAAGAGGGCAGTTACAAAATTAACATAACAAAAGCATATCAAAAGAAACATTAAGAAAGCAGAAAACACCATAAGCAAACAATTACATCAAGCTAAACTAGAGAAGGCTAGAATCTTTGAGAGCCACCCTAGTCTTAAAATTTCTAGCCTAGATGGAATTTCTTCCAAAGAAGACTGTGTTTCAGCCCTATGCTCATGCTGCAGAGCAAGCACAACATCCATCTTTTAGATCATCAATGATTCAAATAGAGTGTACTGCTGTTGAGCAGGAGCAGCTTCAGCATCTTCTTCTTCCTCAGCTTCTTCACCTGCATCAACTCCCTCTTGTGGAGCTTGTTCTCCATCCATTAGCCACCCATTGGGTGTCTTGATCAATCCAAGCTTATTGAGGTGCTTTTCTTTGATGAGGTTGGTGATGTTTGTGGTGTTGTAACAACTATTTTCGTCTTTCAAGAGGTTTAAATGATACTAACACAAATTCAAATATGAATTTAAGATAAGATATGTCAGTTATGATTTTTGAAAATAGTGCAGTTTTGTAGAAACGCCATAGATAATTGATTATTTAAGCATAGTAATCGATCACTCCAGTGAAAATTTGTTTCAAAAAAAGCTTTCTGCAAAAGGTAATCGATTAATTCGATAGCGTAATCGATTACTCCAAATGTTTTCCATTTCTGGATAACATACATACAACAAGCAATCGATTAAATTCCTTATGTAATCGATTACTCCAGGTAAGTGCTTATTTTGAAATGCACTTTAAAATACACAGTAATTGTAACGCCCGACCACTTGCAGGATCAACGATTGTCCCTACATACCAACACAAGACTTTTCAATGTGCTTTGTCCTCACTCACACACTTTCTGAGAAACTTCCAAGAAGGTCATCCATCCCAAGATTACTCCAATGGAATTTATTTTGAAAAATGCATTTTAAGTGACAAGTAATCGATTAAATAAGCTTGGTAATTGATTACATCAGAGATCTTTTGTCTCTAAAATCCTTTTAAACAACAAATAATCGATTAATTCATGAAGTAATTGATTATACCAGAGAATTATGCAGTATGAGCAGTGTTTCTTCAGCAGAATTCGAATTTCATTCACTTGTGATGCATGTCAATTTTGATTACATATCATGTAGTCAAATAAATCATAAGCATGTTGTCATATATTAGATTCATCAATAATTCCTAGCATGTTCCTAAGATCATAGAATCTATCTCTAGATAAGGGTTTGGTAAATATATCAGCCAATTGATTGCTTGTATCAATATACTCAATTTTGAGATTACCCTTTTGAATATGATCTCTGATGAAGTGATGTATGATCTCAATGCGTTTAGTCCTTGAGTGCATGACTGGATTCTTTGATAGGTTTATTGTACTTGTGTTATCACACAGTAGGGGAATTTCTTTCAACTCTACACCAATCTTGGATTTGTTGCTTAAGCCATCAACTGTCTGCACAACAACTTCTAGTTGCTATGTATTCAGCTTCTGCTGTTGAGAGAGCAACACATGATTGCTTCTTGCAATGCCATGAAATTAGTGAGCTTCCAAACAAGTGGCATGTTCCACTAGTGCTTTTCCTTATCAAGTTTGCATCCTGTAAAATCAGAATCTGGATTGCTAATTAAGTTCAGTGACACACCTTTTGGAACCAAAGACCAACTTTTATGGTTGATTTGAGGTATTTGATGATTCTCTTTATAGCAGTGAGGTGTGACTCCTTAGGATTTGCTTGATATCTAGCACACAAGGACACACTCAACATTATATTTGGTTTTCTTGCTGTCAAGTATAGTAGAGATCCTATCATTCCTCTATATTTTGACTCATCAACCTTCTTGCCTTTTTCATCTGAATCGAGATAGGTTGAGGTTTCCATAGGAGTAGCAGCATCTTTGCTTTTGTCCATGTCAAATTTATTGATTACTTCAAGGCAATATTTGATTGGCTGAGAAATGTTGCATTTTTCATTTGCTTCACTTGAAGTCTAAGAAAGAATGTCAATTCTCCCATCATAGACATTTCAAACTCATTCTGCATAGAGATAGAAAATTCTTTGCATAAAGAATGATTAATTGAACCAAATATTATATTATCAACATATACTTAAACCAATAAGATATCATTGTCATGCTTTTTGTTGAACAAGGTTTTGTCTACTTGACCTCTTGTAAAAGATTGACTAAGCAAGAAGTTGCTCAATTTACCATACCAAGATCTAGGTGCTTGCTTTAATCCATAAAGAGCTTTCTTAATTTAAAAACATGATTTAGATATTTGAAATCAAGAAAGCTTGGAGGTTGATCAACATAGATTTCCTCCTCAATATACCCATTTAGAAAAGCACTCTTTACATTCATTCGAAACAATTTAAAATTCGTTAAACATGCATATGCAAGTAGTAACCTAATGGCTTCTAACCTTGCTACTGGAGCATAGGTTTCCTCATAGTCAATGTCTTCCTCTTGGTTGTAACCTTTTGCAACCAATGTAGCTTTGTTTCTAACTATTATGCCACTTTCATCAAGTTTGTTCCTAAAAACCCACTTGGTGTCAATAGGCTTGTGAGAAGAAGATCTAGGAACAAGTTCCCAAACTTCATTTCTCTTGAACTGATTAAGTTTATCATGCAAGGCAAGCATCCAATGCTCATCAAGTAAAGCTTGGTCAATGTTCTTAGGTTCAATTTGAGAAACAAAATCCATATTACAGCAGAGATTTCTTAGTGAAGATCTAGTAGATACTCCCTTAGTGACTTCACCAATTATGTTGTCAAGTGAGATATCTCTTGTAGTTCTCCAATCCTTTGGCTTTTGGATAGATGTTGATTGTTTCATTTCTGCAATTTGTTCTTCCTGTTCCTTGTTAATTGATCCATTGAGTTGTATATACTCTTCTAGAGGACCTGCATCATTTTCACACTTCTTTTCCTCTTTAGAGGGGTTAGATTCATCACAAATAACATGAACTGATTCTTCCATGCATAAAGTTCTTTTATTAAAAACTCTATATGCTTTGCCTTGTAATGAATATCCAAGGAAGATAGCTTAATCAGCTTTAGCATCAAATTTGCTAAGAGATTTTTTACCATTGTTTAATACAAAACACTTGCAGCCAAATGCTCTTAAGTGAGATATGTTTGGTTTTCTACCTTTGTATAGTTCATAAGGAGTTTTCTTCAAAATAAGCCTTATTAGCAATCTATTCAAACTCTAGCAAACTGTACTTACAGCATCAGCCCAAAAATGTTTAGGCAAATTTGTCTCATCAAAAAAAGTTCTAGCACCTTCTTCAAGAGATCTATTTTTCCTCTCCACAACACCATTTTGCTGAGGTGTTCTTGAAGCTAAAAAATTGTGGTCGATTACATTTTCTTCACAGAATTTTTCAAAATGCTCATTTTGGAATTCACCACCATGATCACTTCTTATTGAAATAATTTTGCTTCCTTTTTCATTTTGAGCAAGCTTAGCTAATTTTTTGAAAGCAATGAAAGCATTACTCTTGGATCTTAAAAATAAAGTCCATGTGAATCTAGATTAATCATCAACTATTAAAAGCCCATAGAAATTACCTCCTAAGCTCATAGTTCTAGAAGGAGCAAACAAATCCATATGAAGCAATGCAAACAACATTTTTATTTTGAAAAGAAATCTTGGTTTGTTTCCCCTTTTAACAAGCATCACATAGTTTTTCCTTTTCAAACTTTAGTTTAGGTAAGCCAATGACTGGATATTTTCTAATAAGCTTATTCATATGATGCATGTTAATGTGACTTGCTCTCCTATGTCATAGCCATGATTCATCAATTTTACTTACTAGGCAATTTGTGTTGAGAAAGAATGCATGTTTTATAGAGAGTAAGTAAATATTACCTTTTCTTTTACCTACATGTATAACCTCACCGGTTTGACCATCAAAAATCATACAACAATTATCACTGAAGGAAACCTTGAATCCTTTATCACATAGTTAGCTTATAATTAGGAGATTGTGCTTTAAACCTTCCACATAAAGAACATTTTTTATCTTGGTTTTAAAGTTGTCTCCTATATTTCCTTCTCCAACTATCTTTCCTTTTAAGTTGTTGCCATAAGTGACAAATCCACCATCTTTTAAATCAAATTTGTAAGCATGGACATGTCACCTGTCATGTGTCTAGAGTATCTGCTGTCAAGATACCATAATGATGATTTTTCTCTTAGACACACCTGCAAAATTCAAATTAAGTGGCAAAGCAAGGTACCCAATTGAGGTTCGGTCCATAGGGGTTAGCTATTTAATTTCTTTCTCTTTGGAACCCAAATGCAATCTCCATTAGGCACATAAAATCTCCTAGCATGGCACCTAAGAGATGCGTGACCTTTCTTCATGCAATAGTTACAAATTATAGCTTTTGATGCTCTTTAAAAATGAGTCATTTGATTATACTTTGTTTTTGAAACAACTCTTTGATTCTTCTGTTTTGGTGGTACAAACTTGGTTTTTCCAAAAGGTTTTGCTTGATGTTTGTATCCCAAACCAGAAGTATCTCCAACATATTTTTGAACACTTAGCATTTGATCTAGACTGCATTTTCCTCTATAGAGTCTTTTCAATATATCTACTAAGTAAGAATTTTTAGATAGAAATAACATGTATTTTTCACCTTGACTCTTTTGGTAAACATCAAACTCCTTTCGGAAAACTTTACATTTGTCTACATTTGATGAAGAGAAGGCACACGCACATCCATTAGCTTTGTAGCTTGAAATAAGTTTTTCATTTTCTTTTTTCAAGTTACAAAGTTCAGTTTCCATTTCTGCAAGTTCGGTGACATACCATCTAAGATTACCTTTCAGCCTATTGTTGGATTGTGTAATCTTTTGAGCTTCTTCATGCATCTCATGGAAACCATCAACCATTTGATCAAATTCAGGATTTACCTCTGTTTCAGCACTTGAGAATTCATCATCTTCACTTTTTGTAGAAGTGAGGCATACATTAGCTTCTTCATTCTCACTTGATGATTCATAAGTTGTTGAGTCATTGTCTTCACATGCTATGTAAGCTTTCTTTAGCTTTCCTTCTTTCTTTTCACCTAATTGCTTTTTCAAGAATATAGAACATTCAGATTTAATGTGGTCAGGCTTTCCATATTGAAAGCAGGTGAAGTTTTGTGTTGTTGTTGTTGTCATTTCTTTTGTTGAACTTTGAGAACTTCTTACTCTTTTTGTTTTCACGAACATGCTAAGTCTTTTGACTATTACGTTCAAGTTTTCATCATCTCCATCTTCACTTGAGTCTTTTTCTTTCTCCACAGTAGAGGATGCAGCTTTCAAGGCTATGCTTTTTGTATTTCTTATATGGATCTTCAGCATGTGTTAGTTGAGACATTTCTAATTCATACTCAAGAAGCTTACCAAATAATGCATCCATGGACGTCTTGGATAGATCTTTTGATTCCTTGATCGCTATCACTTTTGGTTGCCATGGTCTTGTTAGACACTTCAATATTTTGATGTTTAACTCTTTAGCATCAAATATCTTCTCAAGACCAAGAAGATGGTTCACAATGTGAGTGAATCTTGTTTGGAGCTAAGATATATTTTATGTGGTGTTCATCTTGAACATTTCATACTCATGAATTAAGGCATGCTTCCTTGATCTTTTGACTTCATCAGTTCCTTCTTGAGTAAATTCCAACATCTCCCACATCTTTTTTGAACTTTTACACCTAACAGTTCTAAAGAATTCATCAAAAGAAAGTGCAGATGTAATCATGTTCTTAGCTTTAAAATCATATTGAAAAACTCTCTTTTCAGCATTTGTCATCTCATCCCATTCTTTAGGAATCATATTATTACCAATAGTTTTCATAGGAACCAAATGACCTTTTTCTATATCATTCCAAGCACTTGGGTCATTTGATTGAATGAAAATCTGCATTCTGTTTTTCCAAAAACTGAAATGCTCTCCTTCAAACATCGGAGGACAATTGCGGAGGCACCCTCCTTGAACGTAATTTGCGTGGTATTCATTTTCTTTTAAAGAAAGATAGTGATCTTGAATAACACTCAAGAACATGTTGTTGATACCAATTGAAAACAATACGAACACACACAATAACCAAGAGGGGGGTGAATTGGTCTAAACTTGACCTTTTTAAAATCTTTAGAAAATCAGAGTTAAAGGATCTTTATCACAATTAATCGAAGAATGCTACAATCAAACCACTCAGATCAAGAAAACAATTACAAAAATTTAACTTGTTGAGTAATAAAGAATTCACCAGGAATCACAAATTAAGATAGCTAGAAGAGATTAAAAGAAAATAATCAACACAAGAACTTATATTGGTTCACCTCTCAACAAGAGAAGCGACATCCTGTTTCTTCTAATCAAAACTTGATTAGAGTTCCATTATTCACAAAATTCAGTTCTTACAAGCTTTACAACAATCACTCTTTATCAAACCTAGATAAAGAACATAAATCTAAAATCCTATTAGACTCCTAGTGATCAAGACATAGAGAACCCTTCTCTACTCTTTCCCTCCAGAGAAACCCACTCTAGAAAAACTTTAAGAACCCCTTTGTAATAGTTACAAACAACCAAAAATACAAAAACGAATTTACAAGCAAAGCTAATGGAGAGAGACAACCTAATGATCCACTGAATATGAATAAATATGAGTTACCAAACAGAATTGAAATGAAAGACAATTTTAGAACTTCCTCTCCAAAAAGCTTCTTTGTTGTCTTGCCCAAGATATCTTTCAAAACACCATGAAGATTTGAATATGTGGGTCAAGTACTTTAGAACTCAGAGTAACCTTTCTCAATCTCAGAAGGCTTATGAAAACTTTGGAAATTTCACAGAGTAAATGTGTTGTTAGTTTCAGAAAACCCATCAGCTATTTATAAAACAAACAATTGTAACTGAATGTAATCGATTAAATCGCCTAAGTAATTGATTAAAACTTCATTTGTAATCGATTGAAAACAAATTGAATCGATTAAAATGTTCTTCAATTTTTTGGAAAGGTTATATGAACAAAGTAATCGATTATTTCAACCTGTAATCGATTATTCAAGGCCTTTGGGATAGATCTTATACCCCTACCAAGAAGAACCTCCTGGAACTTACATCTCAAGATGCATTGTTGGCTCAGAATAAGCTCCTAGCTACGCAACTTGAGACTCCCATGGAGGCCTTGAATAAGCTCCCCCAACAACTGCATTCAGTTCAACCAGCCTCACCTTCTATGATGAAAGTTGGAGGATGTGCTTTGTGTGGCTGGGCTCATGAGTCTGGCTTATGCATGACTCAAGAAGAAGCGTCAAAGGAAGTAAACTATATGCCCAACCTGTAACACCCTTCCAATTACTATATTATGCATAGGTCATAATATGTAACTAGAAGATGTTAACTGTTACGTAAAATTTTTAACCATATTTGATTAAGAAAAACTTGTCTCAATATTTGAAATTTAATTGTGTTTTGAAAATTACGCTTATTTAGAGCCTATTGAAACTTTTTGGTTTCTTTAATAAATTATAAACTTAGTAATAACTTGTAAATAATAATTCATCAAATAATATTGATGTCCATATACTACAAAGCATATGAGAAACAACAAATTTGCAATATTGAAAGAAATCTTCCAGTTTGTTCCTAATTTGTAGTTGCTCCTCCTGATTTACCTATCTGGAATAACATGGGAACACACTAAAATAGTGAGAATTCCAAAGAATTCCTAGTAGGTGAAAAATGACTTATCATACAGTGTCATCATCATCATTCCAGCTACTTCGTTTATTAAGAATGCATGTCAACAATCATAGTTGATTTTAATTTGATAAACATATAACCTGAAGTAGTTTCACTTTATTCACAAACACTTAAAAATAATCTCATACTTCATCATTAGTACAAGCAAAATTTTCAATCACGACAATGCATAGCTTTTCTTTATTAATTTATTCTTTAATACCCTAAACTAGACAACGAGCTCATTACTAGATTTAGCTCCCTCATGCAGGGTCGTGCTCAGCTCAACTATATCACCCTTTGGGGTCCCACAGGGTCATGCTCAACTTAACTGTATCACCCTTGGGTCAATAAGTCTTTCCCACAGGGTCGTGCTTGGCTTAACCGTATCACTCGTTGGGTACCATCAGGGTCGTGCGCAACTTAACTGTATCACCCTTCAGGTATTATCTTTCTTTAGTTTTTCCCTCAGGGTCGTGCTCGGCTTAACTGTATCACTTTTTGGGCACCATCAAGGTCGTGCTCAGCTTAACTGTATCACCCATCAGGTCTTATCTTTTTATCTTTCTTAATGCACATGACATGCACAATGACATACAAAGCTATATAACTCATGTCATGAAATTATGCCACAAAACATCAAGATTTCATCATCATACAAAAATAGTTTTCAAGAACATCATAACAAGATTTCTCACCACATATGATTCAGTTCTCCCTATAATTTGTGCAAATCTACAAGTCATTAAATTCCCATCTTTTAATATGTTAAACTAGACTTCCTAATCTTTATAACAAGGTATCACATGCCTCAATTGGAGTTCTAAAATTCTAGATATTGTATTTTAAAAACAATACTCCAAATCTGCCAACAAGCTCAAAATTCCACACTAACATCTCTGATTGTTTTCGCGACTGCAAGCAGTAAATAATCTTTTTTTGGCTAAATTTTTTATATGCTAGAGTTAACATCTAGATATTTAACTCCATATATCACAAGCCTAATTTGAATAAGAAATGAGAGAGATATAAATTTTTAAAAACGGGTGACAGTAGCTGTTTGGGTGTGGACAGTTTCGAATAGCTTGGGTTTAAATAAATTATGGGCATGATTCACTGCTCCGTTTGGTCCCATATTTTTGGACAACATAGAGGACATCCTAAAGCTTTAAAATGAGTGATCAAACACCTCGTTTAGTTAAGTACAGAGGGAGATATAGAATTTTAAAAACAAACCAAAATTCAGCTCAAAGCCATTAGAGCTTCAACACCAATACTCATCAAAAGCTTAGTCCTACACCTACCTTGATGTTACTTTAACTCTTTCACTCATTTGTTGAAGCAAAGTTGTATAAAATATCTTCAAGAAAACAAGATATTAAACTTCCACATGCCATCAAGCTTAAGACTAAGATACACCAAAATACCATTCAAATAATCTCAAGAATCAAGTGATAAATAAACCTAAGCCTACACCTACCTTAAGTAAATTTGCTTCCAACTCTTCCAAGTACTTGGCACCACCTCAAGGTCTTGAAGGGATGAAAATTTCATCTTGTATTTAATGGTTTGGAATGAAGAAGAGAATGAAATAAAGGTGAAGGAGGCAATAGAAGTGAAGGGCTACGATTTTCTATGTCAAGAAGGAAGTGAGAAAGCAAAGAGAAGAGAGAAAATGCACTTGTCTGTATGTTTGAGAGGAATAGCATTGGCTGTACAAAATTTTAATTCAAGGGGGTATTTATAGAAAAAAAATTTAGTTAGGATGTCAAGAAATTAGTTAGAAGGTAACCTAGTTAGTTCCTAGTTTGGTTCCAATTCAACTAAGTCATCATGTCATGAAGATATTTTAATTCCATGCATTTAATGTATTCAAAAAACAAATTCCCTCATAATTATTCAAAAAGCACGTGGAACTTCCTTATGATAAGGCTTGATTTTTGCTTATTTCATTGTAATTCACGTATACACATACACACACCAACAACTAGCCTTCCATTTCCTATTGGTTTTGTGCTGAAAAATCTCAGGTACACTTGCTTTACTTCATTTAAAGTTTCTCTCTTTTGATTTATACCTCTTGTACTTCATGTGCTTTCCAATTAAGGTGATGGCTACTACGTTGTCATTCATCTAAAGTCTTAAGCCTTTATCCTATATTCCACATGGCTAGATCTCTTTATGTTACTAAAAGTTTGTTTCTTATCTTTAAGTTAAATAATCATGACTAAATCTACTCTAAGTACATCTAAACTTGCCACTTGGATCCATTAGTTTCCTATATCCTTGTATTTATTTGCTACTAAGGTTAATTTGGTAATTTGTCATCCTAAGGGTTTTCTTCTTCAAGTTTCTACAAAAATGTCTAAGGAAAAATATCTAGGGGTATTATTGTAATTTTTAACTCAAGGATATTTTGGTAATATCCACTTCAAGGGTAGTATGGTAATTCTCACATCAAAGGAAAGGGTATTATAGTCATTCTCCTTCAAGCATTTTTGTAATTTATCTTTTTACCTCTAATTGACATATTTAAATTTTTTTGGGATGTTACACAACCCAAACTGTCAAGGTTATCACCAGGGGGGAACTCAGGTTATCATCAAGAAGGTAACTTTTCTCATAATCAAGGCCAAAATTTGAGGTTTTACCCAAGTAATAATTTTAACAAGGACCAAGGGGACCCGTTTAATAGACACCTTAATCAGGGCCCTAACCTTTATGGTAGAACACTAAGCTGGAGGACACACTGACTCAATTTATGCAAGTCTCAATTTCTAATCATAAGAGCATTAAGTCAACAGTTAAGAATCTTGAGGTGCAAGTAGGCCAACTGGCTAAGCAAATGGCTGAGAAATCCATTAGGAACTTTGTTGCCAACACAGAAAAAATCCAAAGGAAGAATGCAAAGTGGTGCTCACAAGAAGTAGGAAAAAAAGAGTCTTGAGGGAGATGAGAGTTGAAAGAGTAGTGAAGGATGCTAGTGATGGAGAAGAAGATGTGAGAGCAAAAAGAGAAGCTGAAAATAATGAGAGAAAAAGAAAGTGAGAAAAATGAGAAAAATGAAAGGAGAAAAATGGAAGAAGAAAAAAAGAGTGGCCAGGAGGAGGATCGTGAGGTTTTAACGTCTAAGACCAAGACCTAGTTGGCGAGAGAAGCGAGAAGTGGAGCACTGATTGAGCATTTTTAGTTTAATATTTTTCTATTCTTCTTAGCTTATTTGACTTCTCTTGGATTTTTATTTTCTCACTCTAATTCAGTTTTTGTCTTAGGCAAACAATTGGGCTTAATTGATAATTGTTGCTTATTTTCGGATTTTTTGCTTATTTAACCTATCTTCTTTGTGCAAGACCTAGAGAGCTTTATAGAACTCCAAATGACGATATGAGTAGTTCTTGGAAAGAAAAGGAAAAGATCTACAATTTTGTCAGAGATAAGGCCAATTCTGTCATTTTGAGGATCATTTTAGACTTGGAAATCAGAACCTATGCACTTAAGTTTTGGGCTGCAAATTGGTGTAATTAGTAATTAGTTAGATTAGATGGGCCTAATCATGGTCTATTCTTTCCTACTGACTCAGTCACTATATTTCAGTGCAATTAGTTAGTTATATTTTTTACACTTCATTTTAGCAAAGACAAAATTTGTAGTTTCTTTTAAAAGTTTCCAAAATTAAAATTTCTCTATTTTTCTCTCAATTGTTCTTCAGCTTTCTTCTTCATTTCATTTCTATTCTTCCATTTTCTTGAACTAATTTCATGGCTCTTCCACTGATGATGATCGTGGAAGGCTAAACAATTAATCAATCCAAGGATGAATTTGAGTTCTAGTTTGGTATTTCAATTTATGTGTGAATGTTCACTTTCTTCTTCAATCCTCTATTCGATTTTCATGATTATGAATGTGTTTAGGATTGAAAACAAATTAGGTCGATTCATTTCCTAATTTCGAATTTTAATCACAGATTATTTGGATGATATTTCAATTAGATTTGTGGTTTCAATTAATTTAGGAGTTAATTCGATTGAACTGCTTCTAATGAAATTGAATGAACTTTCATAACAAGATCATTATCTGAGGACTATGATAATTTTCATTGCTTGGTTTGGTGAATTGGATTGATGTTCTTTAATCTATTTTACAATACCTCTTATCAATTATGTCAGTTTTCTAATTTTTTCTTCAATTGAAGTTTGTGTTTTTGCAATTTTTTTCATTGCCTACAAACTTTTTGACAAAACCCCCTATTGTTTATTAGTGCATTGAAGTTGGAACCAAATTAATCATGTCTCTGAGTCGACCTAGGTTAATCCTGTGCTACAGAATTGGAGTAGTTTAATTGTTTTGAAGCGATGCGACATCTGTTATCAAGCACCAACATCTCATACTAAAGATGTTCCATATCCCTTGGTGCCTTCCAAAAAAGAGAAAGAATGTTATTTTGCTCAATTCTTGGATATCTTCAAGAAGCTAGAAATCACCATCCCTTTTGGTGAAGCATTTCAATAAATGTCGATGATTCTTGAAAGACCTTCTCACCAAGAAGAGTAAGTACATCAATAACGAGAGTATTGTGGTAGAAGGAAATTATAACGTTGTTATTCAGAGAATCCTGCAACAAAAATTAAAGGATCCTGGGAGTGTGACCATTCCATGCTCCATCGGGATGGTATCTATTGGGAAGGCTCTCATTGATTTGGGGGCTAGCATTAACTTGATGCCTTTGTCAATGTGTCGAAGGATTGGCAATTTGAAGATGCTTCCAACTAGGATGACTCTGCAACTAGCAATGTGACCATATGGTGTTGTTGAGAATGTTTTGGTAAAGGTCCAGCAATTCACCTTCCCAGTAGATTTTGTCATCATGGATATAGAAAAGGACTCTGATGAACCCTTGATTCTGGGTAGACCTTTCATACTCATAGCAAAATGTGTCACTGATATGGGGAAAGGCAATCTATTTTATGAATTGAATGTGCGTGAATGTGTCGGTTAGTTTACTTGACAAAAAATCTTGTGACAGAAAAACTATATGCTTCATGTTAGCATGTGAGATGTGTGTATCTTAACTTTGAGAGAATGATTGGTTTTGCTTTTTGGTTTTCCATGATTCTTGAACTATTTGAATGCATACATGATGTGGATATGATCAAGGCCTTGTTGATTAATTTATTTTCAGCCACTTAGCCAAAAAGCCAACCCTATTGGAAATAATTGTTGAATCTGTTGCACCCCTTTTGAGCCTAAACTGAAAATGAATCTTGTTCTTGAACCCTAAACTAAAAAGCATATACAATTATGTTCACCTTACCTTAGGTTATAGGAGAGAATCATTTATGGATCAAGGCAAATTTGTCCCAAATTTAGGGGAGTGTTTTGGAATAAACTATTTTGCAGGGATGTGAGTAAGAAGCACGCCGAGGACTAGAACTACAATGTACCTTGGGGATATATATATATATATATATATAAACTAGAAATAAGAATTGGAAAGCAAACTCATGATAAGAGAACATTTGTGTGTAGTTGATAGTGGCATGTTAATAAATTGTTGGGAGATCAAGAAAAAATGGTTTCCATGAAGCGATTAAGGAATGAGTGAAGGCTCTCCTAGAACCTAAGTGTTTTGAATTCAAAGAAAAGCCATGCTTTCCTTGTTAGCCCAGCCACGTTACAAGATTAATAAAGTCTTTTGTGATCCATCTTGTGTGTGTGTGTGATTGCATTGAATGAGATGATGTGCAAAGCTGAGAATTGTAATTTCAATTGCATTAAATGAAATACACATGACCAAAACACCTGTGTGCTTGAGAGAAACACTGGCCTTGTGAGGAGTGAAACACGAGTTGATCTTTCTTTGATAGTTGTCATTCTTGTAACCTATTTCACTATTTAAGTGCATTCTTTGCACGATTCCATCATGAAACCATTGTTAGTGTGAACTTGAGGATTGGATATTAAAATTATTTTGAAAGTATGCAATTATCTCAGTTGTTGTGATTTGGTTACATCTTTGACATTGCCATTGATCTAACTTAGTTTAGTATTTGCTTACTTTTGCTTGAAGACAAGCAAATCTTTAAATTTTTGGGAGTTTGATAATTTCTATGCATACGTAAATTATACATGTAAATCACATAGCAATTATCTTCTTTTTCCTCTTTCAATGCTTCTTTTGAGATTAAAACGTAGGAATTTAGTTTCTTCTGAGCTTTTATCTAGTATATGCTAAAATTAGTTGATTTACTATGTGTTGGTTGTATTTTTTTGTAGAAATTATACAACAGAGACATGGAAGATGGATTGAAGATCTGGCGTAGGGCGCTTAGCACGACTTAGCGCGTGGCCACTTATCCAACTGGACTCTGCAAGCGCACTTGCCCGCTTAGTGCGCGGACAATGTCGAAAAACACGAGTGGGCTGTGTTTTGAAGATAAAAAGGATGGAGAAATACTATTTTATCATTTAGTAGAAAAGAGAAAAACTTGGGTCACGAAGGAGAGAATAATCTACTCCATTAAAGCTTGCTCCACTCCTTTATTCTTCCACTTTCTTCCATCCTTCCATTGTCTCTTGTTTTTCCTTTGTATTGTAAGTCTCTTATGACAATGAGAGGCTAAACCACCCATTGTGGGAAGCCCAACAACTAAACACTCTTGATGTAATGATTCTCACTATCTATTTAATGTTATTTTCGTATTATTGTCTCTTTTCTGAGTTTATTATCATGTATGTGGTTTGATCATCCATGCTCATGTATTGTTATAGGTTTTATGCATTGGAATATGTTTATTTCCTAAGAATTTGAAAAGAACATTCCATATCTAGGGATAAAATGATATTATTTAGCCTAAAGTATTAATCTTTAATCTTAATGCAAATCATTTGATGTGGCTCTTAAGGGATTAGGACTAAAATTAGATGATTTAGGCTCTTCCACATAAGGGATCATGGTTAAAGTAGGTTAGAAGATGAAGGTAATATAAGAATAATGTTAAATAGCTGAAAATATTTAATATTGCATCCAGAGTAGTTTTGATTAGTTGAACCCTAACATGTTTCGTATTTTGGATCAATTGTCAACTCACCTCTTTGAGTGTTTGAATTTTCTCTCTTGCACAGAATCTATTTCATATTTTATTTTATGCTGAATTTATGTACATGCATTATTACCTCGCAAATATCAAATTATAGTTCGTCTTTTGCTTAAAATTAGACGTATACGAACTCAGAGTACAATCGAAGTCCCTGTGGACTTGAAACTCGGATTTACCATTTTAATACTACTTGGACAATTTAGTGCACTGGCCAAAGAGTTAAGAACTATACTAAATTGAAGAGATTGATTATTTTGATACTTTTGCCCCTGTTGTCAATCTTGTTACAATTCGAGTTTTTCTCGTTGTTGTTGTTTCTAAAAATTGGCCTTTTCATCAACTTGACATCAATAATTCATTCTTACATGGTGATTTGTACTAAGACGTCTACATGCAATTGCCTCCAGGTTTTAGACATCAGGGGGAGCCTTTTGTTTGTGAGTTACATAAGTCATTTTAGGGGCTTAAATAGGCATCGCGAAACTAGTATTCCAAATTTTTTGAAGTTCTTATTGAATTTGGCTTCATAGTATAGTTGATCCATCTCTTCTTTGCTTACATTTTGAATCTGGTTCTGGTTTCCTGCTTCTTTATGTCGATGACATTGTTCTCATAGGTTCAGATTCCCCTCTTATGAGATGGGTTAAGGATCTTTTAAACAACCATTTCAAAATTAAAGATTTTGGGTGCTTGAAATATTTTTTGGGTATAGAAGTTGCAAGATCAAAGCAGGGCCTTTTTTTTATCATATAGACAATTTGCTCTTGACTTCATATCTAATAGTGGTCTTATTGCTACGAAAGTTGCAGACTTACCCATGGAACATAATGTAAAATCATCTCCTTTTGATTGTACTACTTTAACTTATCTTGCACCGTATCATTGTCTTATGGGTCATTCACTTATTTCACAATCACATGTCCTCACATTGCCTACCCTGTCAACATTTTAAGTCAATTCATGCATGCTCCCCATCAAGTATGTAACATCCCCAAAATTATAAAAATGTGATGATAATTAGATAAAGTATGTTTAGAGAAAAATAACTATATCACTCTTTCCATGAAGTATAAATTACTAGAAAAACCCTTAAGATGAAAATGTCAAAAATGTCCTTCGACATTTTTGAAAATGACCAAAATACCCCTAGGTTAAATGCCCCTAGGCAAAAAATGCTCAAATAACTTTAGAAATTTTGTAGAAACTTGATGAAATTATAGAATACACTTAGCTGACTAAGTATCAACATATTTTGTGACACAAAACTCTAGAATAAAATTTCTACAAATTTTAGAAGATGACAACTTTGAGGCTTTATTCAAGAAAACTCAAGCATAAGAAAAATATGGAAAAATGATATATGAAATCTATAGAATTTTCTCTTAATTATAGGATGAATAGACCTATTTAATAAAATGGTTTAGTAATTTTGATGGTCAGAAGAAGTATAGACCAATCAAAATCAAGATAAAGATGCAGTTTAGAATGAAAGGATTATGTATTGCCCTGTATAAGAGTGCTTGGGATTAATTTAAACTATCATTGGGATAAATTCTTAGGAACATCTAGAATTCTAATATTCAAAATTTTATTTAGATAAAATAATTCAAATTAAATTGGATTTCTTTTTAAGAAAATGCCATATTGAAACTAGATTTTTATTCATCATAAAAAATGACCACATGTGGCATGAAAGGAAGAAAAATTGGTATTCCTTCCCTTTATATTGGTCCTTCACGTGAGAAAACATGTAGAAGAGGCAAGAAAGTTCATGATAAGCCACTTGGAAAGCAAGCCACATGATAGAAACAAGTGGCATGACACTTGTATGGCATGGATGCAAGGTAACATAAAAAAATCAAGCCAAAATTTCTCTACACTCTTCCATCTTGCACGTGGACATCTCTGGGCATTATTTCAACAATCCCAACGGTCAAAAGTTATATATTTGATATAGTGGTGTGACCTTAAAATTTTAAACAGATCCAACGGTTAATGAATCCAGAATCACTATTTTACTAAAACGGGTTTTGGGGTAAAGGAAAAACACGAAATCTTCTTAAAATCTAGCCACTCCACGAAAATGCAAGAGAAATGGAGAAACTCCAAGAGCTTGGACACTTGGATGATGGAGAATTAAGAGCCTTTATGATTTGGACAAGTGTAGGAACACTTGTAAAGGGGTGAACAAGTGGAAAGATAAGCCATTATGGTGTAAGAGATATTTTTCCATAAAGTGAATCCTAAACCACTATATAAAGGGAGGTGGTGGACCTAAAACACAAGTCATTCTCAAGGCATTCTCCTACCCTCATTCACGTGACCACTCTCTCCCTACACCATCTTCATTTCACCTTTCTCTTATAAAGCTTGAATCAAGTAAGAAAAACAAACCCATCACTTTGAAAGAATTTTCGTGAGAAACCTAGCAACCTTAGGAAGAGTTCTTGTCAAGCTTAGTAGAAGGATATCAAGGCTTACTCTCTAAGAGGATTTTCCAAGGAAGGAAGGAAGGAAGGAAGGAAGGAAGTCATCTATCCATTCAATTGCAAGGTTCAAACTCACTTGAGGTAGGTGAAGTTAAATCTCTAGTTAATCAATGAGTTGGATTAATTTACATGCTAAATTATGGTTATCATTTAGGCTTGAATTTTGTGCTATTTGAAGGTTATTCTTTGATGAGAATATGTTGAATTAAGCCATAAGATAGGTTATGATTTATACCCATCAATATTAGTGAATTATGGAAATCCATTTGATGATCTTGTGAGGTGATTTTAATGATACTTTGGACTGTCTGTTTATATTTTTATGGACATATTTTGATTAAATTTTTGAAGTAGAGGATGAATGGTGTGGAGTTGAATGGTTTAAATACTTGATGATTTGATTTTGAGGATTAATTATTTGATTTTAAGGATTAATTAGTGTGGTGGTAGGTGAAAGGAGAATTAAGATGTATACTAGGTGTGAATCTTTGCTTGTAAAGGTTTAAAGGAATTAGATATTATTTATATTGAGGATTATTAGTTAGACTACTAACATAATTTTCTATAGTTAAGGTTATTCTCTAGTTATGCATAAGTTTGGTAATAATCTTACTTGATTAAGGTATGGTGGTGTAACCATACTTATAAAAACTTATTGGATAAGATATGGTGGTGTAACCATACTTATGATATATATGATGATATGATCTGTGTTTTGCTTATGCATTTGATTTTTCATATGGATGATTGATGTGAATTAAGATAGGTGGATTCATGTTTCCATGTTTCCAAGTCTAGTACGAGGCTTTGGGGAAACAGAATCTGATGCTACATACAGTACAATATGTAGTACCCATGGGCAAGGATATATGGCAAAATTCATGCATGTTTGCGTAAGACTATAACAGCGACCACGCTCAGCGACCATGATATGTGGGAGACATTTGCCTTGGGATAGTTCATTTCATGCATTCATATAATTTGCATATTGCTTGTGTATGTGTTTGATTATTTGACTGATTTTACTAACCTACTAATAGGGGTCGGGATTTAGCTTTGCCTACTGAGAAATGTATTTCTCACCCGATTTGTTTCATTTTTTTTTAGATGGCAATGATGGACAGGTTCCATGAGGCCTTGGAGTAGTGAAGATATATAAAAGAAGTTATGTACTAATTAAGCTGGACTTTTGAGAAAGTAGTGTACTTGTATTATATAAACTTTTGTATCAGAGACATTGGTTATGTATATGAGTAACAAATTTTTTTGAAAATTTTACTTTTTAAAATTTTTACTAATATATGCTTCTAAGAAAATTTATCTTTAAATAATAACAAAATTAATAAGAATAAGTAGAAATTTAGGTCGTTACAAAGTACACATGCATGTTGTTGTGTGCCTTATTCGATATCTAACCACACCTAGCCAAGGTCTTTTCTATCCTTCTAATTTAGATTTATCTCTTTAAGACTATTGTGATTCCGATTAGGCTAGTTGTTCAACCCCTTGAGGCTCTACTATGGGTTATTGCATTTTTATGGGCCTTAGTATAGTTTCTTGGAAGACAGAAAAAAAATGTGGTCTCTCGTCCGTCTACCCAAGCAAAATACTGAGCCATGACCAATGCCACTTGTGAGATTACTTGGCTCTCGTATTTTTTTTGAAAGATATTGGTCTATCTCCTTCTACACCAATACCACTGTTTTGTGACAACCAGGTTGCACTTCATATTGCCTCAAATCCAGTATATCACGACTGCACTAAACACATAGAGATTGATTGTCATGTTGTTCGTGAAAAAGTTTCTTCTAGTCTGATTAATGCTACGAAGGTCAATTCTGCGAATCAAATTGTTGATCTACTTACCAAGTCCTTGGGAAAATATCAATTCCTGCAACTATAGGGCAAGATCGGGCTTTCCAACTTACACACCCCATCTTGAGGGGAGATTTTATCAAAAACAAAATCAATTGATTAGATCAATTACCTTTATTTGTTGAAAATTTGTTATTGATATTTGCTGCTCATTTGATATTGATTATGTTATTAATACTTAGACATGATTTTATTCATTGTTATTGATAAGGATTTGACATTATTAGGATTTCTTTCTAAGTTTTCCTTTTTAGATTAGTGCTTAATTTCTCTTTATAATCCTATTTAACCATCTTCCATAATTCAATTGAGTACAATACAATTCAACCAAATCATTCTTCTTCTTTACGTTTGTTTATATATATATATATATATATATATATATATATATATATATATATAACAAAACATGTAAAAATAAAAATATTTATTGATAATAAGATCACATAATTCTACAAATATCCCATTTATCAACGTTTAGCATGCACGATTGTTGAGTTAATGTTTAAATATTCAACAATGTTTATTTCTCTAAATAATTATTGAAAAATAATTTAATCCGTTTATATATAATTATATGTGTATATGAATATGATGTATGTATGTATTGAGAAAGCCATTTTTATATAAGGAAAAAGAGTTATATATAGTTTATATAATCATGCGTAAATGATAAAAATTTAATAATATATATAAAGAAAATTAAATTATATCGGTGTAACTTTGATAA
>PYAF01004790.1:5129-27579 GCA_007407185.1 Glycine tomentella
GCAAGCTGCCCCACTTGAACTTCTAAATTCTTGATAGAAGCTTCGGTGTTCTTTTGATTGCTGATGGACATTTGCATGAATTGTGTCAGGGTGTCTTCCATCTTTGTCAATCTATCGGATTGAGCTTGCTGAGGTGAATTTCTATTAGAAGGACCTGGAAAAGAATTAGAAGAACTAGCAAAGGAATTGTTAGGAGGACGGAGGGTTAGTGGGAACATAAGCATTATTATTTTGCCTCCAATTATAGGGTTGATTAGAACCTGGACCATTGCGATAGCCTTGGTAATTTCCTTGGTAGTTTTGAGGTCTTGACTGATTTTGCATGTAGTGTGCTTCTTCTTCTTGTGGAAAATCACCGGGTACCTACAATGGCCATTTTTGTGGTCTCCCCCACAAAGATCACATCTTAGTATTTGTACTTGATGGGCTGAATGAGAATGAGATTTCTGTGAGTTTCCTTGCTGAAGTTGAGGAATTTGGCCTATTTGTTTGGTTAAGGCCTCTAATTGCTGGGTCAAGAGCTTGTTTTGAGCCAAGATGGCACTTTGAGTATCAAGCTCTAGTATCCCTTTCCTCTGAATGGGTGATCTATCATGATGAGATTGATAGTCACTTGTAGCTATTGAGTTGATGATCACTATTGCTTCTTCGGGACTTTTAGACATCATGGTTCCCCCAGCTGAAGCATCAAGGATCATCTTGGTTTGGGGCCTCAGACCACTGTAGAAGATGTGTAACTGCGCAGCGTCATCAAAATTGTGGTTCGGGCATCTCCTCAATAGTGATTTAAATCTTTCCCAAGTCTCACAGAGGGGTTCATCTACTCCTTGAGAAAAAGTGGCAATTGCGGACTTTGCACTGTTGAATCTTGAAGGAGGAAAGAATCTAGCGATGAATTTTTCAAAATCTTCCCACGTGCTTAGACTCTTGTTGGGTTGTGATTGAAGCCATGTTTTAGCTTTTCCTGTCAAAGAAAAAGGAAAAGCTCTAAGATAAACAGCTTCCGCATCCTCGTCAGAAGCTCCCATTGTACTGCATAACTCCATGAATGTGGACAGGTGAGTGTATGGATCCTCATGGTTATCCCTGAAAAGGGATGTGAACCAATTGGACTGAGTAATGCTGGCTTCAGTTCCACAACCTTGTTGTTGAAAGGAGGGATGACTATGCTATTGTAATGCTTTGGGCCTTGTTCGTAAGCATAGTCACCAAGAGTCCTCCTTGGTGGTCTATTTTCATCTTCCCCTCGATCAGCCATATTATCACGAACAGATGGCTTTTCGGATGAAGGAGGATCAATAAACGAAGTTGCCTCTGATGTCCTACTGGCTTCTAGTTTCTTTTTCTTCCTATTTTTCCTTTCTGTTTTGGTGATTTCAGGGTCAAACAAAAGTTTATCTGCAGAAAAACTTACTTCGCATAAAGGAAGAAGAACAAACTACAATATCCCGTAAGCATCGAAGTTAAAATAAAACAAAATTTATATACAAAATCAAAACTAAAATAAAATAAGAAAAATTCCTACTAAACTGATAAATTAAATCTAAAAGAACTGAGCGAGCGACTCAAGTCCCCGGCAACGGCACCAGAAACTTGTTAGACTTTTGGCAAGCGTACCAATTGTCGTTGTAAGTTACAAAATTTATAAAAGTTCGTCTCCACAGGGACTTGATTTTTACTCAGTTAATTTAAATAAAGCTTAACAGTTTAATAGTTATGTACAATGAGTGTGAACGGAGTTTCATGTAGTAGTGAATTAACAGAAATGATGAAAATTTAAAAGAAACGGAAATAATAAACTTAATACGGAAGATTACAGAAGATTACTGAAAGTTACGAAAGATTACAAAAACTAATAAAACGAATTAAGTTAAGAACGTAGGATTGGATTTCATCATTCATACCCTTAGTATTCAATTAATATTACTATGCATAAGTTATTTTCTTTTATTATTGATGCACACATAAAATCACCCCAAATCGATCCCTAGCATTTGAGAATCCTAAGAATATTTATCAAATATCGATCCCTCGCAAATGAAATAAATATCCTAACGTTACGATTATATTCGTGTGCTATTTGCAATCTAAACGTTATGCTCTATTCCTAGCAACGTAACGTAAAGAGTAAATTTATCCAATTCAAGTTTTAAGAGTACTTCCCAGTTAAACTTAAAACCTTAATTCATGAAACTATTGATCAAGTAGATTCAAGCGTTAAGTACGAAATAAATTTACCAATAATAAATAGAAAAGACTTATGCATAAATAAGTATCAAAAGAAATACTATAAGGGTAAGAAGATTACATCCAATCCTTTGAGAGAAGCTAGCCAAGCATGGGCAGAACCTCCTTAGAAAAATAAGTGAAAGGATTCATCATCTCTTGCTGCACCTCCCAGATTTGCTTCTATTAGTCATTTTTGCTTGCTTTAAAGTTACGGAAGCTCCGAAATTCACGAACGCTAGCAAAATAAAAAAGAAAGTTTGGATGAATCTTCGAGAAACATAAATGCTAAGTGCTCAATATAAACTAACTAGATTAGGGCAAATTTTGATAGATATTCTTAGTCAAAACACAAGATAAGTGCCTTAAATGTAACCCGAATTTTACTAAGATATGGCACTTATCAACTGATCGTTTCAGTTCTGTGTCACAGGGATAGGACTATCTTGACTGTTGGTACCACATGATAAGAGTTTAAGAGAATCATGCATCATGATAAGAGTCTAAAAAAATCATGCATCTTTGAGGATGTTGTTATGAATATTTACATATTGAATATATGTGCTTAAATTATGTTTATCATAAACTTACCCTATATTTTGTGTCTGTGCTTGACGCCTGCTATGACCTCAATCTAATTGGGCGAGCAGATGAACAGTAAAAGAAGGATTGACAAGATGATGTCTGAGGAAAGGACTTTGTTAAAGATGATTAGTTGAAGATGTTTTGGTGATTTGTACCACGTAATAAAACTGATATCAGTCTGTATTTTATTTTATATTATGTCAGATTTATAAATATCAATCAGTGATGAAAATCTTTTTTAGCAGTTATCAGCAAACGTTGATTTAATATTTTTTAAGCAAATCGAAAAGAATTTTCATCAAAAATCAACAAAATACAAGATGGTAAATTTGAGGCGTTACAATAGTGGTATCAGAGCTGGTCGAACCTTTCGGCCGGTGAGTTGTGAGTCTGCTATGTTTCTCTGTGCATTAGGTGGTTGCTTTTTGTTTGAGGTTTGGAGTAATTGACTGCCTACTAATTGTTTGGATTATTAATATTGGATTAATTTATATGCTTAGGTAGGCAGATTTATGGTTATCATTTAGGCTTAAAATGCATGTCATTTGATGGTTATTTTGAGATGAGAAAATGTTGATTTTAACCATAAGATAAGAGATGATCTATAAGTTGGAATATTAGTGATGTTGGAATTACATTTGATGATCTTTGGAGAGTGGTTTTGATGATATTTGGGAGGTTTTGTCATATTTTATGGACTATTTTTGCATTAATTTTAGAAATAGAGATGAATGATATGCAAATAAATGGTTCAAATACTAGAGGAATTCAATTTTGAAGATTAAGTAGTTAGGTGGTAGGTGAAAGGAAAATTAAGATACATGCTAGGTTTAAATCTTTTCTTGTGAAAGTTCAAAAGGATTGGAAATTATTTGAAAGATAAATTGTGGATTATTAGTTAGATTACTAATATGATTTTATGTTGCTTGAGGATATTCTATGGTCATAATCTTACTTAAATAAGGTATGGCGGTTTAACCTTACTTGTGATATGTATGATGTTATGATAAAAATATTTTTCCATATGGTGATCGGTATTTTGCTTATGGATTATGGAGATTTAAGGATGCTGTCATAATATGTTTATATTCCTGATGTCTGTTATACCATAAGTTTCAACGCATATTCACAAGTTACCAGACTGGCCACCTGGATAATTTGTGAATTACAAAGAAGCATTATGGCAAGCAGTCAGAAATACAAATAAGTGAATGATAGGTGATTTTTCTAGGTATTAGCTCTCTATGATGATTGAGTGGATATTGTGATAACCCTTAGTGTGGCGCGGTTGGCGCCATATCCCGCGCGGTTAGCGCCGAGATTGTTCAGCAGAAAACCCTGTGAGAGGTGTGGCGCGGGTAGCGCCAGGGTTGACGCGGGTAGCGCCAGACCCACTGGAACTTGACGCCCAGAGCGCCAGAGCCACGCGAGGGGCGCCATAGGTTTCCCAGCCCGCGCGGATAGCGCCATGGGCGGCGCTGATGGTGCGGGAAGTGGTCTGGAAAACCAGATTTCACTGGTTTTCCACGCGAGGCCAGAGGGCCAAGGGAGGATGGCGCAAGTGTGGCGCGGGTGGCGCCACAGGTTCTGGAAGGTGGCACTGGGGGCATGGGAGTGGCGCTGGTGGCGCCACATACACCGCCATGGTGGCGCGGCTGGCACCAGAGGTGGCGCGATCCGCGCCATACCTCGGGCAGGCCCAGTATAAAAGGCCAAAACGTGTTTTCTAAAGAAGAAAAATAGTTTTCTTCTTCCTCCACGCCCAAACCTCCATTGTTGGAGTGCCCAAGCTTCCTAGGACCATATTTCTTAACCTAAACACCTCCCAATGACTATTAAACTTGTGAGAAACATCTTGAGAGCTTAAATCCTTCATCCTTTCTCTTAAGAAACCCCTTTGAGAGAGAATCCATTTCCTTCAAGGGAAAACTCAGAAACTTGAGTTTGGCGGAAACCCAAGGCGTTTTACGGACACCAGAGCTTGAGGAAGTTGTCCTTCAGCCTGTTTGGTCGCCACTGAGGTAAGAAACTCGAGTTTTTCTTGTTAATTTAGGATTTGGGGTTTTCTGTGAATAGTGACCCAATTGAGCTGGGGCTAGAGTTAGCCCAGGGTCCTGTAGAGAAATTTGTTTAGAGCAATGTAGTGATGAAGGATTAGTTTTCAGTTTTTGATTTGGTGAACTTTGAATCTTGGCTCTGTGATAGGCATGGATGACCATGTGATGAGTCACTAGTTGAGTTTATGACATACTAGAGCCTTGATTATGTTTGGTTTGAGCGTGAGAGGCTAGTTGAATGGTGCTTTAGTTGAGGTTTAGACCGTTCCTGCGATAATTGAATTACGAGGCTGATATGAACTTATGCTCAGATATGTGCTTGCATTGGGTCTGGGGTGACTCAGATGCTTGGTAGACCTTGTATGGTCTGTGAGAAGCCTAGTGTAGACTGGGCTATATTGAACCTTAAGCTAGAGGATTTCTAGTTATGTTGTGATTGATTGATTGTTGATTTGATTTTGATATGAACCTATATGCCTTGATTAGGGCTTGACACCGAGGGTGTCGGTGACGGGTGCCACAGAGCAGGGAAAGAACTGCTGAGCGAGGCTTTGCCAGGTAAGTTCTGTGTCCCTGGGGATGATTTCCCACATGGTTGCCACACCATACTCCGGGGGAGTGGTGGTCATATTCATGATGCATGCATTTGGTTGTTGCATCCTCATAATGATATGTGTGTGCATTTGTGCTTGTTATGTGATATGATTGTGATAGATCTATTGGCCAGTAGATAGATATGGACCTCCCTAGGAGATGGGTTTCCTCCTAGTATGGTTGGCTCTTGGTTGAGGTAGCTCCCAGGGAATCGGTGATTCCTACAGATCAAGGGGATAGAAATTGAGGCAGCTCCTTCCATTCTCGGAGGTACCATATACGTGCGTCTATGAGTAAGGGGTAGCTCCCAATGGGACGGCACGGGTGTGAGTTCCGGTCTCACACTGAGATAGGCGTTGATGATATCCGCCAGGCATTGAGGTAGCTTCACCATGTTTGGAGCAAGATGACTTGCTCATATTGTTATGAGGGCCAGAGAGCCTGGCCAGTGGGCCAATTGTTGTGATTGCCTGATGTATGTGTTATGGAAAGTGGGCCAGGGTGGAGGAGATTCCTCCAAGGACCCTGAGCTTACTGAGATGCGTATCTCACCCTGTTTGGGGATTTATCATGACAGGTGACTCTTCTGGAAGAAGAGAGCAGTCTCAGGGCAGGAGGCCCTAGTGGAGACATGTCTGCTGGGCTGGTGGCAGCAGAGATAGAGCTTGAAGGCTCAGTTTTTTTTTTATTGTATTTTGTACGCTTGATGAGGGATAGTGTGTGTACACCTAAGATGTATAGTTCTGTATACCCTCGGTGAGGGCAATTATTCTTGTGTCACCACGGTGTGGTGAAGACACTGATGTATATGGATGTACATAACTATTGATGATATGATATGAGTTTCCTCTTGAGTATATTGTGATGTATATGCTTATCTGCCTATATTATTGTATGGGAAAAACTGGATCATCAAGGGTGTTTATATTTCTGATGTGTATATTATTGTGTTTTGTCCCATTCCATACATAATGAAATCAAGAAAAACAATTCTATGCTTTCGCTAAGTTTAATTAATGTTAATGAAGCGCTAATCTGGTATTGTTAATGATAATACACCGGAGGCCTACGGGGTGTTACAGTTGTAGAATTGTATTATTTGATGTGTGTAAGGAGTGATGACTAGTAAGAATGATTGTACCATAGCTAACGTTTTCCAAAATTTGAGGGTGAAAATCAAGTTGTGACTTGGGGAACATCTAAGAGGTCATTTTTGGAGAAATATTTTCTTGAGGATGTTTGAAACAAGAAAGTGATGGAACTCGTAGAGCTTAAGCAAAGGATTGTGATTATGGTTAAGTATATAGTTAAGATTGAATAATTGATTGAGGTACTCTCCCCATTACCAAGGAGAATATGGTATTTGGTTACTTGTGTTATTCAACTCTAGTATGACCTATTCGTTTATATTATATTTGTGAGTGAAGAAACTTAAACTTTTTGTGCCTTCTTTGAATGATGAGCTTGTGGTTGAAACCCCAATTAGTGGGTATGTTTTGATTTCTGATGTGTGTTTAAATTGTTTTGTGGAGATTTCTGATTGAAAATTTTGTGTTAATCTGATATGTTTGCCTTTTAGCCAAATTGATGTTATTCTAGGTATGGACTGGTTATCTTCCAACTATTTCGTTGAACTGTTTTGATAAAACTTTAGTGTATAATAATCTTGAAGTGAGTAATAATGAGATGTCTATCTCTGCTAACCAAATTTTGTCATCTTTGAAAGAAAATGCTCAAGTGTACATGATTTTGTCTAACTTGGAAGTAGAGACCAAGGTTTCTCTAGGTGACCTCCTTGTTGTTGGAGAATTTCCAGAAGTGTTTCCTAAGGATATATTTGCTTTATTACCTGAGATAGAGATAAAGTTTTCTATAAATTTGGTACCTGGCACTGGACCCATGTCCATAGCTCTTATAGGATGTCTCTTATAGAGTTAGTTGAGCTTAAGAAACAACTAGGAGAATGGTTGAATAAGCAGTTTGTGAGACCTAATGTGTTTTCATGGAAAGTGAGACCTAATGTGTTTCTATGGGAAGTACTAGTATTGTTAAAGATGGGACCATAAGGTTATGTGTAGACTATTGTTAGTTGGACAATTAAAAATAAGTATCTTCTTCCTAGAATAGATGACCTTATGGATCAGTTGGTAGGAGCATGTGTGTTTAGCAAGATAGACTTAGGTCAGGTTACCATCACATCCATGTGAAGTCTGAGGATATTTCGAAGACTACCTTTAGAACCCGTTATGGTCACTGCGAGTATTTAGTATGCCCTTCTATGTGACTAATGCCCCTATGTGTTTATAGATTATATGAATAGGATCTTTCACCTCTATCTTGATAACTTTGTGAAAGTATTCATAGATGATATTTTGGTATATTCTAAAACTAGAAAGGAGAATGAGAAACATTTGAGGATTGTGCTATAGTCCCTTAAGTATTGTTAACTTTATGCTAAGTTTTCTAAGTGTGAATTTTGGTTAGAGAAATTGAGTTTCTTAGGACATGTGATATTCCAAGGTTGTATAGCTGTAGATCCTTCTAAGGTAAAAGTTGTTCTAAATTGGAAAATTCTAAGTCTGTGTTTGAGATTAGAAATTTTCTGAGTTTAGCAGGACATTAACAGAGAATCATTGAAGGTTTCTCCGAGTTAGCTTTACTTTGAGCAAATTGATTCGTGAAGGTCAAAGTCTTTGTATAGGACACACAGTGTGAGGAAAGTTTTCAAACTCTCAAGAATAAGTTGACTACAACACCTGTGTTAGAAAAACCTTTTGTGGTATATTGTGATGCATCCAAAATGGGTTTAGAAGGAGTTTTGATGCAGAATGGAAAGGTAGTAGCCTATGCATTTAGGCAATTGAAAACACGAGAGAAACTACCCTACTCATGATTTAGAATTAGCAACTGTGATTTTTACATTGAAAATTTGGAGACACTATCTGTATGGCTCTCATTTTGAGGTTTTTAGTGATCATAAAAGTTTGAAGTATTTGTTTAGTTAAAAGGAATTAAATTTGAGGCAACGTAGATGGATGAAATTTTTGAAAGATTATGATTTTAAACTTAGTGATTATCCTGGAAAAGCCAAAATGGTGGCAGATGTTTTAAGTAGAAAATCTTGGATGATATTTGTAATGATGATTAGGAAAATTGATCTGTATAAATAGTTTAGGGATATAAGTTTAATGTGTGAAACTACGCCTATGAGTGTGAAGTTAGGAGCCCTGCAAGTTTTTAATAAATTTTTGAATAAAATAGGAAGTAGGCAAAGATCTGATTTTTTCTTAAGAACCATATTAGAAAATATATCCAATGGAAGGAATAGTGAATTTAAGATAGGAACGGATGATATATTGAGATTACAAGGGAGAATTTGTGTGCCTAATAAACCTGGACTTAAGAAAATAATTTTGGAAGAAAGATACAAGAGTAAGTTGAGTATCCATCCAATAGCCACTAAAAGGTATCAAGATATAAAAGTTTTGTTCTGGTGACCAAGGATGAAGAAGGAGAATAAGTGAGTTAGAAATCTCCTGGTATGTTACAATTTTTAGAAATATTTCAGTGGAAGTGAAAAATCATATCTATGGATTTTGTTACAGCATTACCAAGAGTTCTAAAAGTTTTTGATTCCATATAAGTTATAGTAGATTGGTTAATTAAGTCTGTTCATTTCATTCTCATTAGCATCAGGTATTCTTTAGAAAAGTTGACAAGTTGGTATATAAGTGAGATTGCAAGATTGCATGGAGTTCCTTTTAGTATTGTATCTGATAAGGATCCTAGAATTATATTCAGATTTTGGAAAAAGATTACATAGAGAATTGAGGATAGAATGATCAAAGCTCTAAGAAGAAAATATATTTCTTTAGTAAATGTGATTTAGGAAACATGACAAATGGTGATGTTACTTAGGAACTGGAAAATGAGAAGTGAAAGAGTTATCTGATACTTTTTGAATCAGGCAAATTTCGAGGACGAAATTTTTTGAAGGAGGGGAGAATTGTAACACCCTGAAATTTCAAAAACTATGGTCAAAATATTATATGAATTATTCTTGCATAGCTATTGATGTGAGTATTAGGTGATGAGAGATTTCATGATCTATTTGGGTGAAATATCAATTAGAGACATTAAGAAAATGTTTGAAGAGAAGTGACCATATTACCCTTTCCTTAAATCAGAAATTACATAAATGCCCTTAAGGTGAAAATGACGAAAATGCCCTAGATATTTTAGTTAGATATTTTAAGGAGGAAAATTACCTAAATGCCCTTGGATATTTTAGAAATGATAAGAATGCCCTTAGATATTTTGGCTAGATATTTTGTGGTAAAATTACATAAATGCCCTTGGACATTTTGGAAAATTACAAACACGTCCCTAAAGTGACAAATTACCATAGTGCCCTTCAGGCCAGAAATGACCAGTTGCCCTTTGAGATTCTGTGGAAACTTGATGGAAATACAGAGCATTCTTAGACAGCAGATTATTAAGATATTTGTGATAAGAAACCTTAGAATAGAATTTCTATAAATTTTATAAGGTGACTACTTTGAAATTGTATTCAGAAGGATGAAGATGGCGGAACAATATGGAAAAATGAGAAATAGAATCTGTGGAATTTTCTCTCAATTGTAGGATGTCCAGATTTACACAATAAAATGGTTTAGTAATTTTGATGGACAGAAGAAGGATAGACCAATTAGAATTAAGATAAGAACATTTTGTAGGCAAGGATGTGTATTATTCAGTATAGATTGCTTGTGAATAATTTTAAACTATTATTAAAGCCAACTTTTAGAGATCTCTAGAATTCTATTATTTTATATTATTTTAGGTGAAGGAATTCAAATTAAAATTAAACTTCTTACAAGGAATTACCATGTGAAAAACCTTAATTGGAATAAGGTTTTTCTTAAGTATTCAATGATATAAAAGGAAGGAAGTTTATATCCACATCCCTAGGTTTAAAGTTCACGAAAATGGTGTAGAATAGGCAAGAAGATTCATGAAAGCCACTTGTAGAGGTAAGCCAAGTGATGAATACAAGTATTTGGACACTTGTATGGCATGGATGCAAAGAAAGAAAAAATCGTATCTTGTCTCCTTTGACAAAACACGAGGACAAGTCATTCTCCAAGCTACTCTCCCACCTAGTTCACGTGAAACCCCTCTTCCATATCCCTCCCATCTTTTTATTTCCAAGCCTAAATCAAGTTAGAAATAAACCCCACCATAGTGAAGCAACACGTGAAAGCTAGGGAAAAGTTTGGCAAGCTTTATAGGAAGAGAAAGACAAGATTCATAAATGATTATAAGGTATGTATAGGGGAGTTTATGCTAAATATAGTTTAAGTGTTACTTTGTTTAAGTGATGTTTTATTTGAACAAGTGTTTGAATCCATGTGTTTCCATGAATCTCTATGAAATCCATGTGTTGCTGAGTGTTTCTATAAACCTTTGTACATGAATAATATGCTAAGATTCTGTACATGAATATAAAGTTGAGTTCTATACTTTATGTTGAGTTTCTGAGTAAAGTATGTGAGATATAAATTAAACACTGATGTTGAAAATATATATGAGATAATGAAAAGAGTACCTTAAAGTGAATCAGTCTTATATGTCTCATATGCATATGCCCGGCGGGAGTTAGTCCGCGTTATTTGCCTCAAGAAGAGGTGTGTCAGATAGCTGCAGGAACTGAGTTTGAGCGTTCAGATAAAAGAGGTCTGAGCTAGGGGGTACTTGGCAGTGGGGAAATCATGCCACCCATGATGATCACATGTAGTGTGGGTGAGAATCCTGTTGCAACATTGTGGGACCCTGACTGATCGTTTCAGTTCTGTGCCACAGGGATGGGGCTATCTTGACTGTTGGTACCACATGATAAGAGTTTAAGAGAATCATGCATCATGATAAGAGTCTAAAAGAATCATGTATCTTTGAGGATGTTGTTATGAATATTTACATATTGAATATATGTGCTTAAATTATGTTTATCATAAACTTACCCTATGTTTTGTGTCTGTGGTTGACGCCTGCTATGACCTCAATCTAATTGGGCGAGCAGATGAACAGTAAATGAAGGATTGACAAGATGATGTCTGAGGAAAGGACTTTGTTAAAGATGATTAGTTGAAGATGTTTTGGTGATTTGTATCATGTAATAAAACTGATATCAGTCTGTATTTTATTTTATATTATGTCAGATTTATAAATATCAATCAGTGACGAAAATCTTTTTTAGCAGTTATCAGCAAATGTTGATTTAATATTTTTTAAGCAAATCGAAAAGAATTTTCATAAAAAATCAACAAAATACAAGATGGTAAATTTGAGGCGTTACACAATCTATGTTCAGAAGTTTTCAAACCATTCTTAATTAACTAAGATCCTTAGATAGAACTTATGATAATTATGATCACATTGGCAAAATTTTGAGAAGTTTATCTAGGAAGTGGAAACCACAGGTAACAATGCTATGAGCATTAAAGAATCTTGACTTTATGTCCCTTGAGGAACTTGTCGGTACCCTCAAGGTTCATGAATAAGAACTGCAACAAGATGAAGGCCTCAAAAGATAAAAGTCTTCGACTCTTAGTAGTCAAAGGAACAAGAAAGCATCATCATCTAGAGAACAAGTCTTAAAAAGTTTGCCCAAAGCTCTTAAAGTCGATGATTCATCTAATAATGAATCTATGAAGACTTGGATGAAGATGAGCTCGCCTTCATTTCTTGTAAAATCCGCAAGATGTGGAGAAACAAAGGAGGGTCCAAGTGGAGAAACTCCTTTAAAAGAATGCCCAGAGAAAAGAAGGATAAAGACAAAAGCTCCATAATTTGCTATGAGTGCAAAAAGCTTGGACATTTCAAGTTTGAATGTCCAAATCTAGAGAAGAGTCAAGATTAGAAGAAATTTTTCTAGATTAAAGAAAAGAAGGGTCTTATGAGTACTTGAGAATGTTAGACTCAGGGGAGCTGGAGGGGATCAATGAAGCTGAGGTTCTTAGCATTGATATGTTTAGGCTTTTTACATATCAATTCAATTGAATGACATTTGTAATTTGTGTATGTCTAAGATGAACCATCTTATGATCCATTGCATAAAACTCATTCATTTTTTTGCATTCATGTTTTCACAAAAGCATAAGTTTCATAAAAAGATTTTCTGGAACACAAGGATTTCATGAATGCATAAAAAGCCAAGTGTTCCATGTTTCAAGTTTTGGAAAAATATTTTCTCACTGGTTTAATCGATTACCCGTCAGTGGTAATCTATTACTTGAGATCTAAGAAAATTTTAATCGATTATGAGATTGTGGTAATCGATTAAATAGTTCACAATCACAAAATGGACTTCCTGTGATAATCGATTACAACAATGTGGTAATCGATTACATGGCAATGATTTTGAATAAGGCTTCTTGTGATAATCGATTACATTACTATTTAATTGATTATATTGTTCATAAATCTTTTCTAGAAAGCTCGAGAACACTTTAATAGATTACATAAGTGATTTAATCAATTACTTATCAACTATTTTGAATAAGACTTCATGTGATAATCGATTACATCCACTAAGGTTGAAAGGAACAACTACATGCAGTTCCATGCCACAAAACTTGTTATGCCTTCTAAATATCTGGAGCTTAACTGGTTTGTCTCTGAGGGATTCAATTTCCCTGAGATGCTACAAGCACAAGGACTCACCAAATTGCCAGAGATGAAGGGTACTTATTACCTTGAATTGGTGAAAGTATTTTATACTTGTGCCAAGGCTGGAATGAATGGTATTCTCCGCTCCAAAGTGCACTTTCAGAGGTGTCTTGAGGTTTGAAGAAGAAATTGGTGGCTACTCAAAGATGGATACCTATAGAGGTATGCTGATGGATCCTAATGCACATATAGGAAACAGATTAGGTGTAGGCCACATGACTGCAGAAGATAGGCTCCTTCAATACATCATCACTTACATCCTAACACCTAGATCAACTAACCATGCTCAGATCACTGATGATGATCTTCAGTTGGTGCATGGGATGAAAACTGGAACTCAAATCAATTGGGTTCTAGCTATTGAAGAAACCATGATGAAGGCAAAGAGGCTGCTAAGCTATCAATTTCCTTATGTTGTCATGATCTCAAGGTTTATTGACTATTTTGAGATTGATTTGACTAATGAGATTGTGGACAACACCATAAACATTACCAACCTCATCTCCAAAAAGCATCTCACCAAGCTAGGATTGATGAAAACCCCAAATGGGTGGACCACGGTCGAAGCTCAAGCTCCTCAAGGAGTTGTTGATGAGGACCAAGAAGTTGCTGAGGAAGAAGATGCTGAAGCTGGACCTGGCGAGCAACAATGGAGTCCTTTTGAGTCTCTCATGATTCAAAAGATGGATTCTATGATTGCTTTACATCATGAACATTCAACTGATGTTCATTCCTCTCTAGAAGACATTACCATTAGACTAAGCAACATAGAGACTAGGATGAGTCTCAAGGACTATGATGATCTTTAGCTTAGTGGTTGTCTTGTTTAATTTCTAGTTGTGTATTTTCTGTTTTCTCATATTCTGCTATGATTGCCTTGATGTATACACCTTTAATCACTAATAAATAAAATTGCGTGTATTTTTTTTTTTATCTTCCTTTGCTTATTTCACAATTATTGATATACTTTGCCTTTGATAAGCCAAAAGGAGGAGAAAAATGAACATATGCAGGGTGCACGAAGAGTAAAATAGAATAAGGAGACAAAAATATATGAACATTTACTCTAATTAAACTAAACATAAACATTGCTCTTAATCTTTACATAAGATAGGGGGAGCAATAAAAATGCTAATGATGTATAGAGTTTATGCAAAGAACACTTGACACTTGGTCTTGGCTAGAAGCTGATTCTTTTTCAGGTTTCAAGTAAAAGCTCCTAGAAACACTATCTTAAAAGAACACTAAGGATCAAGATGTTCAATTGAAGTTTGGCATGATCGAAGCCAAAAATGGGGGAGATTGTTAGACCCAGGGGGAGCTGGAGGGGATCAATGAAGCTGAGGTTCTTAGGCATTGATATGTTTAGGCCTTTTACATGTCAATTCAATTGAATGACATTTGTAATTTGTATATGTCTAACATGAGCCATCCTATGATCCATTGCATAAAACTCATTCATGTTTTTGCATTCATGTTTTCACAAAAGCATACGTTTCATAAAAAGCTTTTCTGGAACACAAGGATTTATGAATGCATAAAAAGCCAAATGTTTCGTGTTTCAAGTTTTGGAAAAATATTTTCTCACTGTTTTAATCGATTACCCGTCAATGGTTATCTAGTAATTGAGATCTAAGAACATTTTAATCGATTACGAGATTGTGATAATCGATTACACAGTTTAAAATCACGCAATGGACTTCCTGTGATAACTGATTACAACAATGTGGTAATCAATTACTTGGCAATGGTTTTGAATAAGGTTTCCTGTGATAATTGATTACATTATGATTTAATTGATTACATTATTCACAAATATTTTCTAGAAAGCTCAAAAACACTTTAATCAATTACATAAGTGATTTAATCGATTACTTGACAACTATTTTGAATAAGACTTTGTGTGATAATTGATTTCATTACGATTTAATCGATTACATTGCGATTTAATCGATTACATTGTTCATAAGTCAATAGAAACGTTTTTGTGATACGATCCATTTTAACTCTGATTGTTTAAGAAAATTTAATTGGCGAAGAACAACCAATTCACCCCCTCTCTTGGTTCTTGTGTGTTGTTCATACTGTTTTCATAGAAGACCGGGATGACACCTCGTTTGATAAATATGATGAAGAATATAACATATATCTAATGATAGGTACAACTTCTGAGGGGTCTGAATCAGATCAGGAAGATGAGGTAAATTTTGATGACTTTGAATCTCTTATAATAACTTATCATGAACTTTTATCTAACTCATATATTCTGTCAAAAGCTTACAAAAATCTAAGAAAAGATTTCAAGAATCTTTCCAAAAATCATTTAAACTTGAGAAAACCCTTCAGGACCAAGTAGATGTTTCATTGGACAAGTCCACTCAGACATGAGGTGCTTGTATAAATCTTAAAGAAAAAAGTCCAAGCTATGTCTTGAGATTGAGAAAAGTACTAGGGAAAGAGCTACTCTTCTCAAGAACTTTCAGGAGTTGGAAAACAAACTGAAAGATCTTCAAAAGGATTTGAAGGAGCTGAATGAACTTCATGATTATCAAGAAGAAGAAAGATATGATCTATGGAGAGAATGTGCACAAGCACACAAAGATTATGAAGACCTAAAACTGAGAACATAATCTTTGGGTGAAATGTGAAGAACATAAGAAATTTGTGAAATTATTGAATGATGAGCTTTTGGGTACCTTAAAAAAATATTGTTCCTATTGCATATATCCTTGATAACAGGAAGTAGATACCTATCATGGTATTTCGACAATGGTTGATCATGACACATGAGGCTCCCTATCATGGTGGTACAGTCACTTTCAAAGGGAATCAAAAAGGTAGAATAACCGACGTAGGTAAGATAGGTATTCATCCCTATCCCTCTATTGATAATTTTCTATTTGTTGAAGGTCTTAAGCACAATCTACTAAACATAAGTCCATTATTTGGCAGTGGATATGGTGTCTCCTTCAACAAGGATGAGTGTGTCGTCCAATGCCATGATGGGTCCCTTATATTCTCTGCCAAAAGAAAAGGTAACCTCTACAAATTAAGACTGGAAGAACTCTCAGATCAAAAGGTGTCATGCTTACTGTCTATCAAGGAAAATCACTGGTTATGACATAAAAAACTTGGTCATGCAAGTTGGAGGTTAATCTCCAAATTGCAAAAAAAAAAAAAAAAAAAAAAAAAAAAAAAAAAAAAAAAAAAAAAAAAAAAAAAAAAAAAAAAAAAAAAAAAAAAAAAAAAAAAAAAAAAAAAAAACCTTGTAAGTACCAAGTATGTCATATAAGGATGATTTACTTTGTGAGGCATGTCAAAAGGGGGAAACAAATTAAAAACTCTTTTACCAATAAAACATTGTGTCCACCTCTATACCTCTACAACTACTACACGTTGATCTGTTCGGTCCAACCAGTATTGTATCCACTGCTGGAAATAGGTATGGACTTGTCATAGTGGACGACTACTCTAGATGGACATGGGTTATGTTCTTAAACAACAAAGATGAGTCTTCTGATAACTTTGTTAAATTCTGTAAATGTGTTCAAAATAAAAAAGAGTGTGCATTACTTTAATCAGAAGTGATCATGGGGAGAATTTGAAAATGACAGGTTTCAATTGTTTTGTGAAAAAAATGGAATCCTTCACAATTCTTAAACACTAAGAACACCTCAACAAAATATGGTAGTTTAAAGAAAGAACAAATCTCTACAAGAGATGGCTAGAGCCATGCTTAATGACAACTCAACTGCTAAGCACTTCTGGGCTGAAGTAGTGAATACTGAATGTTATCTTCAAAACAAAATTTACATAAGACCTATCCTTAAAAAGATTCCTTATGAATTGTGGAAGGGACGAAAACCCAACATATCATGTTTTGAATAATTCTGTTTATCTTCATATTGTTCTTGAAGTTTTAAGTTTTGTTCATATTACAAGATTGGTCACGACACTAAAGTGGTTTGATTGGTTAAGGTGAAGATATTGTTTTCTTAATTGTTTTTAAAAAATATGATCCTTCTTGAAAGTCTTCCGCTGTAGCAATTTTGAAAGAAAATCTTAAAAACTCTGAGGAAAAACCAATTCACCCCCCTCTTGGTTATTTGTACAAGTGTTCATCATATTTTCAGTTTAGTGATTCCGCCACCTATCCTTGGGTTGTTCTTCAAGTTTCTTGTGATTTCATGTGTTCATGTTATTCATTTGTTCTTGATATTTTTCTAATTTCTAGTCTTGATTCTTGTCAATTTTTGTTAGTAGTGTTTTTTGTGTTGTATGACCACTTGTTTTGATTCTACTCTCATGCCTAACTGAATTGAGTTGTTAGAATCAAATTTTACAATCTTTATACATCATATTTTCATGAATCATTTAATTTCTTCAAGAATTTTTGAACTTGTGCAAAAGAAAAACAAAGGCTTACAAAAAAATTGTGAAAGAAACAAGAAAAGGCCAAAGAGAAACATTTTGAAGTAAATCAAAGTTACAAAAGCTACAAGTTTAAATTTCCTTTGAACCACAAAATTAAGTGAATTGTATGACATGCAAATTTGATGAAATTTGGCTTCTAGTAATTGAATTTACTTGGCATATCCTAATTGTGCATTTTTACTACAGCCAATATATCCTTGAGTTGTCTAATTAAATTCCAATTTGAGTTGTGTTTTTCTAAATTTTTGCTTTTGTTGCTTGTCTCTTAAAGTTTCCAAGGTGTTTTGAGTTTTCTTGTTCTTGGACTCTTGAGTCTAGCCTAGAATTATTTCCTATTTCACTATAGTAAAAAAGCTTGATTGATTGAGAGTGTTGCTTAAGAACTATAGAGAAGCTAGAGTGGAAAAAGGCAAGAGAGAACATTAAAGAAAGAGTCAAGATAAAGTGTGCAAACAAGAGTGTGAGTGGCAAACACTTAGAGGGTGGTGAGAATTTCCTTATAAACTTGTGTTTTTGCTAACCTTTTCTTTTGAAGGATGAGCTCAATGGGAGAGGAGGCTTTGTCACCTAGGACCTCTAGGTTGATGAAAGCCATGACAAAACAAATGGAAGACTTGCAAACCAAAACAGATGCAAGGTTTGAAGAGTTACAAAGGGAGACCCAAAGGAGGAGTCATCCAATGGGAAGTGTGGATGAAGAGGCTTATAGTGGTAGAAGGGTGAGTGAGTATGCTTCCTCTCATAGAGGAAATTATGAATATGAGAGAGAGGGTTGGAGAGAAAATAGAAGAGAAAATAATAATAGAAGAGAAAATCATAGGAGACACAATCCTAGGAGGGAAAATAGAGATAAGGAAGATTGAAGGGTGAGGAGAGAAGAGAGAGAAGGGAGGAATGAAGGATTAAGTGGAGTGAAAATAAAAATTCCAAAATTCCTTGGTAATAATGATCCCGAAGAGTACTTTGAGTGGCAGATGAAAGCAGAACAAATTTTCTCATGCCAACAATTTGATGAAGAAAAGAAAGTTACTCTAGCAACTCTAGAATTTAGTGGCTATGCTTTGATATGATGGAACCAAATTCAAATGGACATAGGGAGGTTGAGGAGACAGATTAAATTCTTGGGATGACTTGAAGGCATGCTTGAGAGGAAGATTTGTTCCCACTTATTATGCAAGAGAAGTCCACAACAAGCTCCAAAGACATTTCCAAGGCTACAAGAGTGTTTATGACTACTATAAGGAAATGGAATTGATGATGATAAGGGCTGAAATTGTGGAGAGCCAAGAAGCAACCATGACTAGGTTCCTCCATGGCTTGAATAGAGAAATTCAAGATGTGATGGAGCTGCACTTATATGCAACAATTGAGGAGCTAGTCCACAAAGCTCAAAGGGTGGAGTAACAACTAAAAAGGAGAAAAGCTTCCAAATTCTCCAATGGGGCTGCAACTTCTAGTTGGAAGGACAAGCCTAAAAGGGAAGTTTTTCAAGTGAAAAATAAAGAAGAAAGGGTGGAGAGCTCAAGCAAAAAAATTATGGATCTAACTCCTAAAAGATCAAGCAATATCAAGTGTTTTAAGTGTCTTGGTAAGGGTCACATTGCTTCCCAATGTCCCAACAAGAAAACTATGATTTTGCTTGAAGATGGAGGCATAAGGAGTGAGTCTTCAAGTGAAGAAGAAGAGGAACTCACACTAGTGGAGGCCGAAGAGGGAGATCTCTTAATGGTAAGAAGAATGTTGAGCAATTTTTGCCTAGAAAAAAAGGAGAATCAAAGAGAAAACATTTTTCACACAGGGTGTTTAGTTGAAAAGAAAGTGTGCTCACTTATCATTAGTGGAGGGAGCTGCAACAATGTGGCTAGCACAAGACTTGTGGAGAAATTACACTTGCCAACCACAAAGCATCCAAGACCATAAAAGCTAACATGGCTTAATGAAAGTAGAGAAGTGGTGGTAAATTCTCAAGTGCTCATTCCATTTTCTATTAATGCTTATAACGATAATGTTCTTTGTGATATTGTACCTATGGAGGCTGGTCATATCCTTCTTGGTAGGCCATGGCAATATGATAGAAAAGTGATACACAATGGCAAGGAGAACACTTTTAAGTTTGAGCACTTAGACAAGAAAATTATTTTGAGGCCTTTGACTCCTAGACAAGTGTGTAAGGATCAGGTGAGGATGAAAGAGAAAAGAACTAAGGTGTTAAAAAACACTGCACAAAAATAAATACTTCACAAAAAAAGGCAAAGAAAGTGAGCTTCCAAAGAGAAAAACTAGTGAGAAAAAAGGAAAGGAAAAAATTCATGAGATTAAAGAGAACTCGTTCTTGAGTGAAAAGAAAATCAAGAGAGTGTTATCAACAACCTTTTTATAATATGCTTCCTAACACTCTTTGTTTACATGTTGAAAAAGAAGGTGAAAAATTGCCTAAAGCTATGCAATCCCTTAATAGCTTACCTCCTTTGAGAGGCATAGAGCATCAAAATGACTAGATTCCAGGTTATTCACTCCCTAATAGGCCAGTCTATAAGACTTCCCCCATAGAAGCAAAGGAGATCCAAAAACAAGTGGAAAAGCTACTTGACAAAGGGTGGATCCGTGAGAGCATGAGCCTTTGTGCCTTGCCTATTATTCTTGTGCCTAAGAAGGAGGGAACTTAGAGAATTTGCATGGATTGTAGGGCAATAAACAACATCACTATAAGGTATAGACATCTTATCGCTAGACTTAATGATCTTTTAGATGAATAGCATGGTGCTACCATTTTCTCTAAAATTGACCTTAAGAGTGGTTATCATTAAATAAGGATGAGGGAAGGGGATGAGTGAAAAACGACTTTCAAAACAAAATTTGGGCTTTATGAATGGTTAGTTATGCCTTTTGGTTTGACTAATGCACCAAGTACCTTTATGAGACTTATGAATCATGTTCTTAAACACTTTATAGGCAAGTTTGTGGTAGTGTACTTTGATGACATTCTTGTTTATAGTGACAATTTAAATGATCATTTGATGCATGTTAAAAGAGTCTTGGAGGTGCTAAGGAAGGAAACCCAGTATGGGGCAATTGATAAATGTTCCTTTTTTACTTCACAAGTTCTATTTCTGGGTTTTGTAGTAAGTGCTCAAGGAGTCCATGTGGATCAAGAGAAAGTGAAAGCCATCATGGAGTGGCCAACTCCAAAAGGTGTGAAGGATGTGAGAAGCTTTCATGGTTTAGCTAGCTTTTACAGGAGATTTGTGAAAGATTTTATTACCATTGTTTCTCCTTTGAATGAATTGATGAGGAAAATCGTGAGCTTTTCTTGGAAGCAAGAACATGAAATTGCTTTCCAAACTTTGAAGGATAAGTTGTCTCATGCACCTATTCTTGCATTGCCTAATTTTAATGCTTCCTTTGAATTGGAATGTGATGCTTCTAATGTTGGCATTGGGGGGGTTTTGCTTCAAGATAAACATCCTATTACTTATTTTAGTGAGAAATTGAAGGGTGCATGTTTGAACTATTCCACTTATGATAAAGAGTTGTATGCACTTGTTAGAGTTTTGCAAACTTGGCAACATTATCTTTTACCTAAGGAATTTGTGATACATAGTCATCATGAATCTCTCAAATATTTGAAAAGCCAAGGAAAACTTAACAAGAGACATGTTAAGTGGGTTGAATTCATTGAACAATTTCCTTATGTTATTAAACACAAGCAAGGCAAGTTGAATGTGGTAGCGGATGCCTTATCAATGAGGCATTGTTTTGATTTCTATGCTTGAAACTAAGTTGGTTGGTTTTAATCACATAAATGAATCGTATGCAAGTGATCATGACTTCTCTAGTATTTTTGCTTTGTGTGAAAAAGGGGCTCATCAATGATATTTTAGACATGATGGTTTCTTGTTCAAGGAAAATAAGCTATGTGTTCCTAAAATCTCTTTGAGAGAACTTTTCATTAGGGAAGCACATGAGAATAATTTGATGGGGCACTTTGGTGTGGACAAAAATTTGGCTATTTTACATGAACATTTCTTTTGGCCAAAAATGGGGCATGATGTGCATAAGCTTATTTCTCAATGCATTACTTGTCATAAAGCTAAATCTAGATTAAGGTCTCATGGTTTGTATAAACCTTTGCCCTTCCTATTCCTAACTCCCCTTGGGTTGACATTTCTATGGATTTTGTTCTTGGTGTTCCAAGATCCAAGAGGGGAGAAGATTCTATCTTTGTTTTTGTTGATAGGTTTTCAAAGATGGCATACTTCATTCCTTGTCACAAGAGTGATGATGCTTATGAAGTAGCCAATCTTTTCTTCAAGGAAGTGGTGAGACTATATGGATTGCCAAGAAGCATTGTGAGTGATAAAGACACAAAGTTCCTAAGCCACTTTTGGAAGACATTATGGGATAAGCTTGGTACAAAACTCTTGTTTTCATCAACTTGTCACCCACAAACGGATGGCCAAACCGAGGTTGTGAATAGGACCTTGGGTCAACTCCTTAGATGCTACATCAAGGGTAATTTGAGGACATGGGAGGAGTATCTACCTCACATTGAGTTTGCTTACAATAGAGTAGTTCATAAGACTACTTTCTTATCTCCTTTTGAAATTGTTTATGGCTTTAATCCTTTAACACTACTAGAAAAACATGATTTAACATCGGTTATTTTTGACATTCAACATCGGTTTTGAACCGATGTTGAATCAGCCGACGTTAAATATGTAGAAGTTAACATCGGTTTTCAAAACCGATGTTAACGTGATATCACAACATCGGTTCCCCGATCAAAACCGATGTCGCCATCTGAAAATATAAAAAGTTAAAAATGT
>PYAF01004791.1:13707-24385 GCA_007407185.1 Glycine tomentella
CTTGACTTCTTACTAGAAAATACCATGTGTAAAGCCACAAGGAAATTGGATTTTTCTTCATTATCAAAAATGACATATATACACAAAATAACATGAAACAAAGCAAGATTACTCTTCCTTCCCTAGAAGTCCACGTGAAAATGGAGAAGGTGGGAGAAGTTTCAAGACATGCCAAGTGTTAGGACACTTGTAAAGGCAAGCTTTATGATGAAGACAAGTGTCAAGACACTTGTAAGGCACATGATGAACGTAGAAGATTTTTCCTCTAGCATTCAGGTGAAGAAGCAAGAAGCATGGAGAAGCTTCATGATTTGCCAAGTGGAGGGACACTTGGAAGGAAGAAAGGAAGAAGCTTCAAGACCATGACAAGTGTTGGGACACTTGTAAAGTTCATGACAAGTGTAGGAACACTTGTAATGGAAGCATCATGACTTAGAGATTTTTGTAAATATTCAATTATTTTCCAACTACTATATAAAGGGAGAAGGAGGAACCTAAGTGCAAGCCAATTTCAAGACCACCCCTTTCTACAAGAAACCTCACGTGAAGCTCTCTCACTCATATCACTTTCATTTCACTTTCATCCTTCCCTTTAAAGCTTAAATCAAGTAAGAAAGAAACCCCACCACCTTGAAGAAATCACGTGTAAGGCTAAACAACCTTAGGAAGAGATTTGACAAGCTTAGAAGAAGGATATCAAGGTTTCATCTCTTAGAAGGATTTTTCCAAGGAAGGAAGCCATTATTCCATTCCATTTTCAAGACTCAAACTCACTTGAGGTAGGCTAAGCTTAAATCTCTTGTTAATCAATGGTTTGGATTAGTTCATATGCTTTATTAGGTAAATTTATGGTTATCATTTAGGCTTGAATTTCATGTCATTTGAAGGTTATTGAGAATATGATGGTTTAAGCCATAAGATAGGTGATGATCTATACGCATAAATATTAGTGATGTATGAAAGCCCATTTGATGATCTCTGAAGGTGATTTTGATGATATGTTGGGCCGTCTGTTTATATTTTTATGGAAATGTTTTGAATTAATTTTTAGAAGTAGAGGATGAATGGTATGTAGATAAATGGTTTAAATACTTGAATGATTCAATTTTGAGGATTAATTAGTGAGGTGGTAGGTGAAAGGAGAATTAAGATGCATATTAGGATTTAACCTTTTATTTTAAAAATTTATAGGGATTAGAAATTATTTGAAAGACATATTGTGGATTATTAGTTAGATTAGTAACATGATTCTTCTGTAGTTGAGGATATTCTCTGGTCATGCCTAAGTTGGTAATGATCTTGCTTGGTTAAAGTATGGTGATTTAACCATACTTATGGTATGTATAATGTTATGATAAAAATAATTTCCATAAAGTGATGTATATTTGTTTATGGATTTTATTATGGATGGATATTGATGTGATGATAGGTTGATTCATGTTTCCAAATCCAGTATGAGATTTTGAGAAACGAAATCTGATGCTACATACAGTACGATATGTAGTACTCAGGTGCAGATACATGGCAAAATTCATGCATGTTTGCGTAAGACGATCGCAACGTCTACATCCAGTACGAGGTGTAGCTACATACAGTATGATATGTAGAGGCCATTTGCGCCCTGGGATAGATCATTTCATGCATTCATATATTTTGCATAATTTAATGGATTTTGTTTGAATATATTGATGATTTACTAACATACTAACGTGTTTTGATGGTTTAGCTTTTGCCTACTGAGAAATTTTATTTCTCACTAGATTTGTCTCATTTTTTTTAGATGGCAACAGAGGTCAATCTCCTTGATGCCCTGGACTGGTGATGGTATAGAAATGAAGATATAAAGTAGGCCTATGTATGGAAAATCTTGTAGTTGTTAAATAAGGACTTTTGTAACAAGAAATATGACTGTTTGTAATACATAATAGTTTAACAACTTCTATAATCTTCACGTTTTATAAATTATACTACTATCCGTTCAGTAAAATTTATTTTTATGTAACGTTTTCTTAATAATTTAACCCTAATAAAAATATAATATCTAGAATAATTTTAGGTCGTTACAATCTCACTCTCCCTAAGCTTCTAAGCTAAACTCGCGTTCTTAGGCTTAGAAAATGTTCAAAAGCATGCTTTGCCTTCACAATTGCATGACTAGTTATAGTTTTTGGCCTCCTTCTTAAGCTCACTCACCCAGGTGACCTATTTTGCCTTGTTTCACTCGCCTGGGCGAGTTAACACCTTTTTCTGGAACTTCCACTTGCCTGGGCAAGCAAATTGCACTGGTTTCACTCGCCTGGGCGAGTTAATGTCTTAATGCTGAAGAAATCTATTAGCCTGGGCAAGTCCGGTGTGAATTGGCTTGATAAATCTTCTTATATTGACCTTTTTTCCCATTCTTGCTTGTCTTGCTTGTTTGGATGCTTCAAATACAATTGGTATCTTTTAAAACACCGGTTTTGAGTGGATAAATCTTCCAAAATGTGAGTAAGTCCCTGCATATTTACACCAAACATGAAACAACTAGGTTTTAGGGCTTTTTAATCAAGAGATTTACTAAAGTCAAAAGATAAGAGCCATCATTATAACCCTATTTTTACTAAGATATGGCACTTATCAACACACTTCAAATAACCAAGAGGGGGGTGAATTGGTTAAAATAATCGTTTAAAACTTTTCTTTAAAACAATTTGCAGAATTAAACTTGGATCGTACACTTAATCACCCTTTATCAAAAACAGAATTTTCTTTCAATCTAGATGCACCATAGAATGCATGTAATGTCTGAAATGCTTCTTGTTGATTGTATATTGATTTCCAAATATTAGCAATGAAAGAAACATAGATAAAGAACACAAACACAACAATTTATGCTGGTTCACCTCACAAACTTGGAGGCTACATCTAGTGTCTTCCACACAACACTAGGTTAGAGTTTTCACTAAATCAAATTATTCTTTTACAAGCAAAGCAAGTGATTATCTTTATCAACCCTAGACAAAGATACTGAGTTCTAAAACACTATTAGAATACAAATCACAAAGACTCTGAGAACCTTATCAAGATCTTTACCTCTTGAGAACCCTACTCAAGAAAGCTTGAAAGAACCAAAATGATTTACTCAACAGAATTCTTAAACTGAAATTCTAAAAGAAAGAGTTCAAGAAGTACACAACCTGAGATCCTCTTTTTCTTCACAAACACATTATTTCCAAAGACATAACTCTTTGATCTTCACAAGATGTGTCTCTCTAAGTAAAATCAAGTTTCTTGAACTTTTGAATGCACTTAAAAGCTTTTGGTAAGTCTCTCTCAAAAGTATATTTTCTTTCTCACAAAATGTTCTAATTATTTTAAGTGCATAAAGCCTTTAAATAGAAAAATGATTTAACAAAACTGTAATCGATTAATCCATTAAGGTAATCGATTATTTTAACATATGTAATCAATTAATTCAAGAAGATAATCAATTAAAATGTTCGTGAGCTTTTCTGGAAAACTTTTATGAACAACTTAATCGATTAATACGTGATGTAATCGATTAACACAAATAACTGATTTTTGAAACAAGTTGTAGTAATCGATTACGGAAGTTGGTAATCGATTAAATCAAATAAACTCAGATATAAACAAGCCTTTGTAATTAATTATGCTTTATTTGTAATTTATTAAAGCAGACACTCATTATATGTAAAATGCACTTAGTAATCGATTACGATTTGCCTGTAATCGATTGAAGCAGATAGAAATATTTTGGAAATAACACTTGGCAATTGATTACAGAAGAGAGGTAATCGATTAAAGTGTTCATCATGGCTTTTCTAGAAATTAAAACACATATGTGATCGACTACATAATACTGTTAATTGATTAACACAATGCAAAATCTGATTTTTCGAAAAACATAAGCCATGAGATTTTCTTTGCAAATTGTAACATCCTCAAAATTCTATCTTGAATTCATATTTATAATTGAATTATGGAAGTGTAATGATACTTGGATACAAAAACAATAGTTGAGGAGAAATGACCATATTGTCTTTCCCTTAAAATAGAAATTACAAAAATGCCCTTGAGATGAAAATTACATAAATATCCCTGTATATTTTGGTTAGATATTTTAAGGTAGAAATTACAAAAATACCCTTGGATATTTTGGAAAATTACAATCATGCCCTTAGAGTGCAAATTACCATAATACCCTAGAGGCTAAAATTTACCAAGACACCCTTAGATACTTTGTGAAAACCTGATGAAATTATAGAGTATCCTTTGATAGCAAATTACCAAAACACTTTGTGACAAAAAGTTTCAGAATAGAATTTCTATGAATTCTATACGGTGATAACTTTGAAATTCTATTTAGGAAAACTTAGGTAGCAGAAAAGTATAGAAAAATGATAAGTAGAATCTGAGGAATTTTCTCTTAATTATAGGATGGATAGACTTATTTAATAAAATGATTTAGTAATTTTAATTGTTAAAAGTAGTATGGACCAATCAGAATTAAGATAAGAACAGTCTTGTAAGAAAAATTTGAGTAGTACTCTGTATATATTACTTGTGAGCAATTTACTGAAATTGAAGTCAGTTTTTGAAAAACTTTAGAATGCTATTATTCAATATTATGTTTAGGTAGAAGAGTCCAAATCAAACTTGAATTCCTACTAGGAAATGCCCTGTGTGAAGCCATAAAGGAATAAGATTTTTCTTCATCATCAAAAATGACATATGTACATAAAGTAACATGAAATGAAGCAAGATTTTTCTCCCTTCTTCTAGTATTCACGTGAAGAAGCAAGAAGCATGGAGAAGCTTCATGATTTGCCAAGTGGAAGGACACTTGGAAGAAAGAAAGGAAGAAGCTTCAAGACCATGACAGGTGGGACACTTGTAAAGGTCATGACATGTGTAGGGACACTTGTAATGGAAGCATCATGACTTAGAGATTTTTGTAAATATTCAGTTATTTTCCAACTACTATATAAAGGGAGGGGGGGAACTTAAGTGCCAGTCATTTTCAAGTCCACCCATTTCTACAAGAAGCCACACATGAACTTCCTCTCCCATCTCTTCCATTTCATTTTCATCCTTTCCTTTCCAAAGCATAAAGAGGCTCCACTTTCCCTTGAAGATCACGTGTAGAAGGCAGCCTTACTCTATTCCATTTTCAAACATCAAACTCACTTGAGGTAGGCTAGGCTTCAATCTCTAGTTAAGCATTTGTTTGGTTTAACCTATTTGTTTAATTAGGCAGATTTATGGTTATTGTTTATGTTGGAATTTCATGTTATTTGAAGGTTATTTTATGATGTGAAAATGTTGATTTAGACCATAGGATAGGTCATGATTTATATGTTGAAATATTGGTGATATTTGGAGTCACACTTGATGTGATTTGATGACCTTTGGGCTGTATATTCATATTTTTATTATGGGAATGTTTTTAGTTAATTTTGAGAAGTAGATGTTGAATGGTATGTAGTTAAATGGTTCAAATGCTCGAGTAATTAAATTTGAGGATGAAGTAGTAAGGTGGTAGGTGAAAGGAGATTACGATACATGCTAGGTTTTATTCTTTTCTTCTGAAGGTTTAAAGGAATTAGAAATTATTTGAAAGATATATTGTGGTTTATTAGTTAGACTACTAACATGATTTTTTTTGTAGCCTGTGAATATTCAATTATCATGCCTAAGTTGGTATGATTTTTATTTGAATAAGGTATGATAGTTTAAACCATACTTTTGGATACGTATGATGATGTGATATAAATTCTTCCATGAAGTTGTGTGTATTTGCTCATGGATTTTGTTATTGATCGATTTGATGTGATGATATGTTGATTCGTGTTTCCAAATCCAGTACGAGATTTTGAGAAACAGAATCTGATACTACATACAGTACGATATGTAGTGACCAGGTGCACATAAATGGCATAAATCATGCATGTTTGCGTAAGACGATCGCAGCGTCTACATCCATTACGAGATGTAGCTACATACAGTACGATATGTAGAGGCCATGTGCACCTTGGTAGAACTTCATTTTATGCATTCATATAGCTGCATAATTCTTGTGTGAATTTATTTGGTTATATTGAGAATTTACTAACGTATTAACGTGTTTCGTGGTTTAGAATTTGCCTGCTGAGAAATTTTATTTCTCACTAGATTTGTTTCATTTTTTTAGATGGCAATAGTGGTCAATCTCCTTGATGCCTTGGATTGGTGATGGTGTAGAAATGAAGATATAAAGTAGGCCCGTGTATGGAAAATCTTGTACTTGTTAAATAATGACTTTTGTAACAAGAACTATGACTGATTGTAATACATAACAGTTTAACAACTTCTATAATCTTTACGTTTTAGAATTTATACTAGTATACGTTCAGTAACAATTATCATTATCTAACGATTTCTTAAAAAATTTAACTCTAATAAAAATACAATATCTAGAAATAATTTTAGGTCGTTACACAAATGCAATCATTTAATTCCCTATACTAAATATGAATGCATGTAAATGAATTATGCAATGCAAGGATCACTAGGCAATGTACTTGAACCACTTAGAGAAATTACAAATGTCATCAAAATAATTGGTAATGTAAAAAGCTAAAATTCCAAGCCCAGTACTTCAGCCTTGCTTTGATAAACTTGCAGCTCCTACTTCCAACTCCCCCTGTATCTAACACCACCATGAGAGGTGTTAGTATATGGATGTCCTAGAGACAATCTTTTCATTAGATTAGGACGTACATGTACTTTTCATATTGTCATGAATAGATTATAAGCGCTTTTTATCTTGTTTCATATTTTGTCTCGATATCATTATTAATATATGAGTAACTGGATAAAACCCTTGGAATAGAATAGATATCTCTTGAATATCAGTGATGGGATCACGATCATGAGGATTTAAGGATGCCAAATGTCTACTCCAAAATTTAAGTTCCTAGTCTAGAGACACTGAGAATGGGAATCCGCGATCTCGGGTAAGACTAGCACGACTTATCTACTTGTATGCAGATACAAGGTAAAGACCTCATGAGCTACAGACATGGAGATGTCTTAGCTAAAGTCGTGGGTGGACCTTTAAGGGTATAGCTCGCACTGAACGGACCCACAAAGAGACTCTATGAGGAAATCTCACAGATAGTATCATTAGAGTAGTCTCTTATTATTTGGGTGTGTCTTTCCATAGACAAGAAGTTTTCACCTAGACTGTGTTCTAGAAGACATGCTTTGATTGTATACCTCGTCTTCCTGAAACATGGAGACACATAGGTATACCTTTGGGCATGTCCTGAAAGAACACGAGTCTAGGGTGACTAGCTGAAGGAATTCGTCAAATCTCTATGAGAGATTAGGTTATCTATAAATCGAAGAAATCGGGATGACATTTACGGGACTTGGGAATCTATCATAGTAAAAGAAATCATGAGATGATTTGCCTTTAGAGTCAGTAAAATTGGAGACTCCCTATTTCATATTAAAGCTTACCCTAGACCGCAAGGGCTGATACGTTTCCTTACCCTAGGTTTTATGGGAAGGTAACTGAGACGAAAGGAAATGATTAGGGGCTTATCATATGGCTGGATATTTGATTATTATGGCAAAATAAATCCCAAGTAATTGACTTGGTCTTAGGAGGATATGATAGGAGGTTGTTGGCAATTTTTGAAATGCAACAACTCTATCCTTTCTTCACGTGTGGGATGCTTCACAATCAGATTTTTTGGTTAAAAATCTGATTCAAACTCTTCTATAAAATATACTCTTGTGATCATAGTTCTCATATATAGTTTTTGAGAAAAACCTATCTACATTCCTCCACTTTCACGTGCCCCTTTGTGTGAGTTTTGATTGAAAATGCAGCCACCAATATCATCTATTGGTGAGCCTCTTAGATAAGTAAAAACACTTTAAACCTAACCATCTTCCTCTCCATTGGTGTGCCTAGCCTGCCTCCTTTGGTGTTTGTTGGTGGCATTCAAGAAGTGTTCTTGATTCTTGACAAGAAATGGTGTGGATCAACATTAGAGGGCTTGTATCTTCAAGCCTATCCTTGATCATCAAATTTCGAATATAAACAAGGTAACATCTATGTGCTAAAGAATGATTCTTGTATGGTATGTGTGTTTTCGCTTGAAAAATTTTGTTTTTCTCACATGCCTTCGGGCTTCAAGGCCCTTTCTTTCAAGTGGTATCAGAGCCTGGTTACTTTACTATCTACGGGTGATGGTACCTTGTTTGTTATAATATTTTGTTTGTAATACGATTACGCTTTACATATATCTTTATGTGTTCATGGTTTTGTTTCTTTATGAAAGTTTTCTAACGAAACATCTTTTAAGAAATGATGTAATGTCTACAACCAATAGACATTAGGTTTCCCAAATCTTCCTTGCAATGAAACCCAATCTTCAAGCAAACTCCAAGAAATGGAGAATTCTGCAGTTTCACAAAATTTGGGGCTTTTTAAGAGATTTCTAATTTGTAGAAATGGATTGTGGAAGAAGAATAGGAATGAATTGGAATGACACCATGGAATAGAAATTCCAATAAGTCTTGCAAGAATCACCACAATAGCAGAGGAGCCATTGATAAGAAACAAGAAGGTTCTTGAATAAGAACAAGAGAGAAACTCTCTCAACAATTTCAGAATTGTATTAATTGAATCCAAAGTTCCCACAAACAGTTTTGGTGTGGTTTATATAGCCCACGAAATTAGAAGCTAAATGACCCTAAATGTAAGTAAAATGCAAATTGAAACGAAGCCCAAATGTAGCTTGTAGTGCAAGCTTTGTTCAAAACGACCTTTGGTTTCACAAAATCGCGTTTCTGCATAAACTTCTGGTTTAATTGATTATTTCGACCATGTAATCGATTATTTAACCTAAATAATCAATTACTTGGTTTGGTAATCGATTATTTTGCTCTAATCCATCCTGGAAACGGATTTAGGACCAAAATAATCGATTAATTCAACATGTAATCGATTAAAACAGAGCGTTTCTTCTAAAAAAAGACCTTGTAATCGATTACAGACACATCATAATCGATTACAACAGACAATAATCAATTACAGACATGCCGTAATCGATTAAAACAGACAACTTTTGCTAAACAAAAAACATTTGCTTAAAAACAGACAACACTTTGTTTTTTACAAGTATTTTGTTGAAATCTCCTAACAAGTGATGGAATTTATCAATTAAATTGGATTTGAGACATCAAAATCCAACTCTTGTCATCTTTAGCTTGGTGTGCCTTCTCATATTTGCCCAAGCTCATTTGAATGTGATCTTGAAGTGCTTGAGTCCTAGCTCTTGTCATTGGTCCTTTGAAACTAACCAAAGGAAGTGCTTCAAGCTCTCCTTCTAGACCTTTGGCTTGTGTTGGACCTCCATCATCCCCTCTTTCTTGAGAAGAACTTGTCCTCAAGTTTGGTATGTCACTTGCACCTACATCATACAAAGAAAGATCACAAACATTGAAAGTATTACTCACATCATACTCACTAGGTAAGTCAAGTTTGTAAGCATTGTTGTTGATTCTCTCTAAAATTTTGAAAGGTCCATCTCCTATAGGTTGGAGTTTGGATTTCCTTTCATGAGGAAATCTATCCTTCCTCAAATGAAGCCAAACCAAATCTCCTTCATTAAAAATCATTTGCTTCTTGTGCTTATTGGCTTGCTTGGCATATTGTTCCATCTTCTTCTCCACATTTGCCTTCACTTGTTCATGTAATTTTCTAACAAAAGAAGCTTTAGATAAAGCATCATGATTAACCATAGAAGAAGTGTTAGGTAAAGGCAATAAATCAAGAGGAGTTAAAGGATTAAAGCCATAAACAATTTCAAAAGGAGACAAGGAAGTAGACTTGTGAACTACTCTATTATAAGCAAACTCAATGTGAGGTAAACACTCCTCCCAAGCTCTCAAATTACCCTTAATGTAGCATCTAAGGAGTTGTCCCAATGTTCGATTAACCACCTCCGTTTGACCATCCGTTTGTGGGTGACAAGTTGATGAGAACAAAAGTTTTGTGCCAAGCTTACCCCACAATGTTTTCCAAAAATGGCTAAGGAACTCTGTGTCTCTATCACTCACAATGCTTCTTGGCAACCCATGTAGTCTTACAACTTCTTTGAAGAAAAGATTAGCCACTTCACAAGCATCATCACTTTTATGGCAAGGTATGAAGTGTGGCATCTTTGAGAACCTATCAACAACAACAAAAATAGAATCCTTTCCCCTCTTGGATCTTGGAAGACCAAGCACAAAATCCATTGAAATATCAATCCAAGGAAAGTTAGGAATAGGCAAAGGTGTATACAAACCATGAGGCATTAATCTAGATTTAGCTTTATGACAAACAATGCATTGAGAAACAAACTTATGGACATCATGCCTCATTTTAGGCCAAAAGAAATGTTCATGCAAAATAACCAAAGTTTTATCCATCCCAAAATTCCCCATCAAATTATTCTCATGAGCTTCCCTAATAAAAAGTTCTCTCAAAGAGCTTTTAGGAACACATAGTCTCTTTTCTTTGAACAAGAAACCATCATGTCTAAAATATCCTTGATGAGCCCCCTTCTCACACAAAGCAAAAATACTAGAGAAGTCATGATCACTTGTATACAATTCCTTTATGTGATTAAAACCAAGC
>PYAF01004791.1:24485-50223 GCA_007407185.1 Glycine tomentella
TCTAATTTGTAGAAATGGATTGTGGAAGAAGAATAGGAATGAATTGGAATGACACCATGGAATAGGAATTCCAATAAGTCTTGCAAGAATCACCACAATAGCAGAGGAGCCATTGATAAGAAACAAGAAGGTTCTTGAATAAGAACAAGAGAGAAACTCTCTCAACAATTTCAGAATTGTATTAATTGAATCCAAAGTTCCCACAAACAGTTTTGGTGTGGTTTATATAGCCCACAAAATTAGAAGTTAAATGACCCTAAATGTAAGTAAAATGCAAATTGAAATGAAGCCCAAATGTAGCTTGTAGTGCAAGCTTTAACGACCTTTGGCTTCACAAAATCCCGTTTCTGCATAAACTTCTGGTTTAATTGATTATTTCGACCATGTAATCGATTATTTAACCTAAATAATCAATTACTTGGTTTGGTAATCGATTATTTTGCTCTAATCCATCCTGGAAACGGATTTAGGACCAAAATAATCGATTAATTCGACATGTAATCGATTAAAACAGAGTGTTTCTTCTAAAAAAAGACCTTGCAATCGATTACAGACACATCGTAGTCGATTACAACAGACAATAATCAATTACAGACATGTCGTAATCGATTAAAACAGACAGCTTTTGCTAAACAGACAGCATTTGCTTAAAAACAGACAACACTTTGTTTTTTACAAGTATTTTGTTGAAATCTCCTAACAAGTGCTGGAATTTATCAATTAAATTGGATTTGAGACATCAAAATACAGCTCTTGTCATCTTTAGCTTGGTGTGCCTTCTCATATTTGCCCAAGCTCATTTGAATGTGATCTTGAAGTGCTTGAGTCCTAGCTCTTGTCATTGGTCCTTTGAAACTAACCAAAGGAAGTGCTTCAAGCTCTCCTTCTAGACCTTTGGCTTGTGCTGGACCTCCGTCAAGAAAGGAATATGATTCAACCATCATATGAATATTCAAATACATTGTTTTCTCAATTATTTTGTTTTCAAAATGCATGAAATATTCTATGCATACCGTGGTCACATGAATAAAATTAGGGTTCTTAATTTGTTTATTTGATCTTGTTTGTGTTATAATGAATTGTTCGTGAGCATAACATTATATTTTTGTGACAATATTTCTCATACAAGTCTATGTATATAAATGGTTGATTGTATGGTTTAATTTTTGTGTTCTTTGAGAAAAAATCAACAAAAATTTGAATTATGTATTTGGATGCATATTTCGGCCATTTGAGAGATGATAATATTGTGTGCTTGTTAGTTGTTTAACTTTTAAAGTGAAGATATGGAAGGGGATGGTCATGGCGCCCGAATTTCAATTTTGAATTTAAATGTTTTAAATTTGAATTCAAATTTTGTTTTAGTTTAAATTGGAGTTGTAATTTTGAATTTTAAATTTTGTTCCTGCAAAGATGTATTTGAGTTTCTTTAATTATTTTGTAATTAGAAAAATTAGGCTAGTGGCGTTTAGGCATGGAAGATTTCATGATGGAGCTGCGGCCTAGGAGCAAGAAGAAATAATGCACGAGCACCATGACTATCTCATATAAAATCTGTTTTACGTATGCTTTATGTTTTAAAAATGACTAGTATGCATGAGATAGAGTATCGCGAATGTATGTTTTGTTATGCATGTCCAAAAGCGACTAGTGTAATCCGATAGATGTTTGACAAAGGATACGGCTAGCATGATAATAGTATTTACACGTTTGATGAGACCCATTAAAATAAAAGAAACCCTTAAAAGGAATCAATTATTAAGCACATGATTACCTCCTACCACCAATGCCACTCGAAATTCCTCTACATGGTGGTGCACCACAACTCAGTTGGGACCCACTGTTTCGTTGAATAAGAGCAGTATGAGAAGTGAGACACTTAAGGTGTTGGTTAGTGCTTAATTGAATGCATGAGTTACAGGCTCAGCCAGGCTTATGTATTTTGGGGTAATAATGCCAGGTTGGTTGCATGAGATGCACCACTAAGTGAGAAGGAGTTGTCAACCTGATGCTAAGAGAAGGTATGAGGTACTGTTGATAAGGATCAACCCATTATTTAGTTTAATTTTGCGGTCTCAGACGAAGATTAAAATAAATAATCGTACTCTTAGTCCCACTAAGGTAATTTTTAGATAAAATAACCAGAAGTCAAAATAACAAGGGCAATTAACTTAGATAAAATAGTGGGAGGGGCAAGTTATTTAAAGTCTTTAATAATTTGTTCTTATTTCATGACAATATATTGATTAGTTTATCTTTACATCTTCTCAGTTAATAGTATGAATAATCAACTGTCACTGCGCTCTATTCTCGATACGAACAAACTGAACGGTTCAAATTTTATGGACTGGTATCAAATTTTATTCTCAATTTTTCCTAGAAGGTAATTTACCCATAGCTCCTAAGGAAGGGGAAGCTGATTATGAGTTCTACGATATGGAAGCTCATAAGCAGCACATGAATGACAATACAATGGCAATATGCATCATGTTGGCATCCATGTCACCTGAGCTGCAAAAGCAGCATGAGCATATGGATGCTTCCTCTATCATCTTGCATCTCAAGGAGTTGTATGATGTTAAAGGCAGGCATGAGAGGTATGAGGCTTCTCGAGAATTGTTCTCATGTAGGATGTCTGCAAGCATGAGTGTGAGCAGTCATGTTCTTAAGATGATCAGGCTCATTGAGAAGCTAGGAAATTTAGGCTTCGTGATGGATGCCGAGCTAAGTAATGATTTAATCCTCACATCACTTCCACCTTCCTTTAGTCAATTCATTATGAATTACAACATGCATGGGATGCTTGTGAGCTTGCCTGAGTTGTTAAGTATGTTAACAACTGCTGAGGTGTCTATCAAAAAGGATAAGACACACTCTCTTCTGATTGGTGGGCCTAATAAGGCTAAGGGTAAGGCTAAGGAGCCTGCAAAAGGAAACTCCCTTAAGCCCAAAGGAAAACCCAAGAAGAAAAAGGGAAACAAGAAGGGAAAGAGCGCACCTAAGGACAAAAGCGATGCTGTGTGCTTCCACTGTGGCAAGACTGGCCATTGGAAGAGAAACTGTCCACACTACCTGAAGAGTGTGAAGGACAAGAAACATAGTGATGCTTCTGCCTCAGGTATTTACATGATTAAGATCAATTATTCTTATGCTAATCTGACTTCATGGGTATTAGATACCGGTTGTGGTTCTCACATCTGCAATATGATGCAGGTACTTAAGAGTTCCAGGAGATTGGAGAACAATGAGGTTGACCTCCGCGTTGGTAATGGAGCAAGAGTTACTGCTCAAGCTGTTGGAGATATAGACCTCATTTTGCCTACGGGCCTTTTATTGCATTTGAATAATTGCCTTTATGTTCCGGCCATTTCTAGAAACATTATTTCAATTTCTTGTTTAGAACGAGATGGTTTTTCTTTTACTATTAGGGATAGTACATTTTCTATCATTATGAATGATATGGTTTATGCTACTGCTTCTTTGGTAAATGGCTTATCTGTTTTAGAAGCGGGAACAAAAGTTCTCAATGTGAATGTGAAACGACCAGGACAGATAATCGATCTTATCTGTGGCACTGTAGACTAGGGCACATAAACGAAACAAGATTGTCTAGGATGCATGCAAATGGATACCTAGATTCCATGGATTTGGAATCCTATGGACAATGTGAATCTTGTCTATATGGGAAAATGACTCGTCACAAGCCCAAAGGGCTTAAGAGTCATAGGACTAGTGAGTTATTATAACTCGTTCACTCTGATGTTTGTGGCCCAATGTCTATAGGGGCTAGAGGAGGATACTCCTATTTCATTACCTTTACGGATGATAAATCGAGATTTGGGTATGTTTACCTGATGAGATATAAATCTGAGGCCTTTGAAAAGTTTGAGTATAGGAATGAAGTAGAGAGACAACATGGAAAATGATTAAGACATTACGATCAAATCATGGTGGTGAATATCTAAGCCATGAGTTTCAGGATTATCTGAGAGAGAATGGAATTCTCTCGCAGCTTACTGCACCTTACACACCACACCAAAATGGTGTCTCCAAAAGGAGAAACAAAACCTTGTTAGACATGGTCAGGTCTATGATGAGTGAGACTCAACTTCCAAAATCGTTTTGGGGATATGCCTTAGACACGGCGGCATACCTTCTAAATAGGGTACTGTCTAAATCTGTTCAGACTACTCCATATGAGATATGGAATGGTAAGAGACCCAACCTGAGTTACCTCTGAGTATGGGGATCGCCAGCATATGTCAAATCATTGACATCAGACAAGCTTAGTGCTAAAAGCACTAAATGTCTATTTGTGGGGTATCCCAAAGGTACTAAGGGATACTACTTTTACTCAATGGACGAACACAAGGTGTTTGTGTCCAAAAATGATGAATTCCTTGAGAATGATTTACTCTCTCAAGGAACCAGTGGGAGTAAAATTGATCTTGAAGAAGTTCAAGGACCACAAGAACAGATTGAGGAACTCGAGTCTGCACCGCAGGCGACATTCTCCAACGGAGAAGTAAACACACAACTTCGTAGGTCTACTAGGGTCATCTATCCACTTGAGAGGTATGGGTTTGTGAGTGAGAATCAACAAACCATAGAGGATAATGAACCAAGTAACTATGAGGAGGCAGTCAAGGATGTTGACTCCTCTAAATTGCTAGAAGCCATGAAATCTGAAATAGATTCGATGTATCAGTATGGACCTTGATTCCACAACCGCAAGAAAAAATTCCTATCGGTAATAAGTGGGTCTTTAAGAGAAAGACTGCTGCAAATGGCAACGTTCAAACTTATAAAGCTAGGTTGGTTGCGAAAGGATATTGTCAAAGACAAGGTGTTGACTATGATGAGACTTTCTCACCCGTTGCCATGATCAAATCTATTAGGATCATTCTTGCCATAGCAGTATATCACAACTATGAGATTTGGCAAATGGATGTCAAGACTGCCTTCTTGAATGGATTCTTGAAGTAGGAAGTGTACATGACACAACCTGAAGGTTTTGAATCCAAAGGCCAAGAACATATGGTATGGAAGCTGCAGAGGTCGATATATGGGCTAAAGCAAGCATCACGAAGTTGGAATATTCATTTTGATGAAATCGTTAGGAGTAACAGATTCATCAAGAGTGAGGATGAACCTTGTGTTTACAAGAAGGATAATGGGAGCAATGTCGTTTTCTTAGTACTCTATATAGACGACATACTACTAATAGGAAATGACATCCCCACATTACAAACAACTAAAGACTGGCTTTCAGAAAGTTTCACCATGAAGGATTTGGGAGAAGCGGCCTTTATACTTGGTATAAAGATCTATAGAGATAGATCTAAAAGGCTGCTGGGATTATCTCAATCCACGTATATTGACAAGATGCTAAGGAGGTTTAGCATGGAAGGGTCGAAAAGGGGTTTTCTTCCCATCAGTCATGGGGTACATCTTTCCAAGGCTATGTGTCCTAAGTCACAGCCTGAGAAAGACCGCATGAGTGGAATTCCATATGCTTCAGCTATTGGGTCCATCATGGATGCCATGATATGTACAAGACCAGATGTCTCATATGCTTTGAGCAGTACAAGCAGATACCAATCAAACCCTAGAGAGGGTCACTGGATAGCAGTCAAGGCCATCCTTAAGTACTTGAGAAGAACTAAGGATGCGTTTCTGGTTTATGGAAGGGTAGATGAGCTTTCAGTGAAAGGTTTCACTGACGCCAACTTTCAAAATGACAAAGATGACTACAAGTCACAATCAGGGTTCGTATTCACCTTAAATGGTGGGGCAGTATCTTGGAAGAGTTCCAAGTAGGAGACTACAACAGATTCTACGACAAAAGTTGAGTACATAGCCACTTTAGAAGCAGCCAAGGAGGCCGTCTGGATCAAGAAGTTCATATCTGAACTACGGGTGGTTTCAAGCGTAGGTGAGCCCATACAGTTGTATTGTAACAACACTGGGGCCATTGCGCAGTCAAAGGAACCTAGATCTCATCAAAGATCTAAGCACGTGCTCCACATATATCACCTGATTAGAGAGATCATTGATAGGATAGATGTAAAGAAGAATTATATTCCCACGGATGATAACCTAGCTGACTCTCTGACAAAGGCTGTTTCTCATAGAAAACATGATAGTCATTATGAGGCTTTGGGTTTACGACTTAGGTCTGATTGGCTCTAGGCCAAGTGGGAGATTGTTAGTATATGGATGTCCTAGAGACAATCCTTTCATTAGATTAGGACATACATGTATATTTCATATTGTCATGAATAAATTATAAGCACTCTTTATCCTGTTTCATATTCTGTCTCAATATCATTATTAATATATGAGTAACTGGATAAAACTCTTGGAATAGAATAGATATCTCTTGAATATCAGTGATGGGATCACGATCATGAGGATTCAAGGATGCTAGATGTCTACTCCTAAATTTTAAGTTCCTAGTCTAGAGACACTGAGAATGGGGATCAGCGATCTCGGGTAAGACTAGCACGGCTTATCTACTTGTATGCAGATACAAGGTAAAGACCTCATGAGCTACAGACATGGAGATGTCTTAACTAAAGTCGTGGGTGGACCTATAAGGGTATAGCTCGCACTGAATGAACCCACAAAGATACTCTATGAGGAAATCTCACTGATAGTATCATTAGAGTAGTCTCTTATTATTTGGGTGTGTCTTTCCTTAAACCAGAAGTTTTCACCTAGACTGTGTTCTAGAAGACATGCTTTGATTGTATACCTCGTCTACCTGAAAGATGGAGACACATAGGTATACCTTTGGGCATGTACTGAAAGAACACAAGTCTAGGGTGACTAGCTGAAGGAATTCATCAAATCTCTGTGAGAGATTAGGTTATCTTTAAATCGGAGAAATCGGGATGACATTTATGGGACTCGGGAATCTATGCACAGTAAAAGAAATCATGAGATGATTTGCCTTTAGAGTCAGTAAAATTGGAGACTCCCATTTCGTATTAAAGCTTACCCTAGAGCACAAGGGCTGATACGTTTCCTTACCCTAGGTTTTATGGGAAGGTAACCGAGACGAAAGGAAATACATACAAAAACCAGATAGATTTAATAGGATGATCTTGTCATTTACCTAACTAGTTCTGGGGCAACAAAGCATTGCTAGTGCTCTGTGTTGTCATTAAATGGGTAGTGGCCTTGTTGGGCCCAAACTTATTTATGTCAGTGGCTATGTTGGGCCTAATGTGTAACACACTAACACTTTATTGTCATGACATTATAGCATTAAAGGTTTTGGGCTAATAATGGTTGTTGGCCCAAGAAAGAGTTTGGATACTTATCTTAAAGAGAGGGGCACATGAATGGAGTTAATGGGCTTGGATAGTCCAAGACATTATTAATTCATTTAAATAGTTAAATTAATTGTCTAATCTTTAAATTTGATAATTTAAATTTTTTAATTTAAATATTTGAATTTACATATGAAATTATCTATAGTAGTTAGTTTCATATCAACAGGAGAAGATAAGAGCTAGATTTGAATTTGAATTCAACTAGCATCTTATCATGATCATGTCCTAGATTTTAGGAAGAAGTTTGAGTGCTGATTAAGGGCTTATCATATGACTGGATATTTGATTATTATTTGGCAAAATAAATCCTAAGTAATTGACTTGGTCTTAGGAAGATATGATAGGAGGTTGTTGGCAATTTTTGAAATGCAACAACTCTATCTTTTCTTCATGTGTGGGATGCTTCACAATCAGATTTTTTTGGTTAAAAATCCGACTCAAACTCTTCTATAAAATATAGTCTTGTGATCATAGTTCTCATATATAGTTTTTGAGAAAAACATATCTACATTCCTCCACTTTCACGTGCCCCTTTGTGTGGGTTTTGACTGAAAATTCAGCCACCAATATCATCTATTGGTGAGCCTCTTAGATAAGCAAAAACACTTTAAAACCTAACCATCTTCCTCTCCATTGGTGCGCCTAGCCTGCCTCCTTTGGTGTTTGTTGGTGGCATTCAAGAAGTGTTCTTGAGTCTTGACAAGAAGTGGTGTGGATCAACATTAGAGGGCTTGTATCTTCAAGCCTATCCTTGATCATCAAATTTCGAATATAAACAAGGTAACATTTATTTCCTAAAGAATGATTCTTGTATGGTATGTGTGTTTCCGCTTGAAAAAATTTGTTTTTCTCACATGCCTTCGGGCTTCAAGGCTCGTTCTTTTAGAAATTGAGGTAGAAGCAAAGAAGAATGTAGACAAGATGTTTTAAAGTGGAAATATGATTATGAGAGTGACATTGAAAAGGAATTAGAAATCAATAAAGAAGAAGGAAGCGATGTTAATACAAGAAACTCAAGTGAAACTTGTTCTCCTTCTAGTGAATCAAATGAGGATAATTCACCAATTTTGAATGAAGGGAGGGTAAAAAGAGCACCATCTTGGATGACAGACTTTGAAATGGGTGAAGGTTTATTAGATGAATATGGTCTGAATGCTATGATAATGCCCACTGAAGATGACCTACTTACATTTCAAGAAGCTATCAAGAGCAAGAAGTGAAGAGATACGATAATGGTTGAAATTGAGTAAATTGAAAAGAACAAAAGATGGGAACTAACTATTCTACCAGAAGGAGTGAAACCAATTAGAGTTAAGTGTGTTTTCAAAACTAAACTTAACGAGAATGGAGAGGTAGACAAGTATCAAAATAAGGCTAGTGGAGAAGGGGTATGCACAATAATATGGAGTTGATTATACTGAAGTTTTTGCTCCAGTTGCTAGACTTGATACCATCCAATTGATACTTGTTTTGGTATCACAAAACAGTTCAATGTTTTTCAACTAGGTGCAAATACGACATTCCTTTATGGTGAACTCAATGAAGAAATTTCTATGCAACAATCGCTGGGATATGAGAAGAAAGGTGAAGAAGGAAAATTTACAAGCTAAGAAAGGTATTGTATGGCTTGAAGCAAGCACCAAGGCCATGGTATAGCAAGATAGAAGCTTATTTTTTTTTCTAGAAGGTTTTGACAGGTGTTTATGTGTGATGATTTTAAGAATTCAATGATGTCAGAATTTGATACGTCTGATTTGTGTGTCAAAGAAAGTATGCTCGTGAAATTTTAGCAAGGTTTGGAATGGATAAAAGAAATTAAGTGAAGAATCCTATAGACCTAAGCACAAAGTTGATGAACCCTTGTTAAAACAGGTGGTTGGCAGTCTAATGTACTTGACTACAATTCGACTTTATTTGATATACGGAGTGAGTCTTATTAGTAAATTCATGTCTTGTCCAACTAAATCTCATTGGCTTGCAGCAAAAAGACTACTAAGGTACTTGAAAGGTATAATTGAGCTTGGATTTTTCTACAAAAAAGGCGGTTGCACAAGTCTGGTGGCTTACGCTGACAATGATTTTGCTAATGATTTGGATGATCAGAGAAGTACTTCTAGTTTTGTTTTCTTACTTGGTTTTGGAGAAATTTCATGGACTTCTAAGAAACAACCTATAGTGACATTGTCGACAATCAAGGATGAGTACATAGTTACTGTGTTTTGTGCTTGTTAGTGTGTTTGGCTGAGAAGGGTGTTAGAGAAACTTGCTCATAAAGAGGAAAAGAGTACTTTGATTTAGTGTGACAATAACTCTACTATAAATTTATCTAAGAATCCGATTTTTCACGGCAAAAGCAAACATATTGATATAATGATAAAGTTGTGTAGTTGAGGTATTGCAATTCTTAAGATCAGGTTATAGACATAATGACAAAGCTTCTTAAGTTAGAAAAATTCTTGAAATTACAGAGTATGATAAGAATGATTGATGCTTTATGTAACATCCTCAAAATTATATTATGAGTTATATTTATGATTGAATTATGGAAGTAGGATGATTGTTGGATACAAGAAAAATAGGATAAATTTTATTTGAACATAAGCAGCCCAAAACTTCCATATCTGCCACCCGAATTGAAAAATTTATTTCTTTCTCAATTATTATCCAAATTAAGTGTATGATATATGAAATTAAAGATCAAGATGTCTACTACAACATATTAAAATTTCAGATAAATATAGTTTGTGTACTGATTGCAGTAATTAAAACCTTAAGAGATGTCAATGTGGAATTTCTCAGCTTGCTGGCAATTTTGAAGTCTAGATTAAAAATGTTATAGCCAGAGTTTTATAACTCCAAATAATGCATGTGATACCTTGTTAGAAATCTTAGGAAGTATAGTTTAACATACTAGAAGATGAGAATTTTTGAACTAGTATATCGATACAAAATAAACAATGAGTGAACCCCATCTGGTTAAGTATATCTAGCCCTTTGGGACATTTGGATTAAGAACAAATTGTAACTCATGCCATTTTGGCCCAAGGAATCAAATATTAAGCTCAAATTTGGCCTATCTAGAAGTGGATTCATGTGCAAAGACCATAGAATAGGCATAGCTAAGTGAACTAATAGTAAGAAAAGTTTGGTAAACCAAAATCAATGGTAAGTCAATGAAGATAAGCTTTTTGAACCAACCTTTCTAGGTGGCCTTCAAGGTGGAAAGCAAGAATTAAATGAGGGAATCTTGCAAAAGAAAATCTAGTTTCAGCCAAATATTTTAGAACCAATCACAATTAGTCATTTGTACCAAGCTTTCCACATAACCACATCGTCATTAATGAAGGGAATCTATCCTTAAACATTAAAATATTGGTGTAACTATGATATTTGTATGTTTTTATGAATTTTGGCTATGTGTGTAGCTGTAGAAATTTGACAAAGGACATCAAGATTTCTAGCCAATTCCACGTACAAGGCCAGCTTCTCCCAAGTTTATAATTAAAATAATCTTGCCAAAGAAAAATCAAGTCAAGATAAAGCTTAAGTCATAAAATCTTCTAAGGTAAATGATTACCTAGTTAGAATCTAACTAAACTAACTTCTAAACCATTTTTCTTATCCAACTAAAACCTTCAATCTGAACCAATTAACATAGTATAAATTGCTAGGCTACTCCAAGTTTTTTTCATAAACCACTAGCACCAAAACTCATCCCACGGTTACTTGTTTCCTTGCACCTAGCTTTTCATTTCTTATCTTCTCTTATTACTTTCAAACCATAGCTTCACCTCTACATCAAATTTTCTTCTTTTCAAGACTTCATTCCTTAGAGGATCTCCAAGAGAAGCATCCACTTAATCAATTTCAAATCCAAATCCAATTGAGGTAGGCTAGGCTTCAATCTCTAGTCATGCATTCATATAGTTTGCATAATTATTTTATGATGATTTACTAACGTACTAACATGTTTTGGTGGTTTAGTTTTGCCTACTGAGAAATTTTATTTCTCACTAGATTTGTTTCAGTTCTTTTTTATAGATGGCAACAGTGGTCAATTTCTTTGACACCTTGGACTGATGGTGGTACAAAGATAAAGAATTGTCTCTAGGAAATGAATGATGAAAGTGTTGTAGTATCTTTATGTTTCGTTCAAAATGACTCTTGTACAAGGACTGTGGCAACGCATTATATATATATATATATATATATATCAGTTTAACAACTTCTATAATTTATATGTTTTAGAATTTATATTAGGATCCATTCAGTAAAAATAAATAGTAATAAAAAAATTATCTAACAATTCTTAAAAATTCAACTCTAATAAAAATATAATATCTAGAATATTTTTTGGTCGTTACACTTTAGTGGTAAACTAAATGCCTTTTGCATATAGTTTAAAGAAGGGAATGTTGTAATTAGTTGTTTATACTTTTTCTGTTTTGTTATTTGAGTTATTAGTCTATTATAAATTCCTATTATTTATGTACGTGGATAAGTTATTATTTCTTGTTTTCTATATTGTAAGGCTACAAAGCCAACTACTATTTTTATAATTCTGAAAAACACATTCTCTCTAAAATTCATGTGACAATGTTCAACTTCAACAAACAAGCTCTCACAAGATACAATACCATAACAACTCAACATGTAGCTACATATACATATATTTACAATTCTTATGAAACACAGATATATGACAAAATTGTAACAGTGTTCTTCTTTTCTCACTACCTACATATTGATAAAAAAAAATTGTTCAATTTTAGGCAAATACAATAGTGAATCACCTAGACATTAGTCAAACCTACAACTCTCCCCATAGTCTAGATGATGTGTGCCCAGTATATTTAAGATTAGATTTTGATATCTCAAGTGGCTATTCCATTTAGCAACAGAATGGTCCCTCGCTAAATCTAAGTTGCTAATTGGCAATGGACAAAAATCTCTTGCCAATTTCCTTGAAAACAACGTTGCTAATTTGTTGCACTCTGTCCTTTCTAATTCATCGCTATTGCCTCACGGAGGAAGTTCCATTTATCCCAGGCCAAATTTCATTGCTATTCCCTTGTTAAATCCTTACAAAGCTCCTAGCCACAAGATATCCCTTGTTACGTTGTCGCTATTTAATTACAAATTATTGTTTTATTAGTTCCTCTGTATTTCCTTGTTGTTTGGTCGCAAATCTCCTCACTAATTCCTTGCCAAACCTTGCAATAATCCTTAGCCATAGCCTCACTAATTGCTCGCAAAAGGCATCTGCTAATCCGTTGTGAATCCTTCACAATATATCAATTGCATCCCTTCATTAATCCCTTGCTAACGTTTCGCAACATGTCTATTGCATTCCCTCACAATATATCTATTGTTTTCCTTCGCAAATCGCACACTAATCCCTGACAATACATCTGTTGCATTTCCTCACAATATATATATTGCAGCACCTAGATAATCCCTCGTCAATCCCTCACAAGATACAACTTAGTGATTATTATCTTTATCCTTAACTAGGTTTAGAATACAAAGCACCATTAACTTACTTGCTTACTCATAGACAACAACAACTAAACATCATATTCTACTTGGATCCCCTTGCGAATACAAGTAGACACCTCTATACATATCATCTCCAACCTAAGTTAAGGATCCAACTTTCACCACCAATGTAATGACCCGCCTCGTCGCTACGATATCACTACTCTAAAACGCGAAATTTTAATTTTAAGAGAAAGCTCTATATATTTGATTATGAAAACGGTGGTAATTTTTTTCACGATATTCATTCACTAAACAACGCATAAATACTGCACAGTCCAAAATAGTAAAATGACACGTGGCTATCTCATAAAGGTCACCGTACATGTGGAAACCCTCCACATCAGCACTGCTACATTAAATAGGTGTTTATTCAACCTCCAAGTATCAACCTGGACATACGTGTCCAGATTCCATGCCAACATCGCTATAGGAGCACGGATGACGACCCTCTACAGGAGCACAGACACCAACAATATTATCTTCTCCCCAACAACATATCTATTATGCCAGGATATTTAAATAGGTGCAACCACCTTATCATTTCAACAAGTTATCTACTAATTGTTAGTTATCTACAAGTAACAATATATAAGGTACACATTATCTTCTATTTGAATTAGATAACTTCCTGTTATCATCTTATCAACAGATTATCAATAAACAATGGCCCAAGGCCCATACTCCACGCTATAAATACAACCATCTAGGTTCTCTCTAAACACATTACCTTTCGGTTCACAGTACTTGAATGCATTACTCAAGCTACTCATTCTCTATATCTTATACTGGGTTCTCACACTTAGTTACTCTTTAACAATTGATGTACTTACTTGAGCGTCATAGTGTTTTTCCTTTGTTTTGCAGGTCCCTCCTCTAAGCAAAGCTAAATCGTCGTCCGACGTGCAGAATTTGGAGTCCACTAAGGCCACATCTAGCCCACACGTGGAATTTCCAGATCTCGGTAAGAACAAATACATATATATATATATATTGTAAGTTCCTAATTGGCAATGGACAAAAATCAAGCTGATAGGTGTACCTTTTGGATACCAAAGTCTAACTCCTGGAGTAGACTTGAGATACTTGAGGATCCTCTTGACTACAGTTAAATGGGATTCCTTGGGATTTGCTTCATATCTAGCACACATGCAAACACTCAACATAATATCAGGTCTACTTGCAGTTAGGCATAACAAGGACCCAATCGTTCCTCTGTATTTAGACTCATCAACACATTTGCTTTTGTCATTTGTGTCAAGATAGGTAGAAGTTGCCATAGGTGTTGAAGCATCCTTGCAATTCTCCATTTCAAACTTCTTTATCATCTCTTGCAGTACTTGGATTGACTAAGGAAATTTCCATTCTTTAATTGCTTGACTTGTAGTCCTAGAAAGAATGTGAGTTCCCCCATCATTGACATCTCAAATTCACTCAGCATTGATACTGAAAATTCTTTGCACATAGATTGATTAGTAGAACCAAAAATTGTGTCATCTACATAGATTTGAACCAACAATATATCAATCCGTCTTTTCTTGATGAATAAGGTTTTATCAACTTGAGCTCTTATGAATGATTGTTCAAGCAAAAATTTGCTTAACCTCTCATACACAGATCTAGGTGCTTGTTTCAAACCATACAAAGCTTTTCTTAACTTGAAAACATGGTTAGGATGTTTGTGATTAACAAAACCAGGGGGTTGATCAACATATATTTCTTCATCAATGTAGCCATTTAAAAATGCACTTTTAACATCCATTTGAAACAATTTAAAGTTCATCAAGCATGCATATGCAAGTAATAACCTAATAGCTTCTAATCTTGCAATTGGAGCATAAGTTTCATCATAATCAATGCCTTCCCCTTGGTTGTATCCTTTAGCAACCAATCTAGATTTGTTTCTTATTATGATGTCACTTTCATCCAGTTTGTTTCTAAAAACCCATTTAGTGCCAATAGGTACATGAGAAGATGGTCTAGGAACTAATTCCCAAACTTGATTTCTTTTAAATTGATTTAACTCATTATGCATAGCCATTAACCAATGTTCATCTAGCAAAGCTTGATCAATATTCTTTGGTTCAATCTGTGAGACAAAAGACATGTTACAACAAAGATTTCTTAAAAAGGATCTAGTGGATACTCCCTTTGTTACTTCCCCTATTATGTTGTCAAGTGAGAGGTCTCTAGATGTCCTCCATTCTTTGTGCTTTTGCAATGGTGTAGAATGTTCCAGCTCATCATTTGGTTCAGCTTTTTCTTTATTGTTTAGATCATTGATTTGCAAGAATTCTTCCTTTTCTCCTGCATCATCATCACACTCCAAATTCTCTTTGGATGGGTTAGTCTCATCACATACAACATGAACAGATTCCTCAACACATAAAGTTCTTTAATTGAAAATCCTATAGGCTTTACTTTGTAAGTAATAGCCAAGAAAAATTGCTTCATCAGCTTTAGAATCAAATTTACCAATCCATTGTTTAATACAAAATGCTTGCATCCAAATGCTCTCAAATGAGATATGTTTGGTTTCCTACCTTTGTATAGTTCATAAGGGGTTTTCTTCAAGATAGGCAGGCCTTATGAGAATCCTATTCAAAGTATAACAAACCGTACTTACAGCATCTGCCCAAAAGTGTTTAGGTAACTTAGTTTCATTTAGAAGAGTTCTTGCACCTTCCTCAAGTGATCTATTTTTCCTCCTCACAACACCATTTTGTTAAGGTGTTATTGAAGCTGAAAAATTGTGGTTAATTCCAAACTCTTCACAAAACTTTTCAAAATGTTCATTTTGGAATTCTCCTCCATGATCACTTCTAATTGAAACTATATTACTTGACTTTTCATTTTGAATAAGCTTGGCCAATTTTGCAAAAGTTGAGAAAGCATCAGTCTTGGATCTTAAAAATAAAGTCCATGTATATCTTGAGTAATCATCTACAATAACAAGCCCATAGAAATTGCCTCCCAAGCTCATAGTTCTAGAGGGACCAAACAGGTCTAGGTGAAGCAACTCAAGAGGTCTAGATGTTGAAACAACATTTTTACTTTGAAATGAATTTTTAGTTTGTTTACCTCTTTGACATGCTTCACATATCTTGTCCTTTTCAAACTTAAGCTTAGGCAATCCTACTACTAAGTTCTCCCTAATAAGCCCATTCAAATGATGCATGTTTATATGACTAGTTCTTCTATGCCATAACCAAGTTTCATCAATCTTACTCATTAAACAACTAGTATGATGTAAAAATGCATGATCATTGGACAAAACATAAATGTTACCCTTCCATTTGCCAATGTGAATAACTTCATCACTTTGGTCATCACATATGAAGCAACACTTGTTGTTGAAAGAGACTTTAAACCCTTTGTCACATAATTAACTTATGCTTAGGAGATTATGTTTTAAGTCATCAACATACAAGACATTTCTGATTTTTGTCTTAAAGTTATCTCCAATGTTTCCTTCTCCAATAATCTTGCCTTTGTTATTATCTCCATAGGTGACATAACCTCCTTCTTTTAATATGACATCAATTAGCATGTATATGTCACCAGTCATGTGCCTAGAGAATCCACTATCAAGATACCACAATGATGATATTGCTCTTAGACACACCTGCATAATTAAAATCAAGTAGCAAAGAAAGGTACCCAATTAAGGTTGGGTCCATAAGGGTTAGCTAACTTTTTCTTCTTTTGTACCCAAATACACTCTCCATTAGGCACATAATACTTTCTAGCATAGCATTTAAAAGATGTATGTCCTTTCTTCTGTTGTTGTTGTTGTCACTTCCCTCGTTGAATTTTTTGAACTTCTTGTTCTTGTTTCTTCTCATGAATTTACTGAACTTTTTGACAATGAGATTCATGTTGTCATCTTCGTCTTCTTCACTTGAATCTTCATCCTCTTCAACCTTAGATGATGCAGCCTTCAAAGCAATACTTTTCTGTTTCTTTTCTGCACCTTCAGTAATGGTTAGTTGAGACATTTCAAGTTCATATTCAAGTAGCTTACCAAATAGTGCAGCCATGGACATTTTTGATAAATCTTTGGATTCCTTAATTGTTGTGACTTTTGGTTGCCAAGGTCTTGTTAGACATTTTAGAATCTTGATATTTAATTCTTCAGAATCAAATGTCTTTCCAAGTCCTAGAAGATGATTGACAATATGTGTGAATCTTGTTTGCAGCTAAGAAATGTTTTCAGTATTAATCATCTTGAATATCTCATATTCATGTATCAAGGCATGCTTCCTTGATCTCCTTACTTCCTCAGTTCCTTCATAGTTACTTCCAACATTTCCCACATTTCTTTTGCACTCCTGCATCTCACAGTTTTAAAAAATTCATCAAAAGACAAAGCATATGTAATCATATTTTTAGCTTTAAAGTCATATTGGACAACTCTTTTTTCTGCATCTGTCATCTCATCCCATTCTTTGGGGATTAATTTGTTATCAACAGTTTTCATAGGAATTAAAGGACCTTTCTCAATAGCATTCTAAGCTCCAGGGTCATTGGATTGAATAAAGATTTGCATTCTGTTTTTCCAAAAACTAAAATGCTCACCCTCAAACATTGGTGGATGATTGAGAGAAGCTCCATCTCTAAAGGTTATTTGATTTGTGTTCATTTTCTTTGAAAATAAAGTGATCTTGAATAACTTTCAAGAACCAGCTCTTGATACCAATTGAAAATACAATGAGCACTAATCAAACAAACCAAGAGGGGGGTGAATTGGTTTATATCAAGGATTTAAAATTTTATTCAAAAACTATTTGCGGAATATGTAAGATGGATCGTATCACATAAAAACCTTTTGAAATACAGAATCTTTCTTTCAACCAAAATCACCCTTGGAATACAAGTAATATTTGAAACTAAATCTTGTTGATAAATTCTTAATCACCCAAATTCAATCTATGAGATATGAACAGAAATAGAATAAAGAACACACCAATTTATACTGGTTCACCTCTCAACCTTGGAGGCTACATCCAGTTGCTTCCAACCAACACTAGGTTAGAGTTATTACTATATCAAAGATTCTTTTACAAGCAGTTTTACATGCGATTTCTCTATCAACACTAGATAAAGATATGAATTCTAAACTCCTATCAGAATTACAATCAACAAGAAACTGAGAACCCTACTCTAGCATGCTCTAAAAGAAACTCAATGATATATTAATACAACAAAAAAATGTTTAGAACAATTAACAAAGATGGGTTCAAGATATACACAACCTTATGTCTTCATGAATGAATGAAAGAAATGATGTTACCACATTCTTCAGGTTGTAAGAATCAATTCTCATAATCAAATCATGAAATCCTTCTTGTTTCTAAAACATTTCTTCAAAATTTCAGATTTCTTGATCTCACAAGATGGTGTTTTAATTTTAGAGAGAAACACAAATTTTAGCACTTCTAAAAGCTTTGAGATTTTTGGGTAAGTCACACTTATTATTAGAAAATGGCACAAGGTCTATTTATAAAGAAATGGACTCACCAAGCTATTAAGAAAAACAGATTTAACTGACAGTAATCGATTAATTCGCTAGAGTAATTGATTAAATTGGCACATGTAATCCATTAAATTGTTCTTAAGCTTTTTGGTAATGTTTCATGAACAAAATAATCGATTAAACCGCATTGTAATCAATTAATATAGTAGTCATCAAAGTTTAAAATACTTGTGTAATCGATTACAATTCCTGGTAATCGATTATAACAACACGACTTGTTTTCTATAAATAGACAATATAATAAATTACAGACAAATGGTAATCGATTAAATCAGCAAAGCATAGTTTTGTTTTAACACTATGTAATCGATTACAACGAGCATGTAATCGATCAAACTGTTCTTCAAGGCTTTTCCAGAATTGTTTGAATGTCTTTAATCGATTATTCCTCTTCTGTAATCGATTAAAGCAGTAAGAAAAAGTTTTTTAAACAACAAGCCTTGAGAACTTATCTTTTAGTAAAACCATTTGTTTTCTTTGAGATTTAAAAATCATGAATGCATGATCATGAAAACGCACATACTAATGAAGAATCACAAGGCATTTAACTTGAACCACTTAGACAAATTACAAATGCCTTCAAGTGATTGGGCATGTAAAAAGCTAAAACCAAAATCAAGTCTTCAAACTTGGTTCAATCTCCTTGCAGCTTCCTTTAAATTCAACAAGTTTTACATGGACCTAAACTTTAAATTTACATGTCGAATGAAAAAAAAAATAAAGGAACTAGCTAAGGAAGAGTTTGATAACAAAACACAACTCTCCCAAAATGAACTCCAATGTTATCACGTCGTCTTGGCGACTTCAACAAAAGACCTCTCTCCAAAGACACCACATGGTACAAAATGAAAAGTGAGTTTATCATAAAAGATTAATGGCTAATTCTCAATAATTCAATTCAATAATTCTCAATAATCTATCAATTCAACATACACTTAACAAATTAGTCATCAACTTTTAAAAAATTCAAATCAATTATGCTCAGAATAATGCATGCACCCGACTCAACTATCATATGTAATGTGGTACCATTCATCAAGAAATAGCCTAAGCTTGTCCTTGTGATACTCTCACTTAGGAAAACTTAGCAGTAACTGTCGAGGTCACCCAGTCGTGCAAAGGCCACTCCCCCCCATGTTGATCATCATGAGTCTCAAGAAAGTTCCAAACGGATTGATATGCCCCAAAATACTAGCATTTTTCCTCCAAAAAAAAAACTACAGGTACATACTGACAAAGTTTATACTATTTCCACACAATTATGCAGTATGAAACATGGGCTCCAACAATGCACTGACCTTGAATAGTTAAAAAATTTAAACGAACCCCTTCCCTTTCCAAGCCAAACAAATTTATTTGAGTGGACGATATACTTAACACTTAATCTTATTTACTTTTTGTTAAGAAAAACTATTTGTATTCAAGCTTAATTGTTTATTCACTCTTTGAGAGTTGTTGAATTATTGTATTCATTCAAACTTTTGTTTGTAATCAAAGTTTTGACTAGTGGAACCCTTTACAGTTGTGTAAAGGAGAATTGGACATAGTTATGTATGAGTATTCTTTTAAGCTTATTTTAGCACTATCATCTCACCAAGTGTATATCTGAAAAGCCTTTGTGAAAATATTGCTTTATTATTACTAGGCAACTAAACTTGTGTTTGTTAGGTTTGGACGATCCATTAAATTGGATAACCTATCACACCTTAGTTTTGATGTTTACAAAAGTATAAATTGTTGATAATCTAATGAGTTGTTGTTAAGTGCATAGGACCATCCTCGTAAAAAAAAAGCTTAAATGTTGTTATATCAACATCTACAGTTCTAGTACGTCATGTATGTACTTAAAGTGAAAACGTTTTGTTAAGATGCATCCAACGTCCAATGCGCTGTAAAATCAATCGCATCCATTTATTGTGAAAAGCAATGTCTATACATTGAGTTTTTTTTTCCTCTCATCCACTTTTTATGTATCACTTACATACTCATTTTATAAACTTAAAAGTGACATCCAACAGAGTACAAAAAGACAATGTTAGCCACAAGGGAAATGCAAAATCTCTCTTTACGAAATTCATTTTTCCTTTCTTTATTTGAATTGATAACATTTGAATTTAAGAAACTAATGGAATATAAGAGAATATAAGGTATTTATAGAATATTATTCCAAGAGGTTGCTTTCAACGTGGAGCATGCCACGTTGTCTCGCCTCCAAATGTGAGACAATGGTCATATCAAGACTCAACACTAATCTTGTAATGAATCCTTCACTGAAGTCTATAAAAGATATTCTCTAGTCATAAGAAGAGCATGCAAAAATCATTAAAGAAACAAGCAAAACCTTTGAAGCAAAACTCAGTGAAATCATTGAATGATACGCTTGAGTTTATATTGTTTTTCTATTGCTAAGTCATTTGTATTCAATATTATATTGTTTATTCACTCTCTGTGTTGTTGAATTATTGTATCCGTTAAAACTTTTGTTTGTGAAAGCCAGGAGTGGCTTGGTGTTAAACAATAGTTAGGTGTTCTTACATTCAAGGGGAGTCTAAAGGTTTGCCTAGAAGTGTCTAGAAGAATACTTGTATAGCCAGGGGTGACAAGATAAAATACTTGTTTTGTAATTAAAGATTTGATGAGTGACACCCTTTACAGTAGCATCAAGGAGAACTGGAAGTAGCTTTGTTTGAGTGAACCAATATAAGCCAAGTGTTTCTACGTCTCTCTTAAGTGGTTTTATTAAGTATTCTCTTAGATTACATTGTCACTATTTTCTCACCAAGCGTTTATCTAAAAATCTTTTTGAAAATATCACTTTATATTTATTGGACGATTAACCTCTGTTTTTACTAAACTTGGTTTTCCTTATCAGTGGACAACTCCAGGGCATATATCTTTATGAACTTGTGTTAAAGCTCTTCATTTACGAAAAATTTCTTACCTTTGATTAACATACTATTCAACCCACATTCTAGTGTGATTGTTGATATTCTAGTTTTTCTCATTAGTTGATAACTCTAGTATATCTATCTTTTTGAGCCTATGATAAACCTTTATTTGTTAAAAAACGTTATTATCTTTGATTAGCACTTTATCTGACCCCTTCTTCTAGTGTGATTGTTGTTATTTCATATAAGATTATTTGTTCACATCAGAGAACACTAGAGAGTAGAGAGAAAGAGAACTAATAAGTTCCTTAAGCTCAAGCCTTCATCAACGCCTTCCTCCAACTCTACCTAACCATGAATTTTAGAAGAGTCATGTACCAGTCCTCTATTTATAAATGGTGCCCTCCAATAATCCTATCCACATGTCCTCATGGTATTGTGCCCCTCAAGGCACGCCACTGTGTGAGCACGGTTTTGCTGACTTCGTACAAGGTACAAGTGCATTGTTGTGTCTTTGACGTGTTAGGGATGCAATACCCTTCCAGTGTTGTCACCACGTCCCAACGATTTTGGGTACATACATGATAGTATGATGTCCCTTTGGGTTATAGGAAAGATGAAGTTGGTTGTGTATTAAAGTTGGTAAGGGAGCGAGGTATGCTTTTTTGGTATTGGTATTTGTTGTTCACTTGGCTAAATTTCAACAACCTCACAAGTATAAGTCAGTCTTCTCTGCAAAGGATTCGATCACACAGTCCACAACCTTCCAAGCATTGAGCCTATTGGAATGTTTAAGTGGTTTGGTAGTCGACCTTCATAAGGAAAAGTCGATCGGACAGTCCACAACCCACCAAGCATCGAGCCTATCGGCATAAACATTTAAGTGGTTTGGTCGTGGGCCTTCACAAGGAGAAAAATTAGTCGAATAGACCACAACGAAGCATCGATCCTATTGGCATAAATGCTTAAGTGGTTTAGCAATTAGCCTTCATATGGATAAGTCGAATAAAAAATGATAGACAAATTCGCAAATGTACGATGTCATCAAGAAATAAGTCATTCTTCACAAGGACTGTGCATTTGGAAAAGTAGTTATTGCTAATTAAAAATAATTAAAATGAGAGGAATTAAAAATTAAAATGACAACTAAGTCAGAAAAATTCAAGTTTAGCATTTAAATTAGAAAAAAAGAAAGCAATTAAATGGTTGAAATTCACTGTATAAAAACTTCTAGGATTGGGTTCATGTTATGAAAATAAACAAATTAATTAAATTATCCTTGTGTTCTTGCAAGTTCTTATTGAAGGTTTTCTTGAAACTTCTTATTGAGGAGAATAAACCAAAGGTACTCTCAGCTCCCTCTCGAGATACGAAGAGGTAACTAATTAAATTGACCCCCTACTCTCGTGGTGACTATGTTCAATTAGACCATTTTACACTCTATGTTATTTCGTTTGATAATCTTAGAGTTTAACCTACTATTGTGGTTTTACACCTATTTTCCTTTCTATATGTGGTTTTGGAATTATTGGTTTACCTATTGGTACATCCCAAAACCCTTATGATTATGTTAAATGTTTCCTAATTCATTAAACATATAAAAGCAATAGAAAAAAAAATTAAGAGACAACAAGAATAACACAAGGATACCATAAACTCATTCATTCAAAGTTCATAAGCCTACGTCCAATCCTAGAGACAAAGAGGACTACTCGAGTAGACATGATGTAACGCCTCAATTTGTCCATCCTATTATTTATCATTTTTTTTTAATGAAAATTCTTTTCTTCTTGCTTAAAATAATCAATACGAAAGTTACTAATCATCAATATCATAAAAAGTTCTTCATCACCAATTGTTATTCCTAAATCTGACATAATATAAAGTATAATACAGACCAATATTATAAAGTATAATACCGACCAATATCAGTTCTATCACATATTACAAATCACCAAAATGTTTCGTTACAATTAATATCTTCAACTAAGCATCTTTCACAGAGTCCTCAAACATTATCTTGTCAATCCTTCTTTTACGGTTCATCTGCTCGCCCAAATAGATTGAGGTCATAGTAGGTGTCAACCACAGACACAAAATACAGGGTAAGTTTATGATAAACATAATTTAAGAAACAGAATATATTAAATATGCAGGTATTCATCTCAAGATGCATGATTCTTTCTTATCATGATGCATGATTCTCTTTTATCTTTTATCTTTTGGTACCAATAGTCAAGATAGCCCCATCCCAGTGGCACAGAACTTATCCAATCAGTCAGGGTACTGCAGTGTTGCAATAGGAAGGTCATCCACACTTCATGTGATCATCATGGGTGGTGTGGTCCTCACTGCCAATCACCCCCAGCTCAGACTCCTTTTGTCTGAATGCACAGACTCGGTTTAGCTATCTGACACACCTCCTCTTGAGGCAAATAACGCGGACTAACCCCCACCAGGCATATGCATATGAGACATATAAGATTGATTCACTTTAATGTATAATTCTTTATCATCTCATATTTATTTTAAACATCAGTCTTCAATTTTTATCTCACATACTTTATTCAGAAATTCAACAGAATTACAAGTACAGAACTTAGCTTGTGTAGAAATTCATGGAAATACATAAAGTTCATGAATATAAAGTTCATAAGGATTCATGAAACACTAAGCAACACATGATTTCATAGAAACACTCAATAACACATGAACTTTGAACAAATATTTAAACAAAACAACACTCAAACTATCTTTATTTCTTTGAAGCATTTCATCAAAACACATGGTGTGCAAGCTTTGTTTTCCATAGAAATAACTGAGATTCTATAAATACTTATTCGAACAAAAGCAATACTTAAACTATATTTAGCATAAACATCCCTATACATACCTTGTATCTTCCTATAAAGCTTGTCAAATTCTTCCTCCTAGCTAGCTCTTCTACACGTGATTCTTTCTATGATGGTGGGGTCTTTTCTATTTGATTTAGGCTTTTGAAAATGAAGGATGAAAGGGATGTGAGAGAGCACTTCACGTGAGATGGAAGGAATGTCTTGAAAGTGATTTCCAAGCAAGGTCCCCACCACCCTTTATATAGTAGTTGGAAAATAATTAATTATTCAAAGACATATTTGCCCTTCCAACTAATTTAGTTTCATTCTAGCTTAGTTTCTCCTTGTTTCCTTATGTCCTAACTTAGTTTCTACTTATTCCTTTAGGTTTCAACTTGATTCATTATTATCATTTTACTTTATAGAAAAAAATCTCTTAAGTCATAATGACTTGCCTTTCCAAGTGGCCTTCACTTTCCAAGTGTCCTTACACTTGTCGAAGTTCATGAATCTTCTCCACTCTTCTTTCATTTCACGTGGAGTAGCTTGGTCAAGGGTGTAACGCCTCTCTTTACTCTCTCGTGCTTGATTGATTTTAGATGAAATTCGTGTTCACTTTACGTTATAATGCTCTTGGTTGTAAATTTTTTTTCACGAAAATTCTTTTCTTATTACTTTAACTTGATAATTCCTTCGTAACGTAAAAGATTTTCCTCACCACGATTTATACAAATACAGTGCATCAATTAGAATATAAACAGTCCATATTACATGTCCATAAATAAACAGTCTCATACATATCATAGGCCAAAAAATAAAATCACAACATCTGTAGCACATCCTCAACTCAAATCCATGCACATCTTCAATCCACATCCATGCTCAGCTACTATTGTTCATCTGCTCGCCCAAATCAATTGGGGTCATCACAGGTGTCAACCACAGACACAACTCGGGTAAGTTTATGCCAAACATAGTTTAAATAATATAAACAGAGAGATAAAATCCACACAGCTTATACAATGTACAGATCATTATACATATACCCATTGTGCGATATATAAGATGCATGCTCGTCTTTTTATATGATGCATGACTGAGATCTCAGCTTATCATAAAATCAATATCAGTGGCCACAGTCAGATAGCCCCATTCCAGTGGCACACCTATCCATTCAGTCTTTAAACATTATTACAACTTATGGCATATATTTTTAGAACAACATATAAAACTTTTTTCCACCATCACAATCTTAGCATCAGTCATAGTTCACCACAATTCTTGGAATCCATAAATAATCACCATACAACACAAGGATTCCAATTATTCCATCATCAACATAACACCATTCTTACTTTGTTTCTCAATCACCAAGCAACGTGTTTAAAATTATATAGAATTACACATGAAAGATCATATAACTTATTTTATTTCTTTGAATCCTTTTATCAAACACTTGGTATGCTTTATGGAAACACTCAACAACACATGTAAAATCGTGTAGTTATTCCTTTAAAATATTTAATCATGCAAGTATACTACATATCCAACAATAAAGGTACAAATCTACAACACTTAAACATTTTTCATTCTTTGTGACAA
>PYAF01004791.1:50323-65434 GCA_007407185.1 Glycine tomentella
TGCACGGATACTAGAGGATTTTGGGAGTGAATTTCGTGTAGTTACTCTAGGCTTTAGTTGTTATAGATTTTTGTTGCCAAAGTCATGATTATATCACTTTCTACTTGGTCCATTTTAATTTGTCCTTGCTTCTTGGCTGTCCAAGTGTCTTATTCCACACTTTTCCAAAGCCTTCTTCACTCTTCCTTGAAGAAGTGCACGGCCAAGCTTATATTTTGAAGCAAAATGTTTCAATTTTCGGCCTAAACCGTGGGTAGCCTTTAAACTAAGTCATACAAATTTCTGCCCAAAACCCGTGTTACAAAAATATTCATTATGAAATTGTTAACCGTTGGATCTTCTTAAAATTTTAATGGTATACTCCTAACTTACATATCTAACTTTTGACTGTTGGGATCTTTCAAATAAGGCCTAGAGATGTCTACGTTTTCTGCTCAAGGAAACAAAATAAAATTTGCTTCAAATTTCTTTTAAGCATTTATGACTAGATTTTTATTTGGACCAATAGCAAGTTCCTAAGCCTCTTAAACATCCATGTGTCCATTCTTGAAGTTTCTTAGAGCTTTTCTCCGTTGATCTTGCATCATACTGCCAAAGTTTGTATTAGGAATTCTAATCAACCCATTTTTCCTTTAATTACATGTAATAGCTTTTCTTGAATTCTTATTGGTCCGTTTTGCTTTGAATTATTAAAATTGCTAATCTAACTTATTTACAGCACTTATCCCTGTCATAATTAAGGGAAAATTCTATAGATCCTGTCCATACTGGTCTTATAATTTTCTGATGCCTAGGGTAGTCTAAATTAAGCTCTTTTCGTCCTATCTTCCAAAATTCGTAGAAATTTTATTTTAAGGTTTTCTGCCACCAACCTCACTGATACTGGGTTTTCTAAAAGTATTTTATCCAATGATGAAGTTCCCACAAATTTCTAAAGTCATCTGGTCAGATTTTGACCTAAGGGCATTTTGGTAATTTTACTCCTCACCCTAGGGGTATAATTGTCATTTCCAAAAATTGTTCAGATCATCTCTGTAATTGTCACCCTAATGGTATCTTTGGTTATTTCTAACCCATCTGAGAATATTTATAACATTTCTTCCTTAAATGTCTTACTGGACTTCCTAGGGCAATTTGGTCATTAATAAAATATCCAGGGGTATTTTTGTCATTTAATGCCTTAGGGACCTATTTGTCATTTTTGAAATTGTCCAAGGATATTTTGGTAATTTCTCCTAGGGATACATTGGTTATTTCCAGAATTGTTCAGGGCAAAATTATCATTTCCATCCTAGGGACATACACATCATTTCTGAAATTGTTCAGGGACGTTCTTGTCATTTTGCCCTAAATTTTTCTACTGCCTTTCATTAACATTTTACTCTTAGTAATTGTCTATAATTCTCTAATTTTTTGGGGTGTTACAAAGGGAAAATTTATTCTTTTCTTTCATTCTTTACATATCATGTTATCTTTTAAATGAAGAAAAATATTCTAGTTTCATTTTTACTTTGTACATGGCATTTAGCATTTTCTAATAAAATTTAATTTGAATTTTTTTCTACTTAAGAATAATATTGAATAATATAATTCTAGAGTTTTCCAAAAACTAACTTCAATTATAATATATATTGCCCACAAGCAATCTATACAAAGTGTCATACAGACTTTTCATACAAGACTGTTCTTATCTTAATTCTAATTGGTCCACACTTCTTTTGATCATCAAAATTACTAAATCATTTAATTAAATAAATCTGGACATTCCACAATTTAGAGAAAATTCTATAGATTCTATTTATCATTTTTCCATATTTTTCCAATGCTTGAATTCTTCTGACTAATGTTTCAAAGTTGTCACCTTATAAAATTCATAGAAATTCTATTCTAGAGTTTCTTGTCACAAACTATTTTGATATTCTGCCAGCCAAGAGTATTTTGTAATTTCATCAGGTTCTCACAAAGTTTCTAAGGATATCTGGTCATTTCTGGCCTGAAGGGCATTATGCTAAATTCATCATTCATCCTAGGGGCATATTTGTCATTTCCACCATAAAATATCTAGCCAAAAATATCTAAGGGAATTCTTGTCATTTCCAAAATATCCAAGGGCATTTATATAATTTCCATCTTAAAAATATCTCACTAAAATATATAGGGGCATTTTTGTAATTTTCAAAAATATCCAGGGGCATTATCGCCATTTTCACCTTAAGGACATTTCTGTCATTTCTTATTTAAGGGAAGGGTAGTATGGTCATTTCTCCTAAACTATTTTTGTAATACCTCTAATTAATATTTCATATAAATAATATAGATCAATTAAATATAACATTCACCTAATTTAACATTCACATCAATAATTTCACAAGAACAATTCACAAATATAGCTATTGAAATATGAGGGTGTTACACATGAAAACAAAGCAAAAATCAGAAAAGAGATAGATCAACTGCAAAAGAGTGAGTTTGATATCTTAGTTCATGCTCTCGCTCAATGTTCAAAGTTCAGAACCTAAACCTAATTAAAAACTAGATATTTAAAGGTAGTGGAATAAAAGGTTCAGACCCAAAATACACTGAAGCGTTGAAAAAACATAAAGTGTTGTCGTGATGACCTCACGGGCATGAGATGCAACTCAAAACTGTGAGATTCTTTGTAGATTTGCAAGCTCAAAAGTAGTGAATCTAATGGGTTGAGATGGATCTTACAACCATGAGATATTCCAGACTCTCCTAAATTGCTTCCACTTCATCCATTAGACCTCAAAAGCTCTTGGCTACACTTCTTGATTTCTTCCAATGTGTAACTTTGGTATTTCCAAGCCCAAAACACCTATGCTAACAAAAAAAGACACAAAAAGTTTAACAAATTCTAAAATAAGGGAAAACAATGAAAACAAGCTAAAAATAAGGCCTAGATGCAAAATATGCAATGTAACTTTGATCAAAGTGCTATGTAGTGATGGAAACAGATGCAACACATCAAAAAATCTATGTCTCTTATCTTATTTGTATATAAGAAACCTTCAATTATATTGCTCCATATGTACAACCCATGGATTATCCCTACATTGTAGTTTTGTTGTCCAATGACTTAGTGATCCAATATCCTTGCCAAGTCAATAATTAGTCCAAGTTTTGAAACATTACCTATTAATGTTTCCTATTTTTCTTTGGGTGGTTGTTTAATTAATGTCCTATCTATTACATAAGAAAGAGATAAGGTGGATGAAAATAAATTAGATAAGTAAAGATAGGTGAGAAATAAAGTAAAAATGAAAAATATTTGGCTAAAGAGAAATAAAAGGAGCTAAAGAAACAGATAGAAAGGTAAGTAAAAATAGGTATAAAAAAATAATACAGTGAGCCCTACAAATTTTTAAATTATTTCCACATAATCTTTCTGATAAACAAACTAAATAGTTTTGGTCTCTATATTCCTCTCAATTTCTTCTATATATATATATATGTATATATAAGAGAATGACCCTTTTATGTGAGAATGAGAATGATCATTCTCATTCATTAGATTAAAATGAAAGGCCAAGATTAAAACATTTTAAATTCAAATTAAAGCCTCATTCAATGATAAAATCTCTATAAGATTTACCAAATCAAATATCTTAAATATTAATTTATGACGTCCTAAAATATCTCAAACCTATCATTATCATGACCACCATCACTATCATAATTATTTTTGCCACAACTGTCCTGGCCATCATCGCAACCACCAACATGATTGTCAACCGTCGGCACCACCAACATGATTGTTGTTGTCGTTACTGCCACCACCACCGTGATCGCCACCTAGCGGCGGTGGCGGCGATCATGTTGGTTGCAACGATAGTGGTCATGGCTGCGATCATGGTGGTGGTGGTGGTGGTGAGATCTTGACGTAAATTAAACCTTTAAAATATTTGATTTTTGTTTGATAAATCTTATATGATTTTATGGTTAAATGAGTCTTTAATTTGAATTTAAAATGTTTTAATCTTGGCTTTTCATTTTAATCTAACAAATAAGAATGATGATATCATTCGCACATAAGAAGGTCATTCTCATATGATATGTCTTATATATATATATGTGACCTCTTCGGCCATGACGTAGTACCCTCTCGGCCATTGCCTTGTACCCCCTTGGTAAAAACAAGAACCCAGGTATTTGGCTAAACCGAATACCTGATTACTCTGGACCTTATTTGACAAAGGTGAAACCTTACGTATTCAGCTAGGTCGAATAGCTAAATACCTCCAACCCTTTTAGGTAGGAAGAAACCTTAGGTATTTAGCTCGACCATGGCAAAGTACCCCCTCGATAAAGAAAGAATACGAGTATTCATCTAGGTTGAATACCCGAATACTTTAAATCATATTTTAGAAAGGTGAGACCTCGAGAATTGGACTAGGCTGAATACCCGAACACCTCCATCCCTATCACCAACTGTGACACCATGGTTCTAAATGAATGAGAACCCAGGAATCAACATCTTTGTAAACCAAAAAAAGAATGAATTGAAATTATTAACTTTTAACTAACCTGAGCATGGACATTTGGTGACCAGTGGTCGGCAGAAAAGTAGGAGCAGCATTAGGGGCTGAGGGGCATTTGGCTTCTCTCTCGAAAACACGATATTGTGGAGTCCTAGCCTCTTGTAGTTTTGGGTTCCAAACCTGTGCCTTTTGTCTTCCAGTTCTCCCTTTCATTTTTTTGACGGGCGGAGAAAATGAAAAGCATTAGAATGTTAACATCAGTTTTCATTAAAATTGATGTTAACTGATAAACACACCATTGATTTTTCGTAAAACCGATGTTAAGGGATAAAACACAAAATCAATATAAAACTGATTCTAACATTCTACTATCAACATTGTGTTTTTAAAAACCGATGTTAATGATATTTTATTTACAAAAATATCACCGCATATTTTATAATATTGATTTTTATTAAATTCAATGTTAATTAAGTGATGTTGAATTTTGTTTAGTAGTATCCACACGGTACAAGATGTATCTTGTAATATCTGGCAATATTGTTGGCCATTAGAAAGATCATTATATCTTCCAAATATACTACTCCACCAACAACAAAATCGTATGGTGTTCATAAATCAATGAAAATATATATATATATATCTACAAGTGTCATAATGTTTTGTGAAAAAACTTCATGAGATATAAATTGTCGAATGATACTTACTTCATATTGCCTCCTAACATGATGTATGTCTAAACTCATTAGACATTGATTTTCCCAATCTACCTTGCAATGAAACTCACTCTTCAAGATCTCTTCAAGAACTCGAGTTCTCACTCAATATGTGAAGCACAAATGGCGTGAAGTAGCTCCAAAGAATTCAGCAATGGAAGATGGATTGAGACAAGGAATGAAGATGGATGACACTATGGAGAAGCTCTCCCATGAGTCTAGGAAGAATTGTTGGATATAGGGGGAACTGGAAGATGAACAAGTCAAGGATGAAGTTTGTGCCTTAGAAGAGAGATTTTAGCTTTTCACATGCCAAGGCATTTGTAATTTGTTAAATGGTTAAGAGGCTAATCTTATGATCCTTGCATTACATAAACATAATCATTAACATGCATACATGATTCTAATAAAGCATAAAGGTTTTCATGTTTCCATAATGAAATTGATTTCTTATGGTTAAGGTTTTGGAAAAACAAAATGTGATTGCTTTAATCGATTACCAGCTTGTGTAATCTATTACAAAGCCATGATGAACACTTTAATCGATTACAAACATATTGAAGTCGATTACACAACACAAAACACAAAACATGCATGACTACCTTAATCGATTACCAGTCAATCGTAATCAATTATATAGGCTTGCTTCAAAACTAAGCATGACTTGTTTAATCGATTACAAATCATTTTAATTGATTACATTGTTCGTAAAAATTTTCCAGATTATGCTAAGAACACTTTAATCGATTATATGGAAGTTTAATCGATTACACGAGCTAAATTAATCGATTACTTTGGCAATTTAATCGATTACATTCAGTTATAGAAGTTGGTTATAAATAGCTTGTGAGTTTTTCAAAGTTTTCATAGGCCTTCTGAAATTAAGATAGGATACTCTGAGTTCTAAAGTTCTTGTCCCACACTTTTAAATCTTCATGGTGTATTGAAATATTTCTTGGACAAGATTATAAAAAAGCTTTTGGATAGAAAGTTCTGAAACTTGTTTTTCATTTCAACTCTGATTGGTAAATCATATTCGTTCATATTCATTGGATCATCATCTGATTGTCACTTTCCATTAGCTCTTGTTGTAAATTTGTTTCAGAATTTTTGGTTATTTGTATCTATTACAAAGGATTCTTCAAGCTTTTTCTAGAGTGGGTTTCTCTAGAGGGAAAGAATAGAGAAGGGTTCTCTATGTCTTGATCACTAGGATTCTAATAGTGTTTTAGATTTTTGTTCTTTATCTAGGTTTGATAAAGGCCAATTGTTGTAAATCTTGTAAGAACTGAAATTTGTGAATAATGGAACTCTAATCTAGTATTGATTAGAACAACTGGATGTAACTTCTCTTTATTACTCAACAAGTTAAGTTTTTGCAATTGTTTTCTTGGACTGAGTGGTATGATTAATTCAAAGCATTCTTGATTTAATTGTGATTAAGATCCATTAACTCTGATTTTCTAAAGATTTTAAAAAGGCCAAGTTTAAACCAATTCACCCCCCTCTTGGTTATTGTGTGTATTCTTATTGTTTTGAAGAATCGCCACAATAGCATTGAGAAGCCATTGATAAGATCCAGGAAGTTCTTGCACAAGAACAAGAGAGAAACTCTAACAAGAAAACTCAGCTTTCTTATTGATTTAACCAAAAGTGTGTACAATATGTTTAAGTTGGCCTTATATAGCCACGAAAATGTAAGCTAAATGCAAGTGAAATGACAAATGAAATTAAGCTTGTGGTGCAAGCTAAGGAAGCTTGTTTCACATACAAATGTACCTACATTTATTTACACAATTGCCACTAAAGGCTGCTTTATTGCCACTAAAGGCCTATTTATTGCCACTCATATTACCACTAAAAGGTGTTGGAATTAAATTCAACTTGAGAGTACAAAATCCAGCCCTTGTTTTTCTGAAGTTGTGTTGAATACAGGAGGAGCTGGAAGAAGATCACGTCAAAGATGAAGCTTGTTGAAGGAAGATTTTATCTTCTCACATGCCAAGGCATTTGTAATGGGTTAAGTGTATAAGAGGCTAATCTTATGATCCTTGTGTTGCATGAACATGACCATTAACATGCATACATAATTTTACTAAAGCATTAAAGTTGTTCATGTTTTAAAAAGAAGTTAATTTGTCATGGTTAAGTTTTTGGAAAAACAAAATATCATTGCTTTAATCGATCACACAAGGATATAATCGATTACCAACTTCTGTTTGATTCTAGAAAAGCCATGAAGAACACTTTAATCGATTACTAACTACTCATAATCGATTACATAGCACAAAATGTAAATCATGATTATTTGTCTTAATTGATTACCATTATACTGTAATCGATTATACAAGTTCATTTTTAAATATGCATGTCTACCTTAATCGATTACCATAATCAGTAATCGATTACCCAGGCTTATTCTGAAATTGTACATGTCTGCCTTAATCGATTACCACAATCAGTAATCGATTACATTAGCTTATTTTAGAACTAAAACATGTTTGGTTTAATCGATTATTTGGAAGATTAATCGATTACATATAACAATTTAATCGATCATAATGATGATTTAATCAATTGCAGTCTGTTACAAAAGTTGGTTATAAATAGAATGTGACTTTGTCTGAAAGATACAACTCTTGACTTCGAAATTTCAAAGCATTCACAAGCCTTCTCAAAGTTAGAAAGGATTTTCTGAGCTAGATAGTTCTTGTCCATCTTTTAAATCTTCATGGTGTATTGAAAGATTTCTTGGACAAAGTTTTCAAAGAGTTTTTGGAGAGAAAGGTCTGGAATTGATTTCTGCATTTCAACTCTGATTGGTAAATCATATTCATTCATATTCATTGGATCATCAAGTTGTCTCTCTCTATTAACTCTTGTTGTAATTTCGTTTTTGAATTCTTGGCTGTTTGTAACTTTTGTAAAGGATTCTTTAAGATTTTTCTAGAGTGGGTTTCTCTAGAGGGAAGAGTAGAGAAGGGTTCTCTATGTCTTAATCATTAGGAATCTAATAGGGTTTTAGATTTTTGTTCTTTATCTAGGTTTGATAAAGAGTGATTGTTGTAAAGCTTGTAAGAACTAAAATTTGATAATAGTGGAACTCTAATCTAGTGTTGATTAGAAGAATTGGATGTAGCTTCTCTTGAGAAGTGAACCAGTATAAATTCTTGTGTTGTTTTCTATTCCTTAATCTCTTCTTGCTATCTTGATCTATGGTTCTTGGTGATATCTACATTACTCAACAAGTTCTATTTTAAGTAATTGTTTTCTTGGGCTGAGTGGTTTGATTGATTTGAAGAATTTTTGTTTCAATTGTGATTAAGATCCTTTATCTTTGATTTTTTAACATTTTTAAAAGGCCAAGTTTAAACCAATTCACCCCCCTCTTGGTTATTGTGTGTATTCCTATTATTTTAAGGTTGGTGTGCTTCTTCATACTTGTCTAAAAGGTGCAAGTTAGCTTTGATGTGTTCTTGAAGGGCTTTAGTTCTAGCTCTTATAATGGGTAATATAAACCTAACCAAAGGAAGTTCTTCAAGTTATTCTTCTTGGCCTTGAGCTTGCAATGGACCTCCATTATTGATGGACTCCTGAACTGAATCAAGTCCTGTTTGCCCCGATTTTCCTTGCAATGGAATCAATTCTTCAATGGAAAGAAAAACAGAGTATGAAGTGCTCTGTTTTTGGACAGCTTTTAGGTTTTTGTGATTTAAGAAATGGAACAATGGAAGAAGATTAGAAGTGGATTTGGATTGACACCATGGAATAGGGATTCCAATAAGTCTTGCAAGAATCACCACAATAGCTAAGAAGCTATTGATAAGAAACAAGAAGTTCTTCACTAAGAACAAGGGAGAATAACTCTCAACCTCTCACACACAAAGTGCATTCTAATTTCATTCAACCAAAAAGTCCTTACAATCTGTTGTTATGTGGTTTATATAGACCATGAAACTACAAGCTAATGGAATGTAAACGCGTCCTAAATGAAATACAAATGTAGCTTCCAAGGAAAGCTATCCAACGGCTACTTAAAACTGAAAAATAGGGCTTCTGCAGCAAAAACGGTAATAATCGATTATTTCGAATGGTAATCGATTATTTTTGAACCAAATAATCAATTACTAACTCTTGGTAATCAATTACATTGCTCATATCGGCATGGAAATTGACTCATGAACAAAATAAACGATTATCGCAGGAACTCACACTTCCACGTAATATATTACATAACAGAATAATCGATTACAGCAGAGCTATCTACAAATCTAACATTTATACAAAGTATTTAATTGATTACAGGCTACTGGTAATCAATTACAATAGATAAACTCAATATTTTGTATCCTTCTTCATGGTTCTCCAAGAGATACAAGTTGGATTGTATATGATCTTGGAGTGTTTGAGCCCTAGCCCTTGTCATTGGCCCTTTAATCACCAAAGGACGTTCCTCCATGTGTAATTCCAAGTCTTCCTTCACTTGCCTTGGTTTTAGGATTGTATCAACCCCTCCTTCTTGAAAAGAACTTGTCCTCAAGTTTATATCTTCATTTGGACCTGCATCATACAAGGAAAGATCACCAACATTAAAAGTATTACTAACACCATATTCATTAGGCAATTCAAGTTTATAAGCATCGTTGTTAATCTTTTCCAAAATTTTAAAAGGCCCATCTCCTTTTTGTTGAAGCTTGGATTTCCTTTCATGAGGAAATCTATCTTTTCTCAAATGAAGTCACACCAAATCTCCTTCCTTGAGTATCATTGGCTTTTTGTGCTTATTGGGTTGCTTGGTGTGATGACCCTGAGACCTGGAGCGGGTGGCGCGAGGCGCCGCGCGGTTAACGCCAGGTCCTTTCTGTAGAAAACCCTGTGGAAGGTGTGGCGAGATCAGCGCTAGGGTTGGCGCGGACAGCGCCAGACTCTCTGGAATCTGGCGCCAGGGGCGCCAGGTTGGCGCTAAGAGCGCCATGGTCTCTGGAAGTTGACGCCTGGGGCACCATGGTGGCGCGAGGAGTGCCAACTGGGTTTGGTGTGGTGCTGATGGCACGGGGTGTGGCGCGGATGGCGCCACAATGTCGGTGCAGCTGGCGCGGATCGCGCCGGACCTCTGGCAGACCAAATATATAAAGGGGGTCGCGTTTTTCAGAGGAGAAAACCCTTCTCCTTCTTTCCCCAGTGCCTTTTTGCCATTGATGAGTATCCCCAAGCTTCCTTGACCTTGATTAGTGACCCAAATCACTTCCAAAGCCCAGTAAACCTCCTAGAAACTAAGTTTGAGCTAGAATCCTTCCTCCACATTCATTGAAACCCCAGAAAACTCCTCCTCTGAGAGAGGCTGAAGAGAACTCGAGCTTGGGCGAGGAACGACGGTGTTTCAGTTGTACGAAGGCTAGGGAAATTTGCCCAGAGGCCTTCCTCATTGGTTCTGAGGTAAGAAACTCGAGTTTCTCCGATTGATTTTGTGATTGCGGTCTTTGATGAATAGTGACCCATCTGTGATAGAGCTAGAATTAGCTCTGGGTCCAGTTGAGAGATGTGTTTAGAATGATGAGAGGAGGAAGGATTAGCTTCCAGTTTGTGATTTGGTGAATGTTGGTTTTGGCTCTAGGTTGTGCATGTGTGACTTGGATTGAGTCACTTGATATTGAGACATGCAAGAGCCATGTTGATGGGCTTGTGGTGCCTGTGAGGCCATGAAAATGGTATCTTGTGAGATAGACCGTCTAAGCCCTATGGAAACCCTGAGTATTTGGGTTGTGAGAGTTGTGATGCTTATTGTTAATGGTTGGTGTTGAGTCTATGGGGACTCTGAGGCCATGTTTGATCTGAGATAGACCATTGAGGGTCTATGGAAAGGCTTGTAGAGGATGAGCCTGAGGAACCTTAGGTAGATAACCTGGGTTGATAGAAGGGACTGAGGTTCCTTTCTCTGAGGCAGTTGAGGACTGTCTGATGAGCTTATGGTTGTTTATGTGCTTGAATGGTCTGTGATATGAGATTGTGTGCCTTGGTAGGGCTTGACACTGTGGGTGGCAGAGACGCAGGCCATAGTTCGAGGTTGAAGCTGTGAGGCACGGCTTGCCAGGTAAGCTCATCGTTCTGGGAATTATTCCTTTTCTCTTGTTTGCCACTCAAGTGGGTGATGGTTGCATGCCATGTTTGATTATATATATATATATGTTTAGGTGCATGCTATGGAGAGAAAGGCCAGTGTGCCCTGTTATTGTTGATAATTGTTGCGAGCCTGAAAGGATAGATCAACGGTGCTTGGAGTGAGACTCAGACCATTCCAGAAATGTGAATATATGATGGCCTAGTGTGTGCTGGGCTGAAATAATGAACCCTAGGATAGACAATGAGATAGTGTGAGGGTGTTTTGGCACCTGTGGCTTCAGGTGTGTGGCCTAGGGCCTTTGGATTGATGAACACTGTGAGAGTGTTCTGTGACTCTTTATGAGATAAGACCATGATATGGTGAGTACTGGAATCTATAGGATACTGGAATAGTATCAGGCTAGATGAGGTTCCCTAGCCAGAGGAAGAGTTTGAGGACTCCCTTGGAATGGCTGATACTTCTTGGGTGGTGCCACTGCTCTCCTCCTAAAGTCCTAAGGATGGATTGCCCTGTATGGATGTTCCTCCTTAGGCAGTGATGATGAAAGTCCTGAGTGGTTATCCTCAGGCCAGTTTTTGAAAGTCCTGTGGGATAAGAGCTCCCGGCGTGGATAGTCTCTCACAGGCAACGGACTGAAAGTCCTGAGGGATGAGAGCTCCCTGTGTGGATAGTCTCTCTCAGGCAAGTGATTAGAGATTCTGAGGGATTGAGAGCTCCTTGAGTGTGGATAGTCTCTCTCAGGTATCTAACTGGAAAGTCCAGAGGGATTGAGAGCTCCCGATGAGGATAGTCTCTCTCAGGCAACTGATGAGTAGTCCTGGGGGATTGAGAGCTCCCTGTGTGGATAGTCTCTCCCAGTCGGTGGAAAGTCCTGTGGGATGAGAGCTCCCAGTGTGGATAGTCTCTCAAAGGCATGTGTTGTGAAAGTCCTGGACGTGATTGCCCCGTGTGGATGTTCTTTCCCAGGCCAGTGTATATGAAAGCCCTGGAGGTGATTGCCCTGTAAGGATGTTCTTTCCCAGGCCAGGCTGTGTAGAGATATGTTGTATCTCTAAGAGAGGGCTTCCCAAGGGGATGAGAGCCTAAGGCCTCTTAGATGAGCCATATCTAGATTCTTTAAGTCCTGAGTAGATGACTCAGGCAATGCTTGTTTTAGTGGATGAGGCGGTGCCTCTCTGGTATGGAAAGTGTCCAGTGGTTGACACTTATGTTAAGGTACCTCTGTGAGACGAGTCTGAGATGGCTTGAGAGACAGTATGAGGTGGGATACCTCTGATGCTGATAGCATCCAGTTGGTACCCAGATAGCTGGGAATGTGTGATAGCCAGGATAATGTCCTAGGCTTTGTTATGATTTGTTTATGTGTCTGTGCTTGGGGGTGAACCAGGGTAAGGGAGGATCTCCCAGAACCCTGAGTTTACCGAGATGTTTATCTCACCCCTGTTGTGGGTTGTGGTTTTCAGGTGCTTCTAGAGGAGAGGAGCTACCACCGGGCAGGAGGCTCTAACTGAGTGTGCTGGAGTGGTCATGGGCTGCAGATGAAGACTAAAATAGTTCTTTTGTTTGATCTCTGTCTTGTACCCTGTTGAGGGATAGGGTGTGAGTGTACACCGGTTGTACTGTACATATGTTGTTGTATAACCACAGATGTGGTCGAAACTATGAGTTGTATGTATATGTACAGGTTATGCTTATGTTGATGAGATTATGTATCCTCCTATTTTATCTGAGTTTGGTTTTGTATGTCTGCCTATGTTGTTGTGTATGTGTTATTTGGATCAGTAGGGGTTTGTTATGTTTATGCTTTGTGTTGTGTTTTTATATTCCATGCATAATGAATCAAGAAATTCGATTCTATCGCTTCCGCACCGCTTTTATATAACGCTGATAGTGTGATTATGATACTATTGATGATAACACATCCGAGGTGTTACACTTGGCATATTTTTCCATTTTCCTCTCCACATTTGCTTTCACTTGTTCATGCATCTTCCTAACATAAGAAGCTTTAGACAAAGCATCACGATTAATCATAGAAGATGTGTTAGGTAATGGCAATAAATCAAGAGGAGTTAAAGGATTAAAGCCATAAACAACTTCAAAAGAAGACATAGAAGTAGTATTATTAACTACTATATCATGATTTCAAATTGCTTTTGATGTAGCATCTAAGAAGTTGACCCGAGGTCTTATTTACCACTTTAGTTTTACCATCCATTTGTGGGTGACAAGTTGATGAAAATAAAAGCTTAGTACCAAGCTTACCCCACAATGTTTTCCAAAAATGACTAAGGAACTTGGTGTCTCTACCACTCACAATACTTCTTGGTAATCCATGTAGTCTAACTACCTTTTTGAAGAAAAAATTAGCCACTTCACAAGCATCATCACTTTTATGGCAAGGTATGAAGTGTGCCATCTTTGAGAACCTATCAACCACAACAAAAATAAAATCCTTTCTTCTCTTGGATCTTGGAAGACCAAGGACAAAGTCCATAGAAATATCAATCCAAGGAGAGTTAGGAATGGGTAAAGGAGTATACAAACCATGAGGCATGAATTTAGATTTAGCTTTATGACAAACAATGCATTGAGAAATAAATCTATGCACATCATGTTTCATTTTTGGCCAAAAGAAATGTTCATGTAACATGGCCAAAGTTTTATCCACCCCAAAATGACCCATTAAATTATTTTCATGAGCTTCTCTTATGAAAATTTCTCTCAAAGAACTTTTAGGAACACATAGTTTTTTTTCTTTGAACAAGAAACTGTCATGTCTAAAATATCCTTGATGAGCTCCTTTCTCACACAATGCAAAGATACTAGAGAAGTCATTATCACTTACATACAACTCCTTCATGTGATTAAAACCAAGCAATTTAGTCTCAAGCATAAAAATCAAGCAATGCCTTCTTGAAAGGGCATCCGCCACTACATTCAACTTTCCTTGCTTGTGTTTAATGACATAAGGAAATTGTTCAATGAACTCTACTGATGTGTTGCAAACACATCTTGTTTTAATATAGTTTTAGATTAGAATTTAGTAAAATGAGTAGTTAAATAGATTAGAATTAATTAAATTTTCTATTTTATTATTTTAAATCTAATTCAATACCATTTATGCATTTCAGGGTCAAAAGAGGAGAATCAAGGGCCAAATAAAGAGAAAACCAAAGTCCCGCGCTATCAGGGCGGTAGCCCACGCTATTAGTGCCAGATGCAAAGAAGAAGGCATTGCTCTCGAATGATCCATGCTATCAGCGTGGCAGTCCATGCTATCAGCGTGGAAGTCCATGCTATCAGCGCGGTAGGCCACGCTATTAGCGTGAATAAGACGAATCCAAGACTGAAGAATCGAAGAACCCACGCTATTAGCGTGAGAACCCGCGCTAGTAGCTCCACTTTTTCGAAAGACCCACGCGATTAGCGTGGGATCGCGCGCTGATCGCGTGGCATTGATTTTGTTTCCTTAATTAAGAATATTGACTTCGAAATTGGAAAAGATAAATGTCTAGTTACTCTAATTAAACCATTCTATAAATAAAGGCCTCTGGGGACTGTAGAAAATATATGTCTTACCAACCAGGATCATCATATATCATCTATTTCACTCTTTCTTTCTCATCTTTTCACCATTGGAAGTCAAGATTCAAGGCAAGGTCACTCAAGAATGTATTATTTGACAGCTTTTGGTTTCTTGAAGCCTATGGCAGGCTGAATTTGTATTGTGGGAAGGCCATGAACTGATGTAACTCCTCTGTAACTTGAATTG
>PYAF01004792.1:13574-36173 GCA_007407185.1 Glycine tomentella
CTTTAAAGCGAATGAACAAAAATAGTTATATTATTTTAAATTTTTAAAAATACTTTTGTGTATAAATGTGAGAGAGCATTTCCAAGTAATTATAAAAAAAATTATGGATAATAAAAGTATCCATCCATAAAAAATATTAATGGACAGATTGGATAAATTTTATAAAATAGATGATATAAATATCCCTCCATAATCAAAGACTTGATTCTTTTATTAATCTTCCAAAGTTTCATTTCAATTTAGTCTTATTTAACTAAAACAAATGGAGACCCAAATACACTACACTTAATATTTTAAAATGTTTGATAATTTTATATAAACTATATTGCTTAATATAAAAATTTTCAAGAATTGAATTAGCATATATTCAAAAGATAATGAAAAGTGACAAGGGAAAGCGAGTCTCTCTCGGTCTCTCGTATCTGGAAAGTGTAGTGTGCAAGAAAAGGATATTCTATGTTCAAGCTAATGGGATTCACATAAGTAATTCATCTGGCTTCTTTTCCGAAAGTTCTTGAAAACATTTTTTTATCGTGGTATTAATAGTAATTACTGTGATGATTAATTTTTATTGAAGAACTAAAACGTATTACAAAATAAATATTTTCTTTTAACATGATTTATTTTATACTCACAGATCAATTAAAAAGTAAATTTTATATTATTTGACTAAAAGACACAAACACTGTCAGTTTATTAATAATTCTTATGAATATTTTTAATTTAAGAAAAGGCATGATAAATAATTAATTGAGCAAATTAATAGTTGAAATTTGGTCAAACCTTTGAAAAGAAAAGGACAGCAGATATCGATAAGTCAAGCAACCGACGAAACAAAGAATCCTTCAACCGAAAGCAAACCAACTAACGACCAACCGACTCGTATAAAATAATAAAATAATCATGTATTTTTTGAATGCTTTATTATATAAAAATCATCTGCGCCAATTTAAGGTTACACAGTCTTTAATATTATTCTTTAATACATATTAGCAATATAATTTTTTAATAAAACTTATTACATAAGATATAATTTCTTTTATGATGTCTAATAAAATATAAAAAATAACAGTATATTTAAAAAAAAAAAAAAGGTGCTCGAGCTAATTTTGCTGGGAACAGTGTGAACTTGCTGCCGAGGTCTACCTCCCCAAATGTAGATAATATGTTTAATATGATATTCATTGTATTTACATCAAGTATTTAGGAATAGAAAATAGATAACTTATATTTTAAAGGCCAAAATATATTTTAAGTCAATAATAATTTAGCAAATTTTATTTCCAAATTCTATTAATTTTTTTTTCGTATTGAATCTTTAATATATCAAAGATTTTTTTAGGTATGTGTCTTTAAAATTTATCGATTAAGTGGTAACATGTCAACTAATTTTTCAAAAAATTATTTGTGACAATTTATAAAGCCTTTGATATTCATTTAAAATTTCAAATTACATTTTCGGGCAACTAAAAACTGTCATAATCAATTAATGTAAAAATAAATAGGAATTTTGTCTTCTTTTTGGTTCGTTGCTTAAGTTTCGATTTCAGTTTCACCACTTTTCACACCTTAAATTGTGATTCAATTAAGCTTAATATAACAAACCACACAATAAATAAATTGGTCTAAGGCACCATGATGAACAAAGGGGGAAAAGGAAAATAAAAATAAAAAGGCCATAGTTCCTTTTACAATAAACATACAACACAACAGGATGTCTCCTTCCTACACAGGGACATATCCAAAAATATTATGATATGGGAACCATACTTATATACATAAATTTATTGGAGCAAGACTCGTATAGATTAATTTTTTATATTGTATTTCAAATTATAGGGGCAATTTATAATTTATTAATATGCATCTTATTAAGAAAATTTAAAAAGATAGTGGGGGCAATTGCCCCCAACATCCACGAAGTGGATTTGTTCCTATCCCTACATACCACCTTTTCCGTTAGCAACACAGTGGGTTGCACTGTCAGACCCAACTCCCCCGCCAACAATGTCACGTTCATCCTCTACTTCGTGTAGAGCGGTCAAGCAATCAAGGTAACATCGTTCGTCGCCTTCTCAAGTGCCAAAACAGATCGAGATCTGGAACGACTAAAGTGTAGTTTGGGAGTTTGAGTATTCGTCGCAAGTACAGGACTCACAAGACCGCAGTGACCCCAAATCCTAGTCTAAATTGCAGATCTGAAACTAGATTTGAAATGCGAAATGATGTCGCCTTGATTCTCCCACACGACTTCTTCATCTTCTACTTAGGTGAAGTTGGGTGACTTCTCTACCTTCTTCCACCCATTGATTTAGAATAGGATTAACTAGACTCACTGGTTTCTTAACCTTCCACACACCATCTTTGAAATAACAAATAGGGTAAGTAGCCAATTTCATTTTTGAAAGTGTGTGGCGCTTATAAATCTATCCCTAAAAGATGAAAAATGCAAAATTTAGTCTTCAAAAGTGTAAAAAATGAGACAAATTTGTCTCACCGTTAACATTAGGAAATTTTCTTATGAGACACGTAGGGGCGAAAAAGTCATGAAATTGATACTCATGTAAACATAGGAATTAAAGTTACTAACAAATACGTCTTTAATTTACAAATTATTGATATTTTCGTCCTTCAATTATACAACTTCTGACAAATAAATTCACAAAATATATAAACCTAATTAGTTGACATCAGTAATAAGATACATGCACCAATAACATATTAGACGTAGAAGTTTTTGATTTTGTTATTGCAAATATTTATTATAATGTATTATAATTATAATTATAATTATAATTATAATGTCAACTTATCACAAAGGAATTAAGACTCGAGAGGAGGCAAGATAGGGGTAGGTTCTCAAATAAAAAATTAGTTTGTCAAATCTTAAATGAACCATCCACAAGATCTCTCATGGACAAATTATGCTTTCAGGGACAAATTAATCTCACTTTTTCTTTGACGTCTATTATAAATATATAGGTGGTCACTAATTGAGCGGAGAAACTATAAAAGAATTGTAGTTCTTGTTGTTAGATTTCTCATGTTTGTTTTCTTCTACTTGTGAATGATCCATTTAAGATTTGACAAATTGATTTTTATTTGAGAACTTGCCCCTGCCTTGCCTCCTATTGAGTCTTGATTCCTATGTGATAAGTTGACATTATAAATATAATTATAATTATAATACATTATACTAAATATTTCCAATAACAAAATTGGAAACTTCTAAGTCTAATGTGTTGTTGGTGCATGTATCATATTACTTATATTTCATGGATCTATTTGTCAATAAGTTGAATAATTAAAGCGTGAAAATGTTAATAAGTGGTTAAATTAGAAGTGTATTTGTCATTAACTTTAGTCCATATGCCCACGTAAGCATTCGTGACATTTTCATCCATGTGTACCACATATGAGAGTTCCCTAACGTTAACTGACGATAGTTAACGGTAGGATGAATTTGTCTCACTTTTTACACTTTCTAGGACTAACTTTTGCTTTTTCATCTTTTAGGAACAGATTTTTCAATGCTACACGCTTTTACGAACGAAAATAGTATTTACCCTAACAAATATCACACTAGAATGAGAAAGTTGAATAGTGTGTTAGATAATCTTAAAACTTTTTCGAAGGATAGCAAATTTTATCTCAAGTTTAAAGAAGGGTGCTCTTAATAAGAGCGTCCAAACATTAAAATAGTTTTTCACAAATAGATTTTAGACAAAAATTTGTGCGTCCAGAGATAAGATTGAAGTAGTTGAAAAATGATCAAGTTATGACAAGCTAAAGTAAAAACACAATGTTTATAACGGTTCACTCAACCTAAGCTATGTCCCGTTTTCCTTCACTAAACTTTAAAGTGTTTAACTAATCACAACTAATTACAAACGAGTTTTTACTCTATCACTCCTAGCTACAACAAGTATTCTCTATGTCACTTCTAGCATACCCTTAATCTCTCCCTCGGATTAAGAACATCCAAGTATTCTTTAATCACTAAGTTACTCCTACCTTTCCAAACAACAGTTTGATTGAATGTCATATTCAAATCTCTCAAAGAAAGGATATACAATTAAGTCTGAACATAACAAATAACTTTGCTAAGCAAAGGATGAAAATTTCTATATTTTATTAAGCGTCCAATCTTTTTTACAAAGTTTCAACACTTGTGTAATTTAGATCAATTTTTTTTTCTTTTGTGTTGCTTCTTGAGGTTGCTTTTATAGGCATCATAAAACTATTCGTTGTCGGATTTGCACCTTCCTCAAAAAAATTTGTTATCAATAGATTGTCTCTTCTGCTACATGACAACTTGTTGAAGAGAAGGAAAGAGAGCGGGGGACAAAGCTACAATGTTTTTTGCGGCTCTCTGCTTCACTATGTTAAGTCAAAAGACATTTATGTCTTAGGACTCCTAATTATTTTGATTAGATTCAAATAAATACAAATGTTAAAAGATGCATCTGATGTGTTATTAGATTATGTTGTGAGTCTGCGTCTAAAGAATCAGATGATAGTAGGCTTAAGCCATCATCTAATACAACATTTAAGAGTTAGCATTTATCTTTTCATTTAATACTCATGTGTCTGAGATTTACTTTGCAGAGACATTCTCCTAGGATCTATCGAAATCCTTATGAAGAATAAATGAAGATCAAGATATGAAAGTGCCTAGCTCCATCAAGAGGTGCGCTCTACTATGCGAACCTACTCTGACTTATAGGAAAGTGACTATCTGCTAAAATTCTCAACACCAAAGCCAACCAGAGTATACTCTCTACATGAAGGAAGGACATGTATTTAATGCAAACAATAAATGCTCCAACGACCATTATCATCATATGAAGAACAAGTGAAGAAATTTACCCGTTATGAGACAATGAACACTTGAACATGAAAGTTATAAATACCAAAAGCTTTGAAGAACAAGGTAATGAACCTTGTGTGAAAATGTTCTTTATTCTTCTTGTAAAAAGATTTCTATTTTTTCTTGTAAAGTTCAAAAGTTCTCAAAACACTTTGAACATATTGAGACAAAAAGACTAAGTGTTGATTGTAAATCCGTCTTTGAGACAATCATAGAATTAGTCAGTGTGCAAACTCAAATAAAAAATCTTTTCTTATTTGTTTAGATCCAACAATGGTTTGGTAAGACAAAGAATATTGAGTGTTGATCAAGTTTGGGATAGAGCTTGATTTGTAGAGTCAGAAGTGGTCATGACACAATACTTGTAACTTTTGGAAAGTTAATGGAACTTGGTGGTTTTTCAAGAACTAGACGTAGTCTTGGTGGTAGAGAAGAACCACTATAATTCCCCGCGTTTGATCTTTAATTGCTTTCTTTTTGCTTTAATTGACCTAGGGTTTGAATTTTTTTAAAAGTTTGAAAATATCTTCTGCTTTGCAAAATCATTTTTCATTGTCTGACTATGGTTTCAAAAATCTATTATTTGTTACGAAAAACTTTGTTGAATTCAAAAAGGCTTTAAAAATTTCAAAAATCACAATTTAACCCCCTTTCTTGTGATATTTACCTTTACACACTACTTCTACGATTGATTTTGTCACTGATGACATTCTATTTGTCTCTACCTTTGTACACTTGAAATTCAAATGTTTGAATACTTTCACAATCATATGTTAAGAGGGAAAATTCAAATATAAGAATGTTTTATGAGCGAATCGTCCCCGACATGCTTTCACGTGTAAGCATAATTGTTTGACATGAACTAACTTAATATATATCATTGTGTAAGTTGGTTATGTCCTTTTGGGAACGTAAAGGCTCATAGTACATAAGAAATTGTTTTAACAGACCATTGGATGCTTGTTTCATTAATAGTATCACATTGAACACTAAATCACATTGAAATTATATCAAGCTTATCCTGTTTCATTTCACATAAATCATTAGTCCATTAACAATTTATATCTTTGTTATCATCAAAACTATTGGTATTTGGATCCTCTAGATATAACATATTTGATTGTTCAAATCTAACAATCTTCAAGACTCACCACCACACCTTTGTAGAGCTTTTGGATGAGTTCTAGGGCGGTCTTCCCATGCATATGATTTGATTCTATTGGTTATTTATTTTTAATTATGTCTTGGAAATGATTAGTTTTGTTAAGGTACTTTAAATCAAGATTTTTTTTTCTGCTTAATTGATTCTAGAGGTTTTTAACTACCATGAATTTAAATTTATAATTCCAAATGAATATGATGATTTTTAAAATCTTTTTAATTTAACGTCCACATTAGTACTTAACTGACAAACCCTAACGGTACAGATTAAAAACAAATTTTTTGTTTTTATCAAGAACCTACAACGAATAAATTTTTTATTAGAGACCCAAAACAAAATTGGTTAATTTATTAGGGACCTAAAACATCTTTTAGCCTATTTTAAATGTAATAATTGTTTTCTTGTACGAACTAGGATGGATACATAGCACGAAAAAAATGATTTCTAATGCACGAAGCATGAACTAGTATGATGGAGAACACGTTAGGGAAGAAAATTCTGGTGGTGAGTTATGCCTATAAAGGGCAAGGAATCATACATATGGTCAAGTTGAGAAAGATAATCATAACATTGAGTACGTATGGTGGTTATTGTTGTTGCAATGGTTACTATGGCGATAATATTTGGAATGCTTGATGTATAAAGTAATGTTGCACAAGGACAAGTGAACCCTATGCAATTGTATCGTGGACTCAAAAGTCCGGTTATCATACCCTAGAGAACACATTAGGGAAGAAAAGTTTGGTGGTGAGTTATGCCCATAGAGGGCAAGGAATCATACATATGGTCAGGTTGAGAAAGATAATCATAACAGTGAGTACGTACGGTGGCTATTGTTGTTGCAATGGTTACTATGGCAATAATATTTGGAGGCTTAATGTATAAAATAATGTTGCACAAGGACAAGTGAACCTTATGCAATTGTATTGTGGACTCAAAAGTCCGGATATCATACCCTAGAGACTAGTTGTGTTTTGAACTATTCAAATTGCATAAACTAAATAATTTTGGGGATTTCATCTTGTGTTTGAGTTTGTTTCACCAATTGTGCCAAGAAATATAAACTAAGTTAAACAAGCAGTTTTTTAGAAAGAAATATATGAACAAAGACAAGTCCAAATTATGAGTTCGCATCTACTCATTTCCCTCTAATTCCAATTATAATTGAGAAGCCTAAATTAATGATTAATTTTCATTTGCTTCTTAAATTAACTGTAAGCCTATGTCAAGGTTTGAAAATATTCTTCCCCCAAAAATAATCCTCAATTGTTCATTTGGGATTTGATTTAGGGTTCATGATAAGTTATAGAGAGGTTTGTAAAATGAAGATTCATGCCACCAGTTTGATCATGCAAGTTTTATCAACCCTATTATTCCACAAGTCAATTAATTCTGATTAAATGGTTACTAACACTTAATCAACTATAAATTAAAGTGATCAATTCCAATATAAAGATACGAAAGTAAAACACTACGATTAACTAAATAACATCGGAGAACTCAATTAAAATATAGAATTAAAGTACACGGGTACAACTACATCATAATACAAACTTTAAGGATTTAGCCAACAATGGTCACAATACAACCAAAAATCATACAAAATAGCATTCAAAATTAAAGAGATTGAAAATCCTTACAGATAATGACCCCAATTGTTCCATGCGTAGTCCTAAGCTCAAGAAACCCTTGTTGTGCAAAACTAAGTGAAAGATATACTCTCTTCCCTTTTCCCCTTCTATTTATAATTAAAATGAAAAAATATCCGACTTGGAAGGGAGCACAATCGTGTAGAATAGGAGCACAGTCTTTCTCAGAAAATAGTGGCGCTAAGGGTCTTTTTATGAAATTTGGAGAACGACCATCCTGAGGGTGTTTTGGGATTAGCGCGACCATGCTCTGAGGAGCACAATCGTTCTCAAAAAATCTGATTGTTTTCCAATTCTTGAAAATCAGAGCATGGGTCTGTTGGAAGGAGCATAAGAGTGTTGGAATAAGCACGACCATTTTCCCAAAGAGCATGATCATTCTCTTCACCAGAGTTCACTTTTTTGTCCCTTTCGGCTCTTTTCACATCAATTGACTTTGAGCTCTTGCCTAACACAAAATTACATAAAATATGAACTTTGCCAACAAATTTAGTGAAAAACATGGTAAATTAGGGCAAAATCAGGGGCTCAAACTCAGTCAACTAATGGATTATCAAACCGCGCTACTCTTGAGCATTGCTTGACTGCAAGCAATTATTCTAGATTAAAGACAAGCATAGTTTTCCATGAAATCAAGGAACCGTTCCAAAAATATCCTTAATTTATTAAGAGCATAAGATAAAGAAATAAGAATGAACAAACAACCACAAACACAAGATGTAACTCCATATATTTCTATTAGCTTTGAATTTTGACCCAAATGTTCACTTCCACAATGAGTAGGAGATCGCTCATCTTACCACTCTCATTGTTTCATAGGACAAAGAGAAGTCACTTAGATCATGACTCAAGAAGCACACACCTAGTTTACTTATCAATTAAGTCAACCTAAACAAAATTATAAAATGCATGATAGTGAGGCGTTATAGGATGTAATGGGGCCAAGGTGCAACAAAGGTGGGTAGTGGAAGAATAGGAAAACAAAGAGCTCTAGACGTTAACATGTACTCAGTGACTTGCTACAAAAAGAGGAGCAAAATTTCTTTTGTATTAATTATATCCCAAAACTTATTATTTTGAAAACATTGCATCTTCTACTACTAATTCATCAAATTTTTATTTCATTTTTATTTATTTTTGGAAGGCTTTTTGACTACCTTGCTTTTATTTCCATCACAGAAAAAAAAAGCATCATGGATAATTTCCCTTTAACCACATACTAGCTTTTAATTGCAAGGTAGTTGCTTAAGAACCGAGGTGAGAGAGCAGTCCAATTACTCTGGTAGCATTTGGGGGTTGCCTAGCCATTTGGATGGTTCCCAAAAACATTGGATGAGGTCTATACACCTCAACGTCTACCATAGTCCAATGACCAGAGGTTGGCATGGTTGAATTCGACAAAGAATTAGTCTTCACCTCCAATTGACCATGGTGGTTGTATTCCTCCTCTTTGGCTTTTCGAATCTCATCCTGTACCAGGGGCTTGACAATATCTTCCAGATGTTGAGAAATCTGGTACATGATGTCTTGTACTCCTATCTCCATCAGTTGATGGATATAGGAAGGTGCAACTATAGGATCTAACCCTTGAGAAAGGGAACAGAAGTGACAATAATTACACGATTGTGAGAAGGAACAACTACAATATATGGTTCCTGATCACCTATACCATGTTGTGAAAGTAGAGGAATAAAAACGATGGTAGTTACAAAGTGTGTAACAACATGATCATGTCCCATGTCACCTACATGATGCGGGTGATAAAGAGGTCGTCTAGAAGCAATGGTAGTTGGTGGACTAACAACTACCTGAGTGATTACATCCTTGTGATAGTTGTAACTGTGTGCAACTGTTTTCCAACTCGACTGTTAGAAGTATTTCTCATTTTTGGAGTCAAATTCATCTTTAAATCTTGAAGGATGGTGAAGGGAACTTTAGTTGGAGATGTCTGGAAGTCCCACCAGGCGTGCCAATTTTATGTTTGTGTGAAAATTTGTCTATATTTAGTCTTCGTGTTGACTAACTACCAACAAGTGATTCCCTTTAGGCGACTGACTTGAGGAAGGGATCATGTTCTTCAATTGGATTCCTAGTCAGCTCCAAAGAGTTTTCTAGCAGTCGATGAACTGAAGTTTCTATACTATGCTACTCTTATGCAAACTTGTGGTAAAGGAAAATTGTAAATGACTAAAAGCTATAAAGAAAAACTGTAAAGAAAGTTGCAAATGACTGAATGAGTAAAGGAAATATGTAATGGCTGAAAGAGGCTATAAACAGCTGAAAATGGTAAAGGGAAAGTTGTAAATAAAGAATATATGACTGGAAAAGAGTAATTTGATTGATTTGGTCATGGTCCTTTTTTAAAATCTAAGGTTGTCAAATTTATAGAGTTTTCTAAACAAGTGTTAGTTGTTTACAAGGCAATTCAATTGTTTACTAATAACTACCCATGATCCTAGATTTTAGGAGACCATGAATTACATGATTTTAAATTCCTAAGCTGTTGAATTTTGTTGAAATTGTGGCCCCACATTTCTTAGAGTTGTTGCAAACAAACAACTATTATTTTCCATTAACAACTTCTCTTATTTTTAAGGAATCATGACAGATGCATTTGACCTTGGAAAATATGTTTGCAACTGTCTTCAACATTCAAATACTCCTTTAGACTTGGTCTTTAATGAAATGATACTGATTAAACTCTTTAGCATTAGCCGCCAGTTTTTAGCCAACAAAAATTAGTCGTTAGCCATTAGCTGACAGAAATAGCCGTTAGATGTCAAAAATGATTCTTTTATCTGTTAGCCATTATGAAGTCATCTACTGAATTAGTAGTTAGCCAACGATAAACGACTAGCCTCAGTAACAAACAATTTTGTGTTAACACATATTATTGAAAATATCCACATCCAAGACAGGATATCTATTTATTAAAAATATTCACATCTAGGATGGGATGTTAGATACCTTCATATGGGATGTAAAAGGCAGTGAGATGTTATTGCATGGATATGAGCTTATAGACCTTAGTGACTTTAGGATCAATATTGGTTTCGGGAAACAATGAATTAAATTTAATGATTATGGGAATTACTGAGTTGTGTTTGTAATATTTATTTGAATGCATGGAGTGTTAATGATATTTATTGAATAAAAGTGTTATGTGAATAATTGTGCTTATTTTAATTTAAATTTATTGGAGTATAATATCATATTTTATTTTAAATTCTTTTGCGGTACCAAGGTTGAGTTTTTTTGGATTACCGCATCAGCTGAGAACAACATTATTTGTGAACTTTTTTAAAACTTGTTTTATTTTTTTGGGATTATTGTCTCATTAAAAGTGTTGTTTTCAAACCATGAGGAAGAAGCTATTGAAATCGAGGAGACTTGAGGACTTAGTTTTCATTTAGTTACATGTGTTTTATAATAAAGTGTTGTAGGTGGCTTATTCTTTTATACTTTAAGCATTTTTTTAGATGCTTATATTTGATAGTAGTGATTTTGATTATGTAAATTTATCTATAAGATTTGAAGTATTTCAAACCATTGCAACTTCTAAAATCTTATATTGTAGATGTTTTAAAGTTTAATTTTTATTATAATGAAGGACGTTATAGGATGCTAATCTTGAGGAAGAGACAAATGAGGATGCAATTGAGCTGCTTTGACCTTGTGGCCAAGATTTCTGTGTATGCCAATGTTTGGTTGTAGGAATTGTAACATACCCAATTTTAGAAAGTAGAAATAAAGTTGTATTAATGATCAGGAGTTTCCCTAAGTATTATTTATAATAGTTACCTTTATATTATGCCTTATGAAATAGGATAATAGAACTGACATGGGATGTTAAGGGCCAAGGTGGGTTAAGGCCCAATAGACCCCAAACACATACATGACTATTAGAGGCGGTGAAAGGAGAGAAGAAAAAAGAAAGGAAGCAAACTGGGAAGAGAAGAAAAGACAGAAAAAAAAAAGGTAGGATAAGGAATATAGAGCTTTGTGCCTAGAGTTGGAAACCCAGAGGTGAGTGTTTCCTCCTTGTCTTTCCACACCCTTTGATTGCATGATTTCCCATTTCCCCCCCTTTGAACCCTAGGTTTTGAGATTTATTGAGGAGACCACCAAGCATCAGGAGCACCAAAGAATAAAGTGGACTTAGCTCAAAGCATGGAGCTCTTCATAGTTAATATTTTTTTTATCTTTCCCTTAGATTTTTCAAAGTCAAGCATATAGGCAGTGTGGCAGTGTGGCAGTGTGGGGTCATGTTTTAAGTTACATCCATGTTTTAGCCATAGTAAGAGTTGTTGGGATCATGGTGGATGATGCCACCAAGTTCATGCAGGTTAGTCAGAGCTTGCCTCCATGCTTTCTTGGTGAGTGCTTTCCCATATCCTTCCTAAATTATTACCTCCTATAGTTGTTGGTGTATGCTTTTACTCTTCCCATTTATATTTTAATTGGGTAAGTTGTGAATACCCCAAAGCATTATGTCTTTTATTATGGGATGATAATGTTTGAATTTTAGACATCTCATATAGGATTTGGTCATGTTTGAATTATAAATATATTATCTTAGGATTTAAGTATCTCATTTTATCTTGGGAATTAGATATCTTATCTTAGTTTAGGAGAATGATATGAAAATCAAGAGATGTGAACAAAGTAATTTGGGACATTGTTTTGATGTGTAAAATTAGTTATGAAAGGTATTCATAAAAATGTAGCCCTATATCTTAGATAATTGTATTAGCTTTCAAACAAGAAGATAATCAACTTGGTAGGAGTATTATAACTCTAGATATCGTGGTTACACCTCACAGAGGTCATAGACGCATAAGATAAAATGATAGAAATAACTCCTAAAACTTAAGATATGTTATACCAATCATAAGACTAAGTAGATGGTTGTTATAGTGGGTACGTGTTATAGAAGTAAGATTCATTTGGTGTATGTGAATTAATTGAATGATGATGTTTAGATATATATGTTAATGTTACAACAAGAATTATGATATATATATATATATATATAATGTGTGTGTGTTGTGCAAGTAATGAACAAGAGATATGAGTTATGAGGTAACCAGCTGGTGAAGTTGGGAACAAAGTAGTCATAATCACTTCCCGCCACTTGGTGAAGATATCCATATTGCTTGGGCTAAGATCAAAATGCTTGAAAACAAAGGAATGTAGCTTATCTTCAATATCTTCCAGCACTAAAAATAACTCGTTTGACTAACAAAAGGTGCAAATACTTACATGAAGGCATATTCGGCAAGTAATCTTCTTGGGAGTGGATTGAATCAATCCTAATTGACTTGCAAAATAGTGGCGATAATAGGCTTCAAGGACTATTTTATTGTTTCTAGAGGTAGGGTTCACTCCATATACTAAACCTCTAGTTGTTAAGGTTGACACCCAGTTGTTCCTAGCCAAAATATTTCCTTTAGCAAGGATAATCATATCAGAAAGGTCTAATGAGGACTTGTCAACCGATGTTGCAAGGGGTGAGGAAAAAGCAAAGGCCAAAATCAACTGTCATAAGCCAAATGACAATAGAAAAAAATCGAAGCTTTGAAAGCAAGAAGGTGTACCAAGGCTTTCCTATAGCAGATGTATCCTTCTTTAGTCATTAATAGGCCAACACAAGGGTAGAAAACATATAGACAATACAACCAAGCCCACAACACCGAGAACCACATGGGCCTAGTGACAATATTGAATTCTGAATTGTTGTCTTCCAAATTAGAAATGAGGTTGAATATTCCTCAAGAGAGAGTCAACAACAATAATGGGCCTAAAGCAAAATTACGAGCAGAAGTAACAACACGAAACCATTAATAATTGTTGACCAAAACCCTAGGATCCCAATCAACACGTCCTTTGGTGATTGCATATCAACAACTGAGAGCATGACCATATCATAAATTTCTCATTCCTTTCAGTCATTCTTGTACACGACGACTACCCTTTTGAGCCAAGTTTGGTATTCCATAAGGGATTTTGGTCATGTCTAAAATTTGTGAATTATACACCAATCATAGGTGATATAAGGGGGGGTTTTCGTGATTCAAGAGTTTGACCATAGTTTTGTTATTGTCTTCACCTTTGATCATATGACAAGGGCCCAAGAAGAATTCTTGGTGAACCTTGTCAGTGGAAATAAGGGTGTGAGTAGTGGAATGGGTTCAAGCTTAGGCAAGTGCACTGATTTAGTAGATTGATTTTGAGAAGCATGTTTCTCATTGGTCACATACATGATTTGGGGCATAGTGTAACACCCTGAAATTTTGATTACTGAAAATATATGTTTGATGTATTTCTTGTGTTATTTTATTATTTTATTATTTTAGATTAGTTGAAGTGTTGTGTAAATTATCCTTGTGCAACTACTTGTTGTGGATGTTAGTTTATGTGAAGTTTGTTTGATCTATGTTTAAAATGTGTGATTGGTAGTTTGACCCAAAACCTATTTTAGTAAAACTACAATATCAAACTCGTTAACCGTTGGATCGCCTTCAAATTTTGAAAATCGGATCACAACCCATCTCTTCATGTTTTGACCGTTGCGATTTGCAAAATATCAACTGTTGATGTCTCGCTAAGCACAATTGAGGAAATTGCCCTGAGCGAGCAAAGCTCACTAGCTCGCTAAGCGAGATCTGCAGCTGATAAATACGTTCAGCAATGCCAAAAAATGCATTTTTCACTTCTCTCTCTCTTTCTAAACTCTCAGCCTAACCCTAAAACCTCCTCTTCCACCACCGGTGACCGCCACGAGTCGCCGTCGCTTGCCGTCAGACCACCGCACAAAGATGAACACTTTAATCAGAGCAGAATCTTCAAAACTCAACTCAAGGATTCGGTAGAGAACGGAGCCTCTAATCCTCCTTTCTTGGTTTCTTCGAGGTAACCATATTTTCCTTGTCTTCTCTTAGTTAGTTTAAGTTTCTTTTAGTATCTCTTGTGATTTGGGTATCATTATTAGGTATTTTTACATTTTCTTTGAAAACCCTTTGAAAATGAGACATTGTAAAAGTTTCCTTTTATAAATTTAATGTCATTTTTGTGACCTTCGTTGATCCCCAGTTACATTGGTGTGATCGGAATTTCAAATTGATGTCCTTTTGATGTGGACTTCCAAAACATCGTTTTAGCCCCTTTTAAATTTGAGTGGGTATTTGATCCCCAATGTTAATGTTAACCTTGTCTTTGAAATCTATACTAAATTGTCTTCGATTTGGTATATAAAGCTCTGCGTTTGGGCCAAATCACATGAACTTGAGAGATCTCAAAACAACACTGCGAGGAGCTAACGAGAGAATTTATATATAGGTGGGGGGAGTTTATTATTTGTTTACAACTTTTGATACCATAGTTGGGTCAGGGAACCCAATTATGGGATGCATGTTTGTCCCTGTTGTGTACTGGTTTTCAAGAAAAAATTGTGTTTTTAACTAATGGGATGCGATATATTTATTATTGATGTATGTTTGTCCCTGTTGTGTGTTTGTTTTCAAGAAACACTATGTTTTTAACTAATAGGATGCAATGAATTTGTTATCGATGGATAAAACTGAGAATAATGTTGTTGTTGTAATGATTGAATTTTTGGAAAAAGTTTTAATTACAGAGGAGACTCTACCCAAAATTTTATAATATGTTCTTCTATTTAATTTTTTTTATTAAATTTTAGGGTGAATGAGTTTTTTTTTTCTATATTGTAGTCCTTCTCTTTAATTTAGAATTTTTCTAAAATACCAGTCTCGTGGTATTATGGATTGTGAATGTATCAGATTATGTTGTTGATGATATTGAGATTGAGATGATATTGATGTTGATGATGACATAGATGAGAGATGATGTTGATGATGTCATCGTGATGGATATATGTTGTATGTAAATGGGAGGTGCATTGACTTGTTGGATATCCCTAGGAGGGAAGATCATGAGTTTAAGAATTTTAAGCATCCTTGGAGAAGGAAAGGGATTGCTTAGAATTTTTAACTATCCACGGTCAGTGCATTGATGGACCCATGTTTCATACTTCATAATTGCATGGAAATAGAATAAAGGCAGTATGTACCTATGGTTTTTCTAAGGATAAAAATGTGGGTACTTGGGGGCATGTCACTTGATTTGGAACTCCCTTGTGAAGCAAGCTGATCACCATGGGGGGGGGAGTGGCCAGTGCACGACAGGATGACCTCGACAAACTACTGAATCATTTTCCTAAGTGAGAGTATCATATGGGTACGCTTAGGCTATTTCCTGACAAATGGTACCATATTACATTTGAGAGTTGAGTCAGGTGCATGCATCATTTTGAGCATAATTGATTTGAATTGTAGAAAAAGTTGATGACTAGTTGGTTGAGCATATGTTGAACTGATTGATTATTATTGAGAGTGATTGTGGTTATTATTATTATTATTGTTGTTTTCTTGCTAATCATTGTTATATGATATTTGTTAATCTTGTATAATAAACTCACCATTGCAATTTTGTACCATGTGGTTGATACCTGTGATGATTGCGAACCTTCGTTCATGGGAGCAGATGAGTAGCAGTAGGTGACATTGGAGGAAAATCCTTTTTGTTAGAGCTGCCAAGCCGACGTGATAACGTTGAAATTCATTTTGGAAAAGAGTTGTGTTTTGTTATCAACTCTTTCTTAGTTGGTTCCTTGATTCTTTTTTGTTGGACATGTAAATTCCAAGCTTAGATATATGTAAAAACTAAACTATGTTCTGACATATGAATGACATATAATGGTTCAATATATATATATATATATATATATATATATATTCGCATTTGTGCATTGTCTGATGAGTGTAGTATTGCAAAAAATTTACTCGCATGTTTAGAGCAATGATATCACAAGGTGAGTCATCACACTATTAGTGGTTTGAAAGAAAAAGGGGGAAATGAGATAGAGAAGAACATAACTTTGGATATTATAAAGGAAGATTTGAAAAAAAATTGTTTGTGGATCATAAAGACAAAGGGGGATCAAAGATAAGCTGAAACCAAATTTTGAAAGTTGAAAAAAGTGGTTGTAATTGATAACAAGAACTTGAATATGCCTGGTGTTTTGATATTTTTTTCTAATTGTTCGAGGCAAAGATATATGGTTTTGAATTTCAAATGACACAAAAAGGGGGCCAATCATGTTGGCCCAAAATAGTTAGCTAGCGACGAAGTAGCAATTGACAACAAACAAATGACATGATTAGTTCATGAAACAACGACTATTTTAGCTAACAAAGGAGATAGGGACAAAATTGCCAAAAATAATTGAGCAACACCCATTTATTTGTATTTGTAACAACATAAGGGACGTGGGAGGCACCATTTAGAATGGATAGATAGTTGAAAACATGTAAACCATGATTTCCAAGATTTTAGGATAGTTATTAGGAGCCGAATTTGAAATGTATTTGTCTTTATCCCTATAAATATCATGATGTAAAACATGTCCACAACATTCATAAATCAAATTACCCTTATCTTGCTCAATTTTACATTTTTATTTACTGTTTTTAGTGCCTTTAAATTGCAATTTTTTTTTTACTTTTAAGGTCTTTACTTTAGCCGTTGTTTAACATTCCTTTGTGGCAATTTCATTTAGGAGATAGAATCCTTTGAAACACCACTGCTGGAAAATACTTTGGAGTGGACCAGGAATCTAATCAAGGAACAAATAAAGTCGCTTCCTTTAGACAATCACTACAAGGGAATTGATTGGTGTTAGTTGACGCTACAAATAATCAGATTTCACACAAGACTATCATTTTTTGTCTTCAAATATAATGTTAATACCATTTAGAGCATACATTATATGTAATTTTATATTAAAATAAGTGACAAATCATCGCTTTAAGAAAATTTTAAAATTTTATTAATTATTTTCAAGTAAATAAATGTTTTTATTTTTGAATGTGTAAAAAGTATAACAATTATTTAATTGATGTTTCGAAAAACAAAAAGAGATCTTATTAAACATTTTAAATGAATAAAGAGACTATTTTACTAATTAAGACTAAAAATAAATATAATTAATTGAATTAAATTTATTTATTTATTTGATAAAAATAAATTAATTCATATTTTCTTATCTTCAATTTAAGCAATTAAAGCCCAATCCAGTTAGTGGCCAACGGGTTGTCGGGTAGGTAATTTGCAAACAAGCTGCATCGAAACATAGAGTTGGTTATAAATAGTGTTGTCAAAACGAGTTCAACTCGCAAGCCAACCCGTTTTAGCTCGCCAAAATTGGTGGGTTAGGTTGGTTAAAAGCTGACTCACTTTGATCCCGGGTCAATATAACCCGGCCCACTTAACCCGCAATCCACCCAGGTTAAACTCGGGTCAGTCGGGTTGGCTCACGGGTTCAATTAAAAAAAATATTGATACACAGCAGCAGGCTAGCAGCACTCACGGACCACGGTCACGGCTTTTCACTCTCTCAACAGTAGCCACAAAACAAAAGTGACAAAACAAAAGGGGAAAAGGCAAACCCTAAAACTCTAAAAGCTAAGCTCCTCCAGCCTCCATTCCTCCAAGAGCAATTGAGCAAGACCACCAGTCACGCACTCACGCTACAGCCTCCGTCCCACTCGCAGACGTTGACGTCGCCGTCGCCACCGCTACTCAAGCCCAATGCCACCATGCCACTCCCACTCGCTAGCTCAGCCACTCACTCCCTCCCACTACTCACCGCCGCTACTCACACGCCACGTTGCAACCGCTACTCACCGGTCACCACTACTTCATTTCTTGACTCTTGAGAACGGTATGCTTTTGTTCCTTATTGAGTTCATGCTAGAGTAGTGTTAGCAATCATCTGGCTACAGTAGTACCCTGCTTGATTTGATTTGCTTTGCTTATGCGGATCTGAATTCTGAACAGAACTGCTCACGTGATCCTCATCCTGGGTGTAGTGTTTTTTTTCTTTTTTTTTTCATCAAATGCGCGAGCGATCCTTTTTCTTGTGCTTGCAAACTTTATGCTTTCAAGTTCTCAAAGTGTTCATTGATTTTGCTTGCATATACTAGAGATATTTATATTGTTATTGATGCTTTAGTGAGAAAAAGATTGGCTAGCAGTCGCTTGGAAATATATGTCTAACGTTGGTTTAAAAAAATTTTGTATAACGTAAAAATTAAATACAAAATTCAAAAGGATTGGTGCTCAATTTCTAGTTCTAAACTTTGAATTAAACAATTGAATTTTGTTCTGCAAATGCTTATGCATGATTGTTTCATTTCAATTGGTTAATTTAGTGTGATAATTGGTTAATTTTGTTATGCAAATTGGTGTTGTTAAAGCTCTCTGTCTTGTGTGTATTCATCTTCATAGTATGGTTAATTTAGTGTGATAACCACTATTTGCAATATAGTCTCAGCTGTATTAAATTAGGTTCAAGTGGACAAGACTGTTAGCATTGGGTAAATTGGTTATTCTTGTTGTTGTAGATCATGAAACGATTATGTAACAAAAAAAAACATGAAAATTGAATGAGCAGTGAGTATCTAATCTTACTCAAATTTCCTGATTTTCTCTTGACACCATGAGACCACCACCAACCCATCTAGTTGCATTAATTTCCTGATTTTCTTATGACAGAATAGAATCTGATATTGTGCATCAAAGTGTTATTCGAATGGATGATGTTAGTTATAGTAATTTGAATGAACTTGGTGATAAAAGCCCAAAGAGAAATGTAAATCCAAATGTAGATGAAATTAAAAATAAAGAGACTGAGTGAGAAACTGCAAGTAAAAAGGCAAAATCTTGCACTTCTGATGTTTGGAGACCTTTCACTAAAATTGGGGTAGAAGATGGAAAAGAAAAGGCTAAATGCCATGGGTGTGGGCAAAAGTATATGATTGGCGGTACAAAGATAGGTACTTCAACCTTATTGCATCATGTAAAAAATGTAAACTTATCCCCAAATATCATGATATGGCTGCCATGATTATTGATCATGCAGGTAAGTTGAGGTCTAGGGAAATTGACCATAGACGTGTGCGTGAAGTAATTTCAATGGCTATTATTGAACATGGTCTTCCTTTCAACTTTGTTGAATACAAGTGGATTAGGGAGTTGCATTCATTGTTAAATCCGGAAGTCAAGCATTATAGTAGAAACACTGTTGTGTCTGATATTTGGAAATTTCATCTTGAACAAAAGGACAAGTTGAAATTGTTAATGCATAGAAGCCGTAATCGAATTTGTTTGACATCTGATTGTTGGACTGCATGTACTGTTGAGGGATACATTTGTTTGACTGCTCATTTTGTTGATAACCAATGGAATTTGAATAGCAAAACTCATGCTTTTTGTAAAATGGAACCTCCACATACCGGGTTTGATTTGGCTGAAAAGGTGTTTAATTGCTTGAAAGATTGGGGAATAGATAAAAAAATATTTTCAATTACTTTGGACAATGCTAGTGCCAATGACAATATGCAATATGTATTGATTTAGCGATTATCCTTGCAAAATAGTTTGTTATGCGAAGGTGAATTTTTTCATGTGAGATGTAGTGCTCATATATTGAATCTTATAGTTCAAGAGGGTTTAAAGATTGCTAGTGGTGCTTTGCGCAAGATTAGAGAGAGTATCAAATATGTAAAAGCATCAGAGGGAAGAAAGATAGTGTTTAAGGAATGTGTTGATGAAGTTGGGGGTATTGATACCAAGGTAGGATTGAGATTGGATGTTTCCACTAGATGGAACTCTACATTTGTTATGCTTGAAAGTGGACTCAAGTATCGTCGTGCTTTTTCTAACTTCTCTTTATGTGATAGAAATTATAAATCATGTTCATCAAATGATGAGTGGATAAGGGGAGAGAAGATGTGTGAATTCTTGAGGCCATTTTACTTGATGACTAATTTGATTTCCGCTACATCTTATCCTACTTCTAACTTATACTTTATGCATGTGCGGAAAATTGAAAGTTTGTTGAGGGAGAATGCCAAAAGTGATGATCCGGTAATTAGTGAAATGGCGCAGAGGATGCTTGGGAAGTTTAGCAAGTATTGGGATGATTATAGTGTCATTCTTGCAATTGCGGCTATTCTTGATCCATGAATGAAATTTGATGCATTGAAGTTTTTTTTATAACATACTTGATTCTTCCACTTCTGCAAATAAGCTTGAACACATCAAGAATAAGATATACAAGCTTTATGAAGAATATGTGAAACAAGATATAGGTGAAGGAAGTGCATCAAGCTCTCAAACGAATCTATTGACACAATCTTCCAATCCGGAGGATGACCATGACATGGATGCAATTCATGTAAGTGTGTTATTTTGCTTATTAGTTATTAATTTTAATTTCAAGAATCCACTTGTTTGTGCTTGTTTTACTTAAATTGATGTTTATTTTCTTTGAATTGTTTTGAATTGCATAGGAATATATAAATTATGTGAGCCAAAATGTTTTGGTTAATGGTAAGTCTGAATTGGATATATATTTGGATGACGAACACCTAGAACCAAGTTTAAATAAGAAGCTTGATGTGTTGAAGTGGTGGAATGATCAACAACATCGTTTTCCAATCCTTTCAAGAATGACTTGTGATTTGCTAAGCATTCCAATAACTACAGTTGCTAGTGAGTCTGCATTTAGCATTGGTGCTCGTGTGCTTCACAAATACCGGTGTTCCCTTCTTCCCGATAATGTTCAAGCACTTATTTTGACTCGTAATTGGATAAATGGTTTTTCTCCTATGGCTGAAGGTAGTATTTTATAATCTATCTTTACATTAGTCTTAATTTATTGTTTACTAATAAACATTCATTTTAATTTTGATCTTTCTTTTTGAATTGTAGATGAAGATAATGGAGAAAATGAAGATGACGAAGATCAAATTGATTTGTCAAAGCATGATTCCAATACTCTTCGGTCTTCATAGACAAGTTAATATTGATGATTGAGATATGAGAATTTGACATTGGAAGAGTTAGACTGATGTTTTACTATTTTAATGTTGTTGAACATATTTATGTCAGTTTGTTTGAGTTTCATGCACACTTAGTTTAAATTTGATGCAGTTTGTAATATTTAAACTTACTTAGATTGGTTTAATTTGCATTTTTCTGCACTTATTTTGTGGTTTTATGATTTTTTTGATTTTTTTTAAAAAATTGAAAGTGAGCCAACCCGCAAGCCAGCTCAGGAGCCAGCCCACGAGCCAACTCGCGGGCCAACCTGCATAACCCACCAACCCTGGTGGGTTGAGCCGGGTTGGCAAAAAATTGACCTACCACGAAAGTGAGCCAACTCGGTCCGGCTCACTTTTTAGCCAACCCGTGGTGAGCCAACTCGGTGGGTTGGGCTGGCCCGTTTTGACAGCTCTAGTTATAAATGTTGACTCTAAAGCATATGTTACTTGTAGCAATTTTCGAACGAGAGAATTTAAGACAATTAAAACGGAAAATCCAAACAACAAAGGTTAGCACCTTATTTTTGGCAAAATTAATTAAAAAGTTAAATAGAAGTTGAAAAGTGCAAAATTTGTTTATTAAATTATAAATATTTTTACAATTACTGTTAAAATAATTAAAAAGTGTAAAATGATAGAAAAATAATAAAATTATAATTTATTTAAAATGGTAATAAGAAAAAAGAATAAATATATTAAAGATAAAAGTGGAAGAAAATATAAAAAATTAAAAACAACTTTTTATAAAATATTATATCAAGTAATATTTCAAGAAATGCTTGAAGCTACTAAGACTTTGTTTGGAAAAACTAGCTTAAAAGTTAGTTTAAAGCTGAAAAATTAACTTATTAAATTATATTTGTTTGATACTATTAGTTGTTGAAATAACTGAAAAGTGTAAAATGATTGAAAAATAATAAAACAATGATTTATTTAAAAGGATAAACATAC
>PYAF01004792.1:36273-50040 GCA_007407185.1 Glycine tomentella
AAATATAAAAAGTTAAAAACTACTAAGAAGTTACTTAAAAAATTTGTTTCTCAAACAACCAAACAAGTTTTTAAACTAATAAAAAAAATGTTAGAAACTAACTAAAATATCTTACTCAACATAGCCTACGAAAGTAATAAAAAACATGTTTAATGAACAATCAAACAAGTTTTTAGTTAATAAAAAAATAAAAATTAACTGAAATATCTTGTTGAATATAATATATGTACAAGTTATTTTAAATACATTCTTTATTATTAACATATTTATTAAAAATTACAAACATTTTGTAAATCTTATGTTTTACTTAATAAATTTCATTTATAATTAATTTAATCATTTTTAATAAATTTGAATTAATAACAAAAAATATATTAGAAGAAATATATTAATGTGTATGTTGTTGGCGTTCCTCGTGTACACATTTCTTACACTATAAAATAAATAATTCCATCATATAAGGTTAATTAATTTTTTAAAAAACACAGTTATTCTATAAAAAATAATTTTTGAAGAAACAAATAGAAGTTGCTTCTTAAAAAAGTAAAAAGTTGTTAATTAGTTTTTTTTAGACAAACACATTAAAAGTAAAAAAATATTTATTTTATTGATGTTTAGTCTTTTAAATTTGTATCACTTTCATTTTTGTTTTCAAATTTAAATTTACTTTATTTGGTATCTTAATTTCAAAATTTTTTGAGCTTCTCCTGACTATTTTTTGTACCGTTTAAATGTATAATTTTTGGTGGTTTTTGACTGCTAAAAGATTAAAAAATGATTCTGTTTTTTTTTTTTTTTCATTATGAAAATTGAGGAGTTTAAAAACAAATTTTTTTAAAAAATAAAAATAAACAGATGCCCATAATCGTATATTTTTAGCTCTCGCAGTTGAGGGAACTCTGGTCATCAGAAAGGACAGTTAAACGTCGACCTCACATGCATGTTCCCCAAAAATATAAAATTAGACCTCGAATACTACCTATTATTGCCTATTGGTGATATCTCCATCATCCACTTGGTTACAGTAATAACTGCCAGATATTCAATCTTTTATAGAGGCGCGATTAACGGTGTGAATTAAGAACCATGTGAGCCGACTCAGAAATTTTAATTTACTGTAAGACTTTTTTTTTAACTATTACATTAACATGGAATTGTCCTTGTTAAAAATAAAAACAAATCTTTATTAATTATTTTCAGTACATATAAAATAAATATTTTTTAATATGATTTATTTTATATACAAAAATTAATCAGGATTTAAATATTAAATTAGATGATAATTTCATGTGAGATTAATGCATCTAACTGTCCAATTATCATTTAAAATTTCATGATGATCATTTAGTTTATGTATTATATATAAATATATGGAATGGATATCATATGAGAGTTAATAATAACATGAGGAGAATTATATAAATAATTAAGATTAAACTTAAGTAAATAATATCATTACAAATTTATTAATTATTATATGATAAAGTTATTCCTATTTAACTCTCGCCCTCTTCGTATTAAATTAAGTATAACACCTTAAAATTATAAATATCTTAACTTTTGTATGACACGGTGGACCATTCAATCTAGGTCTTGTCGTTATTAAAAAGTAAAGGTCGAACTACAATTCTTTTTTAGGGATGCTTTTTTTTAACTCGTTGTGGATGTTCTTTTTTATTTTTTTTCTCTTCATAACTTGGGAATTTTTTTGTATCATATGATTTTCCCATAATAAATTTCAAGGCTTCACATGACACGTGGATTTAGAGTATTTAGAAAAATTAATTACTTCATATTTTGGATCCACATTCGAATTGTTTGAACCCAAATAGTCAAAGCCACGCTAAGCTAATCTTACATAGTATGCTATATATACATTTTTTTTAAAATGATGCCAAATATACATTACTCACTAAGAATAGAAATGGGTCAAATCACTTATAGGGATCTTTGACTTCATCTATTTAATGTTGTTTGACTTATTTATTATAAATATTAGATTCAAGTTTTTTAAAAAGTCTATTTAAATAAAAATGTCAAGCTCAAACTTAAAAAAATAAAATTGATTAGGTCCGTCGATAATCAACCGCTTGAAGAAATCACCTTAAAAATCTCATAAATGTTACGACTTATTTTAGTATTTGACATTAAAACTAGATTATCACTAGATTATTGAATAAAACTTATGGTATTTTACTTAGCTTGCATATTTTATTTACAATATTTTGTTGAATACTTAAAGTGCTCTTATTATAATTCTTACTTGAGTCATTGTGATTAGTGAATTTTAATCTTATATTAGAGTGCTCTAATTAATTTTAACTTGTTTTTTCACGCACATATTAAAAAGGATGTATGTGTTTTTCTTTATATTAAATTTAAAAAAGTAGTATAGGAATTCTCAAAGTTTCACGGTATAATCATTAGATTCTTTTCATATATAATATTTATTATTAAATAGGTTTTTTAATAGACTTGTAGGCCAAGTCATACTTTTAAATAGGTCAGGTCAAGCCTAAAAAAAACATATGACAGATAAATAAGTCAGACCAAACTTTATATTTTTAATTCAGACCAAGGCTATGCCTAGCCAAACTGGTCTGCCCTGGTCTGTTTCCATCCCTATTACTCACATAAATTTACAAAATTTAATAGAAATATAATAATTTAATCTACTTAGGAGTATGTGTAGGTGTAATAAAGGAATATATATTTGTTGGATCCATCGCCGCCACTAAATAATGATTATAATTATGTCTATTATTCAAGAGTGCTTGAATTCTTAGAAGAATTGAATATCCAAATGTTGAGTAGTTAGTAAGAGGTTTAGTGCATGTTTACTTTTACATTTGAAAAATGATTATGAGTTTATAATTAATTTTAGAGGATATTTTACATATTTGATTTTATGTTAGAAAATAATTTAGAATTAATTATGAATTCATAATTAATTAAGTTAAAAAAAACAATTTTAAGTGCTAAATGTGTGACATTCTTTATCCCAAAAGCTTATTTAATTACTATTGCATAAAATAAGTATAAAATCACATGTGCAAGTATCATCTTTTTAAAAATTTTGCAAGTAAACGATTTACATCTTAAATCTCTTCAACATTCACCTATTGACATAAGTAAATATAAACATAGGAGTTGACACTCCAAAGACCATACAAGATTAAAGTAAAGTAATTTACAAAAATTCATAAAGAAATTCTATAAACATATAACCATGCCTCGATGTCACACTATCATAACACAAGTCCTAAACATTATCTAAACACTTAAAGCTAAGTCCATCTTCCAACATCATGTTCACTACTCTGATGATCCTTACATGTGGGTGGCAATTAGTCCAAACACATATATACAACACAAACAAATAAGGAGTGAGTTACATTTCACAATACATTTAAAACATTGAGGAAGTCATAGAGAGATAAGATCCATTCATCCAAATCAAACATTCCATACACAATTATGTTCCACAAACATGCCTCATCCAAAACCACCATTCCATACACAAAGACAAACACAAAATGTGATGCACATTAAACACATAGATTTGTATGCATGTGGTACCATTTTAAAAAAACACTATGAATGTAGCCCATAAGTCTATGTAGTCGATGAATTGTCACACAATGGACAATCCGACACTATCACTCCCATTGAGATGGCACTTTCGACAATGCAATAGGGTGTTCTAGCCTTGAAAAGATACTACAACGCATGTGATCAACATGAGCTTAAAGGAGATTCTAAACCGTTGCACCCCCAAGATCAGAGTCATACGCAACTTATTCATGATCTCACCGATTATGTTCATAAACGTTATTCACTTTAAAAAACATATGCGCAACATGATGCATGGTTCACAAACAATATGCGCATGGTTTATTTTTGAAGTCTCTTGGAGATTCCTATCTCACGAGGATTAGATTCTCCTAACATTTTTCGCACCACATAAGCATATAATGACATATTGCTTTCACATATACTTGTGGGCATTATGCATTTAGTCACAATATAAATCATAAACACATCCATTCATTCACACAACAATCTCATGATATCACTTCGTTCACAATCATAATTATAAACATTATGCATCGTAGTACCATTCTTACAATATCAATATTGTACACTTACTTTTCCTTCTGCATTACAGTGACCTTCATACATTATGATATTCATATCTAGAGTTTCGATTAGTAATCCTATTAAGTTGGTTCTTATCTTGTTAGAAATATAAGATAATTATTTATAACTTCTATGTTGAACTCAAAAGCTAGTTCAATTGTTTACTAAGCCTAAAATTAGGAAACATATAAACAGATCTCATAATCATGAAAAATTGACCTTTACTCACTAAAATTGATGTATCTAGAGTTAACGACATTGTTTTTAGTGAAACCAAAGCCCTTAGTTATCTAACATCTAGATCTACAACTTTCATGCATACCATGTTTCCTAATTCCATCTTTATCCTACTTATTTTTGCGTCCGAAGTTGACAAATGCTATAAGGGAAACATGAACTAACACATCCAAAACAAATCTATAAGTTCACATGAAAACATGAATTGACACATCCAAAACAAATCACATAATTCATTTTCAAGGATATTGAAAAGAGAAAAACACCAAACCAAAATCATCAATTTATGGCGCAATTAAAATGCTTCAAGGTATCCATAACCTGTCCAAGAAATTATAAACATAAACCTCAGGTCATATAATCTACCCATGACTCATTATCCAGCGCAATTAAAATGCTTCAAGGTATCCACAACCCATCCAAGAAATTATAAGCATAAACCTAAGGTCATATAATCTACCCATAACTCATTATCATTCATGTAAGAAGAGAACAAGAGAACTCACTCCCCCTAACCTCAAAAGAAGTAATTCCTCAGTAGCAAAAAGGAAGACAATCTCGGGTACACTTCCAAGAATTAACACATTGATCCAATGATGTCGTCCACCACGATCTCCGTGACAACTCTTACTATGACAAAAACTTGAGTGTGATTTATACATAATCTCAAGCCGTGTAAATTCCCCGAGTTTGAAAACTCAAAACAAAAATAAAAATATTAACTATGAAGGACTCTGTGCCTAACGCTAAGCCTCCTTAATTCTTTGGTGCTCCTAAGGCTTGATGATCTCCTCTATATATAAGAAGAAAGGGGTTCATAAAGTTATTTTGCTCAATGTGACACTTAAATGTGTTTTTCTTGAGCATGTGACCTATTTTGGGGTCAATTTTCACTAATATAGAGATCGACTTTGGTTTCTAAGGTGTCAGAATGAATTGTAACTTTTACAACAAGTTTTCCAATGACATGAACAACACATCGAACAGACTAGTAAATTTTGAGTTTTCTTTAATATGATATTATAAATATTATATTATATTGCTTAATTCTTTAACCCAAAAAAATATGGTTCCACTGTTAATAAATTTTTATATTATTAAAGAAAATTAGCTATTAAATTCTTGTATTATCCTACTAACTATTAAATCCCTTAACATGTTAAATATTTAATGTAGAAATAAAAAAGACTTAAATACAATTTTTCTCCTCTTATTTTGTTTAATCCAAATTTTTGGTTCCTCTATTTTAAACTGAAATAGAGACAATTAGTCTTCATATTTTAGAAAATTTACAATTTTGGTCTAATCCTCAATTTTGTCTACATTTTATTTCTTTTATTTTGGTCCAATTGTACCTAGGCCTTGTAACACCCTATATGCATCCAGTGTATTAACAATTATTTTATCAGATAAACGCAGTAATTAACTTTAATGAAAACTCGCGGAAGTGATAATAAAACCGTATTTCTTGATTCATTATGTATGGTATGTAATCATACTCATCATAAACATCAGCCAGCCTCATTGATCCAAAACAACATAAATAATGGCAGAAACATAACAATATCTATACAGATATATCAAGAAAAAACCACAGGTGTACATATATACATCATCAAGACACTCACAGTGTCTATACAAAAGAATAAGCACCAAGTGCCCTGATCTCAAAGATCACTTCCTCACACGAGCGCATACAATCATATACAATCCATATACATAACAAAACCATATCATGTGTACACACACATCTTCCCTCACAGGGGTACAAAACATTAACAAAACAAAGGAGCATTCATGCTCTCAAGTGCTGCCCAACAGCTACACAGGAACTGTCTCTACTGGGACCTCCCGCCCTGAGACCTATCATCTCTTCCAGATGAGTCACTTGCAAAACATAATCCCCACACGGGTGAGATACACATCTCAGTAAGCTCAGGGCTCTTGGAGGCTTCTTCTCCTCCCTGGCTCACTTCCATGACACACGTCATCAAAGGCATCACAATCACTGGCCTCCCGGCCCTCACAACAATACATAGCCATCATCTAGCTCTAATGTATATCCGTGGTACTACGCCCGCCACAACATGCATCATCATCAGCATCTGGGACTCTTAGTCCCCAGTGTGAGACCGAAACTCACACCCGTGCCATCCCATCGGGAGCTACCCCTTTACGCATGGATGCATGTATATGGCACCTCCGAGAATAGGCTTCAATCGCGACGGGACCACCTATCTCTTGGTCTTAAGGGATCGTCATCACCCTTTACGTGAGCAAACCAAACTAGGAGGTGCGCTCTACTCCTAGGGAGGTCCATATCTATCTAAATGGCCAGAAGATCTATTCAACAGGTAACCATATGTAACACTTCGTGTGTACCCGGTGTATTAACATTATGATTATTATCAGATTAGCGCTTAATCACATTAATTAAAAACTTTTGCGGAAGCATAAAACAAAACCATATTTCTTGATTACATTATGTATGGGATATCAAACATCTCATCACAAGCATAAGATAAGCCCCTGCTAATCCAGATCATACAACCATAACCATAGGCAGATAACATAAATATCTCAAAGATATAGGCAGGAGGAAACATAATTACATAACAGAACTGGTTATGTACAAAACATCATCTGACACTCGAAGTGTCTATACAAAAGAATAAGCATCTGAGTGCTTTTGATCCCAAGGATCCTTCCTCACACGAGGGAATACATACATAAACATGTACAAAACAAAGACTACATGTGCACACACATGTCTTCCCTCTACAGGGGTACAAAACACCAAAAGCTAAGCCGAGCTCCAAGCTCTCCACTGCTGCCTCACAGCCAAGCAGGTACCGTCTCTACTAGGGCCTCCCGCCCTGAGACCGCTCCTCTCTACCAGAAGCATCACCTGAAATAACATAAGCCCCACACGGGGTGAGATAAACATCTCAGTAAGCTCAGGGTCCTTAGAGGCATCTCCTCCACCCTGGCTCACTCACCATGACACAAGTCATCAGGGTATCACAACAAACTGGCCTCCTGGCCCTCATAACAATACAAGCAAGTCATCTAGCTCTATGTACGGCGGACCGAGTCAAGCCGACCTCAGTGTGAAATCGGAATTATCACCCGTGCCATCCCATCGGGAGCTACCCCTTACGCATGGACGCACGTATATGGTACCTCCGAGAATAGACAATCAACCGCGACGGGACACATCTATCTCTTGGTCTTAGGGGATCATCATCACCCCGGGATCCAATTAACCATGAGCAAACCAAACTAGGAGGTGCGCCCTACTCCTAGGGAGGTCCATATATATCTAACTGGCCAGAAGATCTAATAACAGGCTTCATATGTAACATCCCGGGCGCTGACGAGGGCGGGGAGTGATCGCCGGTGCAGTGAGGCATGGACAAGGAGCGGCTCCTAGCAGGCTTCCAGCGGGAGGGGTACATGAATGAATCGAATACACACCCGAACGAGAGGGATCCAGAGGCTGTGCAGGTATGGGACTGTACAGTTGAGGATAACTTAAAGGATTTAATAGGTACTACCTAAACCAACAAGGTGCATCTACTTTTCGGTAGCCCATAACTTAAGAACTCCATAGTTAAGCGTGCTTGACTTAGAGTAATTCTGGGATGGGTGACCTCCTGGGAAGTTTCTCAAGAAGTGTGTGAGTGAGGACAAAGCACACTGAAAAGTCTTGTGTTGGTATGTAAGGACAGTCGTTGATCCTGCAAGTGGCCGGACGTTACATCATACATGTCTCAAGCACAGATACAAGCATATATCATCATGAGTATGCAACAACCAATAATGCATGTATCATGAATGTAACCACTACTCCCTGGGAGTATGGTGGAGCACAAGCAAGTGGGAAACACCCCCAAGGGACCAAGAACTTACCTGGCAAAGCCGAGCTATGCGGTTCTTCCCTTGCTCGGTGGCCTACGCCACTGACACCCGTGGTGTCACGCCCTAAACAAGGCATACAAACATGTATCAAACATCTACACAGCCATACAAGGCATACAAGCATAACACGGTTCTCAACCGCTTCAATGAAAGGAATTACAATCCTTTCCAAAACCACAAGGTCGTCTAACCTAAGGTTCATCAAGGCTCAACACTCAAAGCCATATCATAGACCCTCGGTGGTCTACCTCATGCCCACACGGCACTTGAGTCATCACAAGACTCAATGCAAGCCAACATCAAGAGCTCAAAGCTCTACTTAAGCCCAAGGCTCAATGGCTCACACATTGCTTGAACAGTTCTTTCACACACAACCACCGTTCCAATAGCCTCCCAAGGCCATCAAAGCCACAAATCAAGGCTCTTGCATGTCAAAACACAGCCAAGCAACTCAGCATATCACTATACATGCATCACATAGAGCCAAGAAATCAAAGTTCACCAAACTCACAATTGAGAGCTAATACTACATCCTCACAACATTCTAAACACATGTTTCCAAAGGACTCAAGGCTAATACTAGCTTTATCACAAGTGGGTCACTATTCACCCAAAACCCCAACTCACAAATCAAGTGGTGAATCTCGAGTTTCTTACCTCAAAGATGGCAAGGAAGGCCCAAGGACGACTCCCCCTAGCTTGGGTAACCACGAATCACTGCCGTTCCTCGCTAAACTCGAGTTCTACGAACTTCCCTTGAGAAAGGGATTCTTTGATTTGGGGGTTTTCAAGGAGAAATGAGGAAGGATTCAAGCTCTACAAGTGATTTCCATCATGAATGGTGTTTACGGAAGTATTTTTGGTGAACTATAGCGAAGGAATGAAGCTTGGAGCTTCAACAATGGAGGTGGGGTTCTGGAGGAAGAAGAAGGAAATGTTTTCTCTCCCAAAATCGCGACCCCAGCCTTTTATAGTGGTCCTGTCAGAGTTGCCGCACTGGTCGTGCAAGCTGCAAGTGACCATGGCGCCAACCCCGCGCCCAGAGCGCCAACCTCCAGAACCTCTGGCGCCAAGAGCGCCAACTCCCGTGCCAAGAGCGCTAACATCCAGGGACTATGGCGCCTCCAACGCCAGAACCCGCGCCAATAGCACCAATATCCAGAGACTCTGGCGCTGACCGCGCCACAATGGCGCCAACTGGAAAAAAGAACAGGTCTTCTAGGTGGTCTGGCGCCACCCGCGCCAGCCTAGCGCCCCAGGCGTCAACCACCAGGACCTTTGGCGCTGGGAGCGCCACTCCAGAGACTGTGGCGCCAAGAGTGCCAACCTGGCGCCAGGAGTGCCATAGTTCTGCAGAAGGATTTTGCAGAATCCAGCGCCGTTAGCGCTCAGAACTCGCGCCGTACGCGCTGGGACTCAGGGTTATTATACCATACATACAAAGCATAGAAGCATGCATACATATCATTATGAGGAAAGCAACAACCAATTCAATGCACATGCATCATGAATGCAACCATCACTCCCTCGGAGTATGGTGGAACACAACAGTGGGAAACATCCCCAAGAACGAAGAACTTACCTGACAAAGCCGTGCTCTGCAGTTCAACCCCAGAATGGTGGTCTACGCCACTGACACCCGTGGTGTCATGCCCTATACAAGGCATACAAGCATAATCAAAACCAGTTCTAGCTCACAAGGCATAGCATATAACATGGTTCTCAACCGTCACAAATGAAAGGAAAACCTCATTCCTTTCCATATAAAACCTCTATGTCTTCTATCTTAAGGTTATCAAACTAACAAATACAATGTTATTCAAGCCCAAAGATCAACAATGAACAACATGGCTAAAACGGCTTATTCAACCCAAAAACACCATTTGTATAACTTCCTGAGCACATAAAGTACTAGCAACAAGGCTCATGCATGTTATACCATCATCAAATAACCCAACATACTAGTTATACATGCATTTCTCAGAGCCAAAAACCAAAGTCCACGAAACCAACATATCAAAGCTAATCATTCATCTCAACAACCTCCTAAACATACATTTCTAAAGGACCCAAGGCTAATTCCAGATCTAGCTCAAAAGGGTCACTATTCATCCTAAGAACAAAATCAAAAATCAAACAGTAAAAGTAGAGTTTCTTACATCAAAAATGACAAGGAAGGCTAATGGACCACTTCCCCAAGCTTGGGTGTTCGAGAATCGCCTCCTATCCCCGCCGAACTCGAGTTTTGGGAAGCTCCCTAGAAAACACAATCTCTCCGTTGGATGGTTTTTAGGGAAATGTGATGAAGGATTCTAGCTCATAGGGGGATTCCCTACAAGTTTCATGTTTGAAGGGAAGTGTTTTGGTCAATAAATGAAGGTCTATGGAGCTTGGTACCGTCAACAATGGAGGAAAGAAGTTGGGAGGAAGAAGAACAAGGTTTGGCCCTCCAAAAATGTGAAAATGAGCTTTTATAGTGGCCCTGTCAGAGGTCCCGCGCTAATCGCACCACCTATGGTGCTAACCGCGCCAATCTCCAGAATCTATGGCGCTAATCGCGCCACTCCAGCACTAATCGCGCCAACTTCCAGTACCTATGGCGCTAACCGTGCCAATCTGGCGCTACTGGCGCCAAAACCAAAGGGGAAAGGCCTTCTGAAGTACTTTTGGCGCTAATCGTGCCACTCTGGCACTACTCGCGCCAACCTGCAGCATCTGTGGCGCTAATCGCGCCATTCTGGCACTACTGGCGCCAACTTGCAGAACCTGTGGCGCTACTCGCGCCAACACCCAGTATGTCTGGCGCTAACCACGCCACATTGGCGCTAGCCGTGCCAGACCTCGTGGTCATTATAGGCCTAACATATATTCATTTAAGGTATCACAAAGAAATGATTTAATTAATTAAAATATATAAGAAATAAAAAATAAATGTAAACAAAATTGAGTATTGAACCAAAATTGTGAATTTTCTAAAATAAGAAGATCAAAGTTGTATTTCAGGCAAAAAATATTAACCTTTTATGTTTACAAATTTATTCACTCAAAAAAATATGTTATAAATTTATTTATATAATTATTATCCTCACTAAATTAAATTTTTGGACTCGCCATTGACACTATCAATAAGAAATATAATACAATAGCAAATAATAATATTATTATCACTAAATATAATGCACAAGAAACAACACATGTGCAAGAACATATGCATAAGCACCAGACAACCAATAATATAACAATAAAAATAACTATAATAACAATTAAATTACAAAAATATAAAAAGGTCCTAATTAATAAGGATTCTCCTTAGGGTTATACTTAGTACTAAAAAATTAGGAAGTTACACATGTTTGGTTTCACATTACAAAATTGATTCTAAGTCCAAAATTAATTTTAAATAATTTTTTACATGTTTACTTTCACATTGGAGAATATTTGATAATTAATTTTGGGTGTAGAATAAATTTGAAGCTGTAGCAACTTTAAGTAGTTTTTGTGTTGGACCAAAAAATTTATGTCGTGTTTTACTCTTAACTTGATTTTATAACAAAAACATCCCAACACAAAATACATCATTTAAAAATAAATTTTAACCCGAATCAGTTTTGCAAAATCAATTCCATTTTAAATTAATTTTATCAACACTCGTCCAAACACGCTCTAAGTAGCTTTTGTGCTGGATCCAAAATTTTGTATTGAATTTTAGTCCTAATTTCAATTTATAATAAAAACATCCAAACCTAAATCACATTACTTCAAAGTCAATTTCATTCAAAATCATTTTTGTCAACGATCATCCAAACACAAACGTATTTCAACTAGTTAGTAGAATGTGACACAATTCCTCAATTCTTACATATCAAAAGAAAAAATTTCTCAAATGTTGAAGACTTTACATTTATTAAATATATGACTAATTAATTTTTTTTACCGTGAAGGTGCGGGGTATTCACTAGTTTTGTAAATGACTAATTTCTATCGGGGAACATATCTGACCACCTTTAGTAGGATTTTCCATCACAACTCATGCACAAGACTCGAACCAAGCTTAAGAGTAGTGAACTTAGTATCACTTGAACCATCAACTTGTTAATACTAAAATAATATATATATATATATATATATATATATATAAGTAAGGGTAATTGTTATCTTTCCAAGTAAATTTTGAAATTAAGTTAAATTTTTCAAATTTAAACTTTATGTGTGTGTGTTAGACATCTTATATTGACTAGAGATATATTCAAAATAATTATATATATCAGTAGAAAAGTATTCTTACATATTGAGTTAAATTTAAAGGTTGAGTATGACGCAATCCAAAATTCTAAGGTTAGACTTTTTTGTAATCACACTACTAGAAAAAGTGTTTTTAACATCACCATTTTAACATCGGTTTTTATCAAAATAGATGTTAAAAAAAATGTGGTGACATACTCATAAATAAATAGAGATCGTCAACATCAGTTTTTTAAAATCGTCGATGTTGTGTTTTGAGGTTTACATAAGTTTTTATTAACACCGATGTTGTTTGATAGTTAATAACATCAGTTTTTAAAAAACCGATGTTAACCTCAAAACACAACATCGGTTTTTTTTAGAAAAATCGATGTTGTGTTTTTTCACAAACTCAAAAGCCATTCGTTAACCCGTTCTCGCGCTCATTCACTCATTCTCTCACTCAACCCTCAACCTTCCTATGCGACTTCAAATCCTTCGACCATACACCTTCACCTATCTTCCCAATCTGACATCACCCATCACCAATCAGTTCCTTCGGCCTTGCTGTCAAATCGCGAAAGCTGCGGCAACAATTGAAAATGAATGGAATACTTTAACACAACCAAGAGGGGGGGTGAATTGGTTGAACCTTGGTAAATTAAAAAAATTTCAAATCAGAGTTTTTCCACAGGATCTTTATCACTTTAAAAAAATTGTTTCAAAACCAAGAATCAATATTCAATCAAATTCCTTTTTCAAGAAGAATAGAAAACAGAGTATAACTTTCTATGCAATGAAATTGATTCACAAACAAAGGAATTAAGAGATGAATGGATGAGAAGAAAGATTAGTCACAGATTTTTGTACTGATTCACTTCAAACACTATGAAGCTACATCCAGTTCTTCCACTCAACACTAGAGTAGAGTTCCACTATTGCAAAAATATTCTTCCAAGCAATTACAAGCCTCTCTTTATCAACCCTAGATAAAGTTCAGAAGTCTAAAACACTATTAGACCCTTACAAGCAATTACAAGCCTCTCTTTAGTGTTGATTTGAGGGGGAGCTACATGAAGATTCAAGTGAAGAATCAAGTAACAATAAGGCTTGGATGTTTTGGCTTTCAACATGGCTCAAGGAATGAAGATTGAAGCTTGTGATTTAATGTAAAAGGAAAGAAAGCACTATGGTGATCCAAGCTTTGAATACATATCATTCATATATCATACAAGCATTGCATCATAT